>CAHIKZ030000016.1:47500-410000 GCA_903632075.3 Acanthosepion pharaonis | reverse complement strand
ACCTTCTTTCTCTTAAAACCATTATTTTATTCTTTTTTCTCTTTCTACTTTTATTTTCCTTGGTTTTCTCTTATTCTTCACCTCTTTGTTTCTCTCCCTCTCATTTCCTCTTCCACAATGTCTCTTTATTTTTTTTAACTTTGTCTCTTTCTTACTTTAATATTTTATTTTATCTCTCATTTTCTCTACTTTTCTCTTTGAATAGCAGAGAATATTTATGTAAGATGACCACTCAGAGTTGCCATCTTGATTTTTCTTTTTTTTTTTTTATCAATTCCTTTTTCTTTTCAACCATGTTCTCCTAAAACTTTATTCTTTCTTTCTTTCTTTCTGTTTCCCTTTCCTTGTTTTTCTCTCTTTTCTATGTCAATGGAAACCTTGTACAAATCCTTTTCACTTTTTCATCCAAAGTATTTAAATCCTTACCATTTTGTTTCAGATCTTAAAAGATAAAATTTAAATATTCCATACAGATAAATATTGTTTTAAGATCAGTGATTCGTAGGTTGAGTATAGATGAATTGAAGAATTTTAGTTTTACAGCTTCCTCAAAAACATTTCCAGTTGAATATTTCTGCCCTGAAAGTCCTTCAGTATTTTAATTATCCAAAAACACATTATTTTTTTCAATTTTAAATTAGTGATTAAATATACCTGAACATTAACAAAGTTCAAATAGTTTTTTAGATTTTTTCATCAACAAAAATACTTTTATTTAGTATCAACAACAAAAACAATTTTTTATTTAATAACAGCAAAAACAAAATACATTTATTTAGTATCAACAACAATAGCAAAATACTTTCATATGATAACAATAACAGCAATATACCACACAACATACACACAGATATTCAACTTATGACCACATCATATTGAAATACTAGTTCCTATACAGTTAAGCAATGTCAAGCCTGGTCATTACCTAGATGAGTGACTGCTTGGGAATACCAGGTACTGTAAGCTTGGATGTGCAGGTGGTGTAATGGATAATGACTTCGAATTATTAATCAAGAGCTGAGTTCCACTTGCTGTTGGGTTTGTGATATTTACTTCCATGCAAATACACTTGGGAAAGATATGAATCCACATCTTCTCACCTGGCTAGAGGTTAATTTTTAAGATTTGTATCACTAAACAAAAAAAAATTAAGATTCTTGCAATCTAAAAATATTTTCTAGCTTTAAATAACCTGAAAAGGGTTGATAAGTCATAAAAAAACCACTCAATCAAAAACACAGATATTCTATTAAATAAAACACTCAAAGGCTGTCTTTTGGTGGAATTCTTTTCATTTCAGAGCAAAACTAGCAAGGAACTTACCAAAATTAAATGTTAGAATTTAAGTACTTTTGACCATCTATCATTGTTTGCAAGTAATGAAGATTGAAAGTCTAGAAATAATCAGTCTGATGTCTCTTTTGTCAGTTTAAATTTTGCAATGAACAGGAGTTCAAGTGTTCAGACAATGAAAAAGAATTTAGTGTCAAATAGCAAGTATAATTTGTCAGTTTAAAGGCATTTTAACACTTGATTACCACTTGATAGAAATAAATTTTATTAATAATAAATTGCTTTCTTTTACTGGAAAAAGTATTAAACTGTTCACCTTTTGTTCTTTATTTCCATGTGAGTAATGAGTAAATGTTAATGAAAAAGATGCTTGCTTATACTTAGAAAGAGACAGCTGAAATTTCTAGAAACACATATTGAAGAAAAGACTTAGGAAACTTGATATCATAGGGACATGTAGAAGTAAAGGGCAGAGGAAAATATTGAGCAATAAACTTAATGAGCTTGTGTAAAAGCAGGGACACTGGATTTGTTATCTGTTTGCGTATTGCACTTTGCTGAAAGAGATGAGGTTCGTCTATTTGACAGAAAGATTGTGGTATAATCAATATCTGTCTTGAAGGATGGCAAAATTGGTATGCAACACAGGTCATTTGCAAAGTTTTTTTATTATTTTATAGATAAGGTTGAAAGCTTTGAATTTTTTTGTATATGATAACTTTTCAATGAGGTCAAAATTCAGTCTGTTGTTAACTGAGGCAAAATATGGCTTTTTAATTATAATGCCTCCAAAACTAAACTGCTTGCCATTAATTATCTGAAAGATCCTTCTCTGCTACCCTCTAGGAATGTGACTCATTGCGCCTTCTCAGGCTACCATTCTCAACTGATATGAAATGGAAAGCCTATACTGAATCCATTGCTAGGTCAGCTGCTAACAAAGTTGGTTCACTGTGTTGTGCAAGAAAATTTTTCTCTCCAGAATCTATCCTGCATATCTATAAGTCTATCATTTACCCATGCTTTTTTTCTTTTTACAAGCATTTTGCCCAAGCAAGGCAGGAGTGCCACTAGCACACAATGGGTTACAGAGAGTGAGAGCAAGAGTAAAGAGGCATGTTTGAAGAAAGGATAAAGAGAAGGGCGGGGAACAAGATCAAGGCATCAGAGGATGTCGATTGATATTACATTTGAATATTTGAAGATTATAGCTTTCAGGGAACCAAGTAAAAAGGGAGTTCCACAAACGAGTAGTGTGAGATAAGAAGCTGTTGAAAGGGTGGGACCAAGATGTCAACCTAGTAGCATACTTAAATTCATGCAGTTTGGGAACCAGTGAAAGTAGCTTGTCAAAGCAGTTGCTATGAAAATACTTGTAGAAAAAATAGAGGGAAGCCACAGCACATCTGTGAGAAAGTGACTGTAGACGATATGCCGGATCAGGACCAATCACATTGCATGTCCATCTCTGGATTTTGTCAAGGACCATATATAGCAGCAGCAAGGATGAATGTTTGATTTATAGATTTGAAGGATGGACTCAGGCAAGAAAAACTTTCTGGCGCAACACAGAGAACCAACTTTCCTTGCAGTAGATAATCTATTGATTCAGTGTGTTTGTTCCACCTCAGGTCAGCAGACAGCACGAGACCAAGCAGGCGCAGAGAGGCACTCTCATGGAGTTGGGCATCAGCCATTCTGATGGGAGGCTGGGAGGGTTCTCTGTGGTGGGTAAAGGAGAGCAGTTTCATTTTGGAAGCATTAAAGTTTACAAGCCATTTCCTGCCCTAGTCAACCACAGATAGGAGGTCCTTTTCAAGACCAACAGCCAGGTTAGTTTTGTCAGCGATACCAGATTTACTATTGGGGCAGGAGTAAATAGTAGTGTCATCTGTATAGATGACTACTTGGGAACTGATGACATCAGGAAGATTGTTGATGAAGATCAGAAACAGTGTAGGACCCAGGATAGAGCCTTGAAGAACACCAGTGTTCATGTGAAAGGAACTGGAGGAGAACCCTTTTTAGCAGTTAAATAGGATGTGGCAGAAATACCTCCCACATACACCTCCCAGTAATACATGCTACATAATGGTAAGACATTAGTTATATGAAGACACCATTGCCACTAATGTCTTACCATTATGTGAGAGGTATATTATATGGGAGGTATTTCTGCCAGACACTGTATTATATCATAGAGCAAATCAAGGTTGCAAAGGGAAATAATCTCAAAACTGTCTATGTAAATCAATCCTCCTTTCCATCTTTGTTTTTATATTCTGTTTACATTCTGTGTCCCTACAATCATGACACTTGTAAAACTAGTCCTTCTAACATCTTTTTTCCTGTTCACTTGATATTTTATCTTAGACCTGCTTAATTTTAGAAGTCTCGTCTTGTAAATTCATTTTTTCTCACTAGACAAGTTGTTCCTATCAACTATGGTTACCAGAAACAGACTTTTCTTGACGGCTTGCATTTGTACACATATGTGCAAGATTTCAAAGTTGCACACATTCTTGTTCAACTTGTTCAGATAATGATCTCTGAAATGACCCTGATTGTGATCAGTGAAAATCCATGAAACTCACTAGAAATTAGTAGCAACAAATGGGCTCAGTTATGCCCTATCTTCTTAAACTCCAAGATTATGACAAAAGTTCTATAATATTCCTGTTGGATCATTATCTAACCAAGGTCCAACTGCATTACCCTATCTGCTTGCAGACAATGTGCCCCCAGTGGCAAGCAAATGCTGGCTAGTTATGACAAAGATTTGGATATTAAACAGAATCATATACAAACTGTGGTAAGTATCAATGAGAATGATAGGAAAGGATAAAATCTATTTTCAGCTGAAGTAAGTAACCATTTATTTTGTTATGGAGGGAAAAAATAACAGGTTTAGTGATGTAAGATTTTTAGTCAACAGCAGTAATGTGGGCAGCATAGAAAGTTTTGACAGTATATCAAAGCAGCTTGGATAGTAATCTGATTATGACCAAAATATATGCACCAACTTTGTAAATTTCAGAGAAGAAATTGAAACGTTTTCTGACAACATCAGTAGTGTTATCTATGGAGAAAGTAGGGCCATGACGTGTGACTTCATTGCAAATGTAGGAACAAGAATTTGATGTAGGAAAATATGAAATAGAAACGAGAGATGAGAGAAAATGACAAACACTAATACATTTTTGGAATGAAGAGTTATCATTATTTACATTCAGACTATTGTCCTTATTTTTGTTGTTATTTCAATAAGAACTATACGAGATACCCCTAGACATGAACTGTGGAATGAGAACAGTCTATCCCTGTAGATTAAATAAACGGTTTAGTTCAGAATTCCCTGTAGGTTACCCAGATTAATATACACCTGATGAAGGCTGGATCTCACAATATCAACAATGAGGACAACAGTCTAAATGTAAATAGTGTAAATACTAATACATTTATTCAAAAGGGAAGATGCTATAAATGGACTCAGAAAAGCCCAAATAATGAAACACAAAATTGACTTCATAATTGCTGACAAGACAGTACTATTAAAAGTGTAACCACATAAACAAAGTTAATATATGAAGCAATCATAGAGTGGTAGGTTGCAGTTAAATTTAACTTCAAAATTGAAAGAAACAGAATTACTCTCAAATAAAATATATATATATCCTAATAAGGTCAGAGAAGACATTACCAAAATTCAGGTAGAATTCAAGAAAGACGAAAATAAGATAGGAAATATGAATAGCAAATTGGTAACTATAATTATGGAAGCAGCAGAGATAGTAGGAAAAATATATGGAAATAGCAAACAAAGGGAGAGAATTTAAAGACAACACTAGAATTGATGAAAAAAAGGAGAAATCTATTTTTTAAGTATGAAGTGAAATAAAACCAAAAATGCAAAATTAAAAAAACTAATAAAAAAAATGCACTTGTAAAGAATAGAATAAGCTATCAGAGAAAGGAAGCACTTGAATCATGTTTGATCTGCAACTAACATAAACACCAATTGCACTGAAAGACAGAAATGGTGTAGTTGCCAAATGTAAGCTCAATATGTTAAGGATAACCAAAAAGAGCTATGCACACCTGTATGCTTGGAAAAAAAAAATTATCACCAACAATCATTCCAGCAGATAGTAGTGATCTAACAACAGATAACAGGGTTGTGCCTCAAAATTTGAAACACAGAAAAAGCATCTGCAAAGATTCCATAATAACGGACTTTTAAAAGATGCAAGGCAAGAATTTCACAAAGGATTACTGGAACTATGTACCCAGTGCATTTGGAAAATGAAAGTTCTTGGAAAATTGAGTCTATAAATATTAATCTGACTTGATAAAAAAAAAAGGATAGAATAAAGGTCTTGGCATTTACTATATTACTATGGAATATATACAAATTATTTTCAAAAATACAGTGCTGTTCGATAAAAGTGACTCACCTGATTTTTTTTACTAATAATATTTTTTGTCTATTGTTTTTGGGGTTAAAATAATTTTTAATCTTACTAATATAAAGACCCCTTTCCAACCACCTAGGAAAAAAGTTTATTCACCCTAAGGTATTCTACTGATAAATTATAAATTTGGATATAATGGTTGATCTTTTTATATTTATATATAAGAAAACAGCAAAATTAAAATGAAAGCAAATCAAAAACTAAGAATATTTACAATGCATAATCTCATAAATTATTGACTTTATTTAATTTGCTTTTAATGCCTGATACTTTTTGTTAAATAAGTCCCAGCTAATCAGCATAAAGTATTAAACTGTTCACCTTTTATTCTTTATTTCCATGTTTTAACCCCTGAGCTATCCTTACAACCTAATAAAAATCTACTGGACGAAAATGTTACGCCCACTAAAAGTGGTTGAAAACATTAACTGAATAATTAGTTTAATTCATTAGCAAACTCATAAAACTAAAATAAAACTAGTCAGAACATTTAAGCCTCATAGAAAAAAATGCTTTCAAAATATGTTTTTTATTTTTTTGCAGAAGAAAGTAAAAAAAAATTATAACAGTACTTTGTGAATTATAATGTTTGTTCTTTTCTTTTATAAGTCTTTTTTTATTCATTTTAAATTGGTAATGATTATGAAAACCATTTTTGGAATCAAATTCTTTGAAGCAAAGAACAACAAAGGATAAAAGGAGGAGGAACAAATTCAGTGCCAAATATAATTTTAAAATTATTGCCTTTTTAACAGTGTCTCTCTTTTTAGAATTGTTATGACAAAGAAGACAAGGTTATTAATGGAATTTGCAGTACCAAATGGTGCTGGCAATTTCAGAAAGTTATAGCTTTCTTGAATTCCATTAAATCATATTAATTCTTGGAATTAGATGGTCATTACTGGAATGAATATGGCAATTTGGTTTCAAGCAGTCCCAACAAGAATTGCCCCAGAAAAATAGATATCTTTTAGTAGGATTTGCTTGAATAAGTCAAACTAATTAGGTGTTGAATTTTGAATGAAAAAGAAATTAGACTGTGTTTGTTGTTACAAATTTTTATGAAATATTACCAACTCCTTTCCAATTTTTCACTATTTATTACATTGCAATAAAATTTCAGATTGTCTACTTTTGTTTACACAAGAATCACTTCAGTTTGCTAGAATTTTAAGAGTTCATTTTGATTGCATCCAAACAAATAAAAAAAAAATAAACATAAAGAACAGAACAAAATATTATGACCAAATATTTCTTTGTCATCTAGAGTTGCAGCATCATTATAATTCCACTTGTTCTTCTGTTACTTAATATGTACATGACACTCTTTAATATTTTGCCTGTCCTCTGCCCACAAATTCTTGGTGTGCCAGCAGCAAGCAAAGTAAATCTCTCATTTTTTAACCTCCTGCCACCCTCATTATAGGGTACATGGAAACTGTTCCTAAGTGTTTCTAGAAAGAAAGAAATGGAAGATAGAGGAAGTGACAATACTCACATGCATTTAGCATCTGCTTCAGTGAAATGGTGTAGTAATATGAAATATGCAAACCCAAAATTATTAGTTTCATCTGTGGAATTTCCACAGGGCCTGCTCTACATGATAAGGTAAACAGAATGTTATAAAAACCTATTTGAAAAATGATAATGCTATATTCAGTATATGAGTGTATCCATATTTAATGAATGCATACGATTTATCCTCTTTAAAATGTCAGGATAATATATCAGGTGTCAACTGCATAATTTCTACAGGTTCAGCTAGTTATTATTAGTAGCAGTAGTAGTACTAGATCATCATTTATATACACAATATAAATGAGTGGTGATTATTACTAGAGATTGAGTGACAGCAAATTTATTCAAATTTCTTAGACCATCCACAGTATTCTTGCAGATTTCAATACTAAGTTAATCTAAGAAATCTCACTCCTTCCTCAAATTTTCACTTCCTCTAAATCCCTCCTTTAGTGTTTTATGTGCTCCAGTTGTTAATGGCATGATAGCATCACGGCTCCAGTTGTTAATGGCATGATAGCATCACGGCTCCAGTTGTTAATGGCATGATAACATCACGGCTCCAGTTGTTATGGGCATGCTAACATCACGGCTCCAGTTGTTATAGGCATGCTAACATCATGGCTCCAGTTGTTATAGGCATGATGGCATCACAGCTCCAGTTGTTATAAGCATGACATCACACTTCCAGAGAAAGCTTCTGATGTTTTTCTATTTTTTTGTTTTCTTTTAACTTCACTTAGTGGCCTGATGCCATGCCAATATCTACACAATCTATCAGATTTTGTTCACAAATATGAAATCCAGTCTTCTTGATTGGAAGAGTTAATCAGTCAAGATTTCAAAGTCCAAGTGTATTTTCCTTTTCTCAGACAGCTTCTGGCTTGTGCTTGTCACATTTCTTTTTCTGGAACATAAAATTATTGTTATTTCTCTTACCTTTTTTTTTTCCCCTTTTTCATTGGTATTATTATTATCATCATCATACCAGTTGTTTCTGAGGGCTCTTCTTAAAGATCAAGTGATAGCAAGTCTTCCTAATACTATTCAATATTCATGTTGGTTTTAGTAATCCTGTTGTCTTGATTTTTCTTTTGACTTTGAGTTCTTCCATACTTTTTGCTAGGCGCTTTGGAACAATCCCAAGCACTTCAGTAATGATAGGTACAAATGTCTACTTCTTGTCTCCTATATTTTTAGCTCTTATGCAAAAATTAGATAATCCAACTTTGTCACTTTCTTTCAATTTTACCCTGTAATCTGCTGTAGCAGCAACATCCACAATTTGACAGATTTTTGTTTCTTTGTTTATAATGATTAGATCTTGTCCTCCTGGTCTGAATTGAATAATTTGTTTGAATTTCAAAGTCTCATAGAAACTTTTTTTTCTATTTTCTTAGAAAGCTATGTAGGACCTGGCCTTGCATAGTCAAATTACATTTATTTACCTTATTTCCAGTTGATCATCATTCCTACCTGTAAAATTGAAAATGAAATTAATGATACCAAGTAGTATAAACAATGTGTTAAAATGGATAAAAGGGAAAAATCAGAAGAATATCATACAATCAAAACCTCCAGAACAAAGGTCCTGGTCTCAAAAAACACTTTGAATCACATTTCAAAGTTGATTGCACTAAATTTAAGACATCTGTCTATATTTCGGAGATGAGGTATTGGAATTATTTACATTGTTCAGATTGTTGTCCTCAAGGACACATGGCCCAGTGGATAAAAGCATTGGTTGGATCCAGTGATTTGATGAAAGGAGTTGTGAGTTCAATACCTGGCTATTGCAATGGGGAGTTGAGTTAAATGGCGACATCTGAAAGAGGCATGGCACGTGTAACTAGAACAATCTACCGATGGATGAAATAAAGGGTTCAGTTCAAAATTTCAAACACCTGAAGAAGGCTGAAGCGTACAACTTAAAATATCTCTAACCTAATTTTTACACTTATCATTGACAGTTTATTAAAGTTGCATTAATTATATATATATATATATATATATATATATATATATATATATTTCTTTTCTACCCCATCACTCTACTTATTCTACTCTCTTTTCTTTTCTCTTTATCTGTCAATGATAGTTTTCACTAATTAGGATATCATTTTAGAGAAAAACCATTTTGAAAAAGCCTATCAACTGATGATAGTAAATAATTTATGACATCTATCTCTCTCTCTCTCTCTATATATATATATATATATATATATATATATATATACACACACACACACACATTAGTTGATTGGATTCATTTATTAGGCCTACTGCTTTATTTTGGGTCAAGAATTCATTAATTTATTATCTGCCTTATGTATAGATTGACCTCAGTTTTAAGGGTAATGGAACAATCATTCATGTTAACAAAATAATATATATTAAGGCATGTAAAACACATTTCAGAATACTCTCACCAAAATCCCCTGTTACCAATGAGCTTGGATACTTTATACAAAAGCAAAGTCTTTGCCATGAATTTCTATGACACTTTATTCATGAATACAAGAATTTCCAGGAAAAAATGTATTTTCTCCAATATTTAGCCTTTTTTATTGGTAAGGATTGAACATCATATTCTGAAAGAAATTTCCAAATGCAGTCTTCTATTTTAGTAGAGTTCTCATTTTAATGGTTTGAGTTTGTTACCGTTTAAATCACACATGCCTACAACTGTAGATATAAAAACAAATGTAAGTTATTGATAATGATTAAACATGTTTTAAATTCACAGTCAAAACATTTTTTAAAAATTTGTTTTAATGGTACATGTCCAAGAAGGGTAGCTTTATCATTGCTATTACTATCAATGATACAGTATTTGCTTAATAATGTATAACTATTATTATACTTATATGTGAGGTGATTTCTGATTTTAGGAATTTTGTCTAGGTCACTCCTACTCCAGTTTCTGAGGATATTGAAACAATATAACAGAGTAACATATTTTATGACATATAAATTATATTTCAGGAAATTCACAAAACTCTTCCTATATTCTATAAACTGAGGCTAATTGAGCCTGATGTATCAAAGATCAAAGGTTAACTGTGTACAATTTATAATAATGACACTTTAAATTGAAACTTAGCAGATGTCTTGTTCAAGTTTTTGAGATGAAGAATTATCTTTTTACCCTGATTTACTCTGACTAGAATAACCATGTTTCACCCATTATATTCTCTGGTTATTTTCAGGTTTCTCTCATAATTTTTATCTACTATTGCTTTTAAAAAAAAAAAACCCAGAGAAATGGTGTAAATAAATGAAAACTTTTATTTAAGATTTCACTGGTTTCACAATTGCACAGGAAATAGATTTGAGCTTGCAGCGATCAAATCTATAGCTGAAGTGGTTTGACAAGGGTGGTGCTGAAAAGACACTGCCAAGAAGGAATTAAAGAAATAAATTATGTTTAGTCAGTAGGTCAGATGTTGGAAAGTAGTTTAGGCTGAGAAGTTTTCAGCATCTTCTAATTAAAAGATCAGCGCTGATAATCTGTAGATAAAGTGTCATTTGAAGTAAAAGACTCATTTCTATATTTGGCTAAGCAATATAGCATGACACTAGTTCAACAGGCTATACACTTTGAATGATATTGGTTCAACAGGCTATATACTATGAAAGATACTGGTTCAACAGGCTATGCACTTTGAATGATACTGGTTCAACAGGCTATGCCTTCTAGAATGATGTTGGTTCAAGGGGCTATTTTCCTTGACAATTATAGTGGTTCAATGAGCTATGCCCTACAGAATGATATTGGTTCATCGGGCTATGTAATTGAGAATGATACCAGTTCAGTGGGCTATGCAATTGATATTTGACCAGTTGGATAATTAAACTCCAATTTCAGATTTTTAAATATGTACATTAACATTGTTTGCTGAAAACCTCTTACCTAAATCAAAAGAGATTAAAAAAAAATTGTTATTTAACTATTGGTCAAATTTTGTGAAGTAGGTTAGTTTAAATTAATTTTAGCATCCATTGCTAGAAATAAAATTTTATTACAAGTTCGAAACTAAAATTTAATGAAAATTGAACTGATTGTATTTGAGATTTTAGAGTAACATGTTTTTTTTTCGATTTTCTTATTGCATATGGCAAATACTGGTTATCTATGATTGAGTCAATACCACTTGTACTCCAAACAATAATCTTTTTTTCTAGTAGATACATATTTATTGAAGATGCCACAGCATTAATAAGGAGGAAGGTCTGGACTGTAGGGAGGGTGAGGGATAGTTTTGATACCCATCTGTCAACACACAACTTTATTGCATTGCAAATTATCTTCACATCCCGACTGCATTCTGCAAACTAGCTAGGATGGGTTGAAAGAGCTGTTTCAGCTGTATCCTTCAATGTGGAATAACAAAAGTTGGAAAGGTCATTTTATTAGATTTATAGTAATGATATACTAAAGTAACAATATTCAAGGACAGTTATAACTGCCTCTACTAAAATAATCTCAAAATTTCTGGAATGATCCTGATATCTTTGTTCTTTCAAGTAAATTCTTTTAAAATAATTACCATATATACTTGAGGATAGGTCACACTTTTTTTTTACCAAAATTTCAATGAAAATCCAGGGTGTGACCTATCATAAAGAATCTGAAGTAGACTATGGTGTATCAGTAGTCCAGGCAAGTACCCTGGGCTTGAACATAAATGAGAGCAAGTGAGAAAATTAATTTTTCCCAACATTTCAATTTTATACAAGTGCCTCTTCCAACAGTGCCGCATCACACATCAAATAATCATACTTATTATAAAACCCAGGTTGTGTGTCTGTGTGTGTGTCTGTTCGTTTATATATTGGATCGGATTTCCTACATTTTTCAATCAATTTCAACAAAACTTCACAGGACTAAGTAAAATTACCTGACAGTGCCAAAAATTGGAAAAACACAATTGTTTTTGCACGAAATCAATTTGAAAACCTGATTAAGAGGTATCGCTGTCGCAAGAATGAAAAGGGGACAACACATATCGAGTTATACTTATTATAAAACCCAGGTTGTTTGTGTATGTGTGTGTTCGTTTATATATGGGATCGGATTTCCTACATTTTTCAACCGATTTCAACAGAACTTCACTTTTTTCTGGCAGGTAGTGTTTCTTATTGTCTTGCACACTTTTTTCTTTATTTTTACATTCAGAATGCTTTAAAAATTCCATTTACAAGACAATTATTTATAATAAAATTCTATTCAATCGGTAGACTCATAACGATTGAAAAGAATGTTTTTGTTTGAGTTTAGGTTTGACCAATTCGTTAAAAAAAAAAAAAAAAAAAAACTAAGTTAAGACATGTGTGTCTGTCAACCTTAAACAATAATCTTTGTCAATTTTATTTTTTAGTCTTTATGATGGTCAATACTTGATCTATCTCTTACTGTTACATCCCCGGGCAATGCTGGGCTCTACTGCTAGTATATTAATAAATAATGTTTATTTATCATTTATTATCTCATTTATGATGAAAGACTGTTATTTTCAAGTGATTTTAAGTTTGAAGTAATTACCGGTATCCAAATTTAGTCTAAATAGAACAGCCCTGCACTCATTAAGTAAATACCACATAATTACAACCAATCACTTTTCTTATGTTTTAATATATTTAAGCAAAGTTTTGAAATAAGGTTGAATATTCAAAAATATTTAACAAATTAGTTATATTTACATTAAAAAAGGGCCATGTAACATCCCAGATTATAGTGTGACCTATCTGTGAGTCAACCACAAATACTCACTTTGACAACTCCAAACTAAAGGTACAACCTATCTGTTAGTACAACCTATCCCCAAGTATATACAGTAATATTGAGTCAATTGTTATCACTATGATTTGTTTTAAAATAGTTAATATTGATTCACCCTTATAACCCACAATTCAGTTATTCAGTAAAACTGTTTGGAAACCTGTAATATATTTTAACTAATTAGTGTTATCAACTGTACTTCTTTTTTTCTTTTTTTTTAACAAAGTTGTATTAGTAATACTGACTTATTTTACCTTAAAAAAAAAATCACTTTTTATTTTTTACTAAACAGTAATTTGTCTTGCTTCTGAAGTTTGGAATTCCATTATTTGTAACTTAATTTTAATGTTTTATGGATTTGAGATCTAGATTACTTCCTCATGAACAACACCACTTTGCTCATAATTTTTCCATGAAAAATATTCTTAAAAAAATAAAAATGATATGCACATTAATATCTTGCCTTTATTATTAAGAATAGTTTTGAAGAAAATTGTTCAGTGCTAAGGATAACAGAAAAATCTAAATGTGAAGTTGGGGAATCAAGAGGATTATTGTGCATTCAACCCAAAGTGAAGTTGAAGATCAAAACATTCTGATCAACAATGTTGGATATTCTTCCATCAATGCACTTGAGCCTCTTGGGATACACAGATGCCAAAAAGAAATTGGAAACTATAATCTGGATATTTTTATATATTTGTGTGTGTGTATGTATGTGTGTATATATATATATATATATATATATATATATATATATATATACTCATGTGTATAGGCAGATTTTCTGAAAGTGCTCAATATAGTATATATTACATAAGTAAATTAGTAAATAAATAAAAAGTAATTGATTTATTTTTGCTTCTGAAATGTACAATTACTTTTGTGAAACTCACAGTCAGGAGATGTTTTTGAACTTCTTATTTATTAACTATATATATCTATAAGCACACAGGTATTGGGTATTTCAGTATAATCCTCTTGTTTGTCAATGCACTTAATTATGTAATGCATATTAATCACGTGGGTCAAACTTTCACTCACTCAATAACTGTTTTGTGTTTCCTTAATAAAATGGTTGGACGTTTTCAGAGCCCACGTCACTGTTCTTCTCCAGACTACTCTTTACAAAGCCTTGTCTTTCAACATCAATTTCTGGTGGTTGTTGTCCCTCTCCCCTTTCTCTTGAAGTTTTCTTTGGCTGTCATTTGCCACAACTCCCCTCAAAGTTCAGCTGACTACACTGCTTCAAACATGAATTGTTTCCTATTAATGTCCAAACCATTGTAGTCTCTGGGTGACCAATGGAATCTTAAGATTCATTTATATATATATATATACATACACACACACACACACACACACACACACACACTCACTCTCTCTCTCTCAATGGTTTCAACATGTGCACCAAAACAATATATGGTTGAAGCATTGTACTGAGCTGAGCATTGAGGGAAGTTGACATATTTCTCATAGGATTGAAAGAAAAATAATCATTTTCAACTAATTTGGACATTTTAATTATAAAACTGAAGAATTATTAAAAGGGGTTAATTTGTGATTAATTATAAATTCAAATAATTTCCTTGTTTTTTTTTTTTTTGCCTATATTTTGTCTCAAAATCATATTCATTGTACATCATAATATTTTTACTGTCTCTGATTAAAGATTTCTGTTTGAGTACATATTTGTAAATTCATCAATATATGGCACAACAACGTCTAACAATAATCAATCAATAAATAAAATTTATAATGACTCTGATGATAAACTGATTAGTCCAGAAAATCAATGCATTCGAAGTGTTAAAAGAAGTTTTAAAATGGATGAAACTTATGAATTTATTATAAAAATCGAAATAAATACATTTTAAAATTTGAAAATAAAATGAAAATATTGATTAATTGATGTTATCTTTGTTTCATAACTTTTAAAAGTAAAATTATAAAAAAAAAAATCAAAGCCGTAACTGATGGAAAATAAAATTTTTACTGATCAAGAGATTAATTCTATCAATTATATACCAAAAATGGTTCACAGTTCTCAATTTGTTTTTAATGGAATTGAAAGAAAAACATTTTTTCTTTAATCCTGATGCTATAAATATAAACTTCAAAATGTTAACATAGGAAGCAATTTGAGGTTTTAGAAACGGGCATTCAAATAATTTTCCTTTTTTAGTTTATTATAAAAATATGATTGCAGTCATGTAATATATCTAGTAAGAGTTCTTTCACCACTTGAATCAAGATCTTTTTTGTGTGAAGTATTGGCAAAATATTTTGTCAACTGATACAAGACATTGAATTCACTGCTTTCATCATCATCCTCTATGAATTGTCATAAATTACTGTCTGATTTACTATAAAAGTTAGAAAAGCCTGGTCATAGAAATCTTTTCTATCACATGAGTCACTCCAAGACAATTATTGTTTTCTGTGCCTTCTTCATCCTCTAAGAATTATTATGAATCACTATCTGGTTTACTATCCGTAAGAAAACTATAGAAAATAAATTTCTTATGAGATAGCTCCTCAGATACTCCAAGGCAAGTGTTGTTTTTGCATTATCTTAAATCATTGGCCAATTCACCATCAGAATTTAAAAAAGAAAAAATTCATCTGCTACTACCAAGTTGTTAAACATTCATCGAAATTTATTTTTTTTAATCTATTCCCTATCCAACCTTTTATACCCCACATTCCATTTTGTATTATAAATTCCTTCCTCTTTAAACTTATCACTGCAAACACACAATCAGATTACCAATTGGAAATTTGTTAATTTAAATTTTGGATAAAAGCATAAAATATATTTTCAAGAATATCCAAAATCATTTGCACTGTAAAAAAAAAAAAAATAGTGTTTTAACATCTTGGTCTTGGATTATGCTTTTTAAATTCATTGTTAAGTGAGTCCCAAATGGAATCACTCTATTCTTAAGTGGTTGTTATTTATCTAAAACATTTTATCATTGATTGGACTTGGGAAATTTTGCAGATTTCATTCATTGATTTCTTGAAGAGATAAAGGTTCTTTTTTTTTTTTTTTTTTTTTTTTTTTTTTTTAAGGGGAAAAACAACTTTCTAAGTTATGGAAATCTAATGTCTAGAATTCAATCAAAAATGGATATTCTTGGCAGAGACCATTTTTGATGAGTTACCAGCAGGAGATTCACAAGTAGTCAAGTGGAAGAATTATTTGAGGGAAAGAAGCTGAAAATGGATAAAAGACGAAAAGATCTGAAATGTCATATTTTGAAGTGTTGGAAATAAAATGGAATACAGCATCAAGTCCATCAAAAGCTGCTTGCAGGAAAAATAAATTTTGGTTGAAATTCAAATATTACAATTTTATAACAAAACTTTCCTATGAATTCCATTTTCATGTAGATTTTTAAATTTTCATTTACTGTAGAAATGCAGTGAAAACTTTCTCCCACAAAAGTATTTAAGATTCATACACAGCTGTGCTTTTTTGTTAAGTCAGAATCAGGATTAATCTTGCACAAAGCAAGGTTGGTGTGGCTGACAAAAGATTTGTTATAATGATTTTAGGCAATGTTTTAAAAGGCTGGATACTCTTCTTGACACTCAACACAGACACCCATGGTCGTCCAAGTATACTGAGAGTTTTTATTGAGACGCCATCTCTAGGAAAATTGCCATTCAAGACTTGAGACCCTGTCCTATGTATGTATGTATGTGTGTGTATATATATAACATTGGGTGCTAGTGCTAATAAAATAGTGCTCAGTGTATAATAACAAAGCTATAATTTATATTAATAATAAATATACATTTTCCCCCTCAGTGGTACATAGCAGAATTCTGAATTTCATGCACAACATAATTGTCAGGTGCCAATTGAAAATATATATATATATATATATATATATATATATATATATATATATATATATATATATATATATATATATGAACACACTTTTCATTTTATTTATTTTTTAATTAGCTTCAGAAATATTCATGATATTGTTTTGTGGTCGGTTACTTGGCAAATTCATTTTTTGCTAGGACTCACCATTGAATCACCTACATTTCCTCTGTAGTCCAATTGTAAGAAGGAAGTTCCCCTCAGGAAGTGTTTTCTAGAGAATATCTACTTTGTGGGACAAATTTCTATGTGTTTGTTTCCTTGACCACAATAATCTTAAATTCTTCAAATCAAGGATCAGTTATTATGTTGAAACCGTGATTCCTGTATGATCACCAAAGTTAAGCAACATCAAGCCTGGTCAGTACCTTGATGAGTGACTGCTTGGGAATACCAGGTGCTGTAAGGTTGGATGTGTGGGTGGTGTAATGGATAATGACTCGGAATTATTAATCAAAGAGCCAAGTTCCAATTCCATTTGAATTTATTATATTCATTTACATGCAAATACCCTTAGGAAATGTATGAATCCACCTTTTCTCTACCCTCAAGCTATTTGTAAAACTTGTATCACTAACTTATTATCTAAAAAAAAAAAAAGAAAGTTATAATTTAATATTTTTGGCTTTAACTAACCTGCAACGGTTTGATAATCTGTAAAAATAAAACAAAAAAACAAATCAATCAATTACTGTCTATCCTACTTATCCTTTCTACCTCCTCTTATATTTATATCACACACCTCATTCAGTAACACTCTACCCTGAGTGGCTCTTGAACCTTGCATTGGGTGAAATTTAATTAAAAAGGGTAAAAACAAAGAGAAGATTTGAACTTTATACATGTAAGCTAGAGTTTAGAACTCACAGGTCAAATTGAATGCAAAGAGAAGCAGAAGAAAGCAGCAAGTAATTTGACAAATTTAAGCAAATGTTTCCTCGAACAAGTTCCACAAATACAAAGAGGGATCATAAAGGAGTAATAATTACTGAGAGCAGTAAAAGATAGAGAACTGTAAAGAACCCTGATCACCCATGTCCTGAATGGTCATGGCACATAGAGGGAAAACATGTCTTATCATGGCCCATTAACTTTATCAGGACTCTACCACTCTTTCATGTAATTTTTTTCCTGCACTAACAAAGTATTTCTCAGAAAAGAAAAAGAAAACTTGATGATGAAACAGCAAATTTGCAATTTTTAACCTAAATTTTTTTTTTATAGTGGCATTTAATTTAGATTGTGTTCATTTAATAGGTTTTGATAGGGTCACCTATATTCCTGTTCACACTCCCTGGCCTTTTGAACAGGTGTAGTGATTTATCATTTGTTTCTTGTTTAAGATTGGATTTCCAATTCCTTTTAAAGCCTTTTGTTTTCTTTCAATTCTGGTGGCCCCTTGCGACTTGGTGGCATTATATCTTTACCTGGGATGGTGACTTTTACTCTAACACTCTACTTCAAGTGGCTATTGGGCATTATACAGGGGTAACATCATTGTAAAAAAAAAAAAAAATATTTCAGAAAATGCATTGTTGGTTGGCCAAAAATTAAACATTACTTGAATATATCACTCTAATATGTTAAATGAAAATACATTGCAAATCCACGAGGATTGTCAGTGACCAAGAATTAAGGGAAATATTACTTGGCTCTTATACAGGCTATGATGGGTAAATTTTCATCATTTTTTATTTGTAATTTTGCATATACATATTGTTTGTTTTTGATTTTGTCGACTGCATAGTATAGTAGGTTTCGTTGGGCACCGTCTGTGAGAAAAAGAGCACCATGATGCAATTCACTCCACCAGAAATTTGGAAACAGCATTCTGTACTGATTGTCCAGAATCTCCAATATGAACATTTCAGTGTGTTTGGGTGTCAATCTGAGGATGATGCAAAGAATTCAGAAAGAGTTGAATGAGTCTAATGGTGATTACAAAGGTATAGCAGCTCAAAAAACTTGCTCCAATTGTTCTGATAGGAAAAGGACTCCCAATTCTTTTAGTGAGAGCCTCAGATTCAACATAAAAGCCAACACCAAGTACCTTGAGGAGGCAGTACTTCCCTGGGTCAAGAGGGTGACTGCTGGAAGACACTATTTCTGTCAATAGGACTCTGCACCATGCCACACAAGTAGGAGAACCCAGTCATGACTGTCAGACAATTTCTGTGACCACATCATCCATTACATTTGGCCACCTAGCTCCCCAGACTACAACCCCTTTGATTATTATGTGTGGGGTGCAGTTGAGCAAGAGACCAACAAAACTCCTTGTAACACCAAAGATGATCTGAAGGCAAAGATTATGGCAGCATTCTCCAACTTAAACAAGGAGACTGTCCAGAAGAGTTGCAGGAGATTTTGGAGTCATCTGGAGGCTGTGGTTGAAGCCAATGGCTATTTTATTGAATAAATTTACTCTTTAATATTTCAAGATATTTTTGTGTAATTGTTGTAATGGAATGTCCCACACTCCCTATCACTTATGTGGACTGACTATATCAGTAGCTATATAAATAATGAGTGCAGGATATACCTGGGGGCTTGCTTTGGAAATTACTAGCCTGCCACCCAATTCCCTGTCTTTCAGTAGTGTATTCTCTTTTACAATAAACCTCTCTTCTTTCATCTAGGCGCATGTTGCTGTTCCTTCACTCAAGTACCACATTTGTTTGTTTGTAACCTCTTTAAGGATCCAACAGTAATTTTGGTAAATATATCTGTTAAAATGAGATGTCAATGTTATTTTCATTTTTACATTTAGATGCCAATTTATTCATCGCACTCTGTATGTACAATGAAAATACATTGCAAATCCAGAAGAAAGGGATTGTCTGTGACCAAGAATTAAGGCAAGCATTACTTAAATATATGGCTCTTATATGTATCATATCAATCCATTGCTCATAATTTCAGCATAGGAATATAGTATAATTGATTTTACTCAATGCATGTATTGTAAATTATTCAACTATATAAATTTATTACAAATGACAAAAAAGGAATTGTCTCTACTCAGAAATTAATGAAAGTTTTATGGATAGAATAAGGCTGTTATATATCTTGTATAAATGCATTGCGAAGCAGGAAAAATGATTCAAACAGGAATTAAAGCAGGTATTCCGGTAAAAATAGGGCTATATCTATAATTTTCTACAATTATTATGCTACAGCACAACATGTATTTTCTGCTAAATGTATTCATAGGATAAGCAAGTAAGAGCAAAACATTGAATAATGATCCAAAATTACCTTAATGCTTACTATTTAACTTTTACTTCATCATTATTGGCTATGTATCAGTGAACAAGAATCTATCAGCTCTACTTGGAATGTGGCTTATCATACACATTACCTATCACCAATGCTGAAACATGTTAACCACTACCTTAATGTCCTTACATCCACTATTTGGTTTCCATAAACCTTCAGCTTGCATTGATGAATATCAGGAGGTACAGTTTTTTTTTCACAGACAAATTTGTGTTCTCCTCATGTCAGATGCTGTTTTCAGTAACAAGGGCAAAAAAAATTACAGATTATTAACAGGAAGGTTCATCCACTGCTGTCATGCCATCAACATCTATCAATGACATTGTGGGCAAATTTAATAAAATAGAAGCCATTAATTTGTGAATTGTAATTTTTTTTTTATCAGTGTTAAAAAACCATGAATAAATATACACAAATATCTTATATATATTATATTGAATATATATATATATATATATATATATATATATATATATATTCAATATAATCTCCACGATAGAAGAAAACTAGAAAAAATTTTCTACAAACTGGCACAGACACACTCGGATATTATATTTCTCGGACTTTGCAAGAAAATGGACTTAATACCAAAAGGATTCCGATTTAAATACAATTTCCAACATAGTTTTATTACATTGCAAAAACAAAAAAAAGCCCAACATATATACAACAGAACCTCCACGCAATTAAGAAATCTTACGCACAACACTGCTTACATTAAAAAATCTTTTTACATGAACTTATCTAAAAAATCAGTTATTCTCTCTACCTAACACTTTCTCCATTTCAATACTCTCAAGTAAAAAAAAGCACTCAATTTCCTGTACCAAAAAAACTGACACAGTGTATATTTTTGAAAACCAAAACTCAATAAACTAATTGCTGAGGACCCCATTTTACAACACATAACTTACCTGAAAGATTATTTAATACAACAGATCCCACGAAGATCTCATTATGTTCACTACACCAATACTACCTCTGCTGACAACCACATCGCTAACCTATCTAAATACACTCTCACCCAAGGAGAAACCTCTTTATTAAATAAAGGATTATCATTCTGCCCCTCACAACCACTAAAACCTCTAAACCTTTGCTACGATATGGAAAAATAACTTCGTAGACTAAAAGAATATTTCTCAGACAACAAACCTACTTCTAATACAGACAACAGCGCTAACCAATCATGCTCCAAACTTCCTCCGACGAAGAACAATATATGGACCCCACCAAGCGGACGTAACCAACACTTGGATCAATATGCCCACAAAGCCAGACAACACATGGATTACTTCTTAAAAAACAAAGGACACCAGATAAAAAAATACAACTTATCCAAAATAGAACACCAAGCCATCTATACTCTTAAAAACAACCGAGACATAATTATCGTACCAGCCGACAAAGGCGGAGCTATAACCATCTTAGACACTAACCACTACATTAAAGAAGCAGAATCACAACTTCAAAATAACAGATTCTATGTACCCTTACCTCTAGACCCAACTAGCACATTCAAAACAGAATTATCACTTCTCATTCAGAACCTGAACTACAACATAAAAAATACCATAAAATCTCTTATTCCTGAGAACCCTAAAACAGCAACATTCTACACTATCCCAAAACTACATAAACTCCCCAAAATCATTTCAGAAAAACACCCTAACACTTTTTTCATCCGACCCACATCAAATTACACAATCAAATAATGAAGAGAACATCTATGAAATTTCAAAAACCCTTAAAATCATGCCACCTGGTAGACCCATAATATCAGGCATTGGCACCCTCACAGAACTTATATCTGGGTACATAGACAATATCCTAAAACCTTTTATTGCCTGACATACCTAGTTATATTAGAGACACTACTGACTTTCTCAGCAAATTACAAAACATTAACTTAGTCCACCATGATACAATCCTAGTAACGATGGATGTTTCGTCCCTTTACACAACATTCCACATGTTGAAGGAGTATCAGCTTGCTATGAGTTCCTTAGTAACAAAAAATTACCTAACTACCAAATTACAGATATATGCCAATTAATAAAGTTCATCTTAACACATAATAATTTTAAATACAACAACAAACACTATTTACAGATTAGTGGCACAGCAATGGGCACAAAAATGGCACCTAGTTATGCTAATATCTTTATGCACATTCTAGAAAAGAAGATACTAGACAATTCAGAATATAAACCATCACATTACTTTTAGATATATTGATGACATTTTCTTATTATGGACTCATGGATCAGAAAAATTAAAAACCTTTTTCACTTTCTGCAACAATTTCCACGATACAATTAAATTTACCATGGAGCACTCATACACATCCATCCCTTTCTTAGACGTTATGATAAAATTAAACAAACATACACTTTCTACCAGTCTATACAACAAACCCACAAACCAACATAAATTCCTGCACTTTAACAGCTGTCATCCCTTTAAATTAAAAAAAAAATCTATTGTATACAGCTCATTTCTTAGAACCAAACGCATATGCTCAGACCATTTAGATTTTCTATACAATATTAATAACTTAACAAAACAATTCCTAAAATGCAAATACCCAATAAAAATAATAAAAAGAAGCACTAAATAAAACTATCCTGATAAATCGTAACACACTTCTCACATACAAGAAAAATAAAAACAACAATCGGTTCCCATGGTTTTAACCACAATCAATATTCCCACACACTTATTCATAATTTAAAAAATGATTACAAGAACCTCCAATTAGACAACAAGATCAAAGACATTTTCGATAAACCACCCATAAATGCAATGAAACAATCACCTAACTTATCAGCTATCCTCACCTCTACCAAATATCTAAACAATAGAAACCAAACAGGAAATTACAAATGTAACAAACCTCGTTGTTTAGTTTGCAAACATTTAGTAATAGCTAATACATTTTACGTACCCAACACCAATATCAGGATACAGCCACCTAACCTCACCTGCGATACCCATAATGTAATCTATTATTTATTCTGCAACTTATGTCCTAATAGTGGATATATTGGTGAGTCTGGAAACAATTTTAGATTTCGTTTTAATAACCATAAACAAACAATACGTCAAAAACAACCCTTATTCCCCATAGCTAAACACTACAATCAATCAGGACACACATTAGAAAACTGCAAATGTTTATTAATAGATTCCGATTTTACTTCCACATTCACACGCAGAAAAAAAACATATTGGATTTTAAAATTAAATACACATAAATTAGGGTTGAATAGGGACTTAGGTGTTTTAAATCTTTATAAATATTTCAATAGCTAAGCAATTTCTTTAGATATAGTAAAAAATATTTTTTAAAAATATTTATGACAGATTTAAGTTAGGAATATCTGAACAGTGACGTTCCATATCACGTGACGTCCGCGTCTCTCATGAAGGACGCTACTTTAAACAAACAGTAATTTTAATTTATTTGTAACAAACAGTTATTTCTGATGAAAAATTGAGGACAATTTGAAATATCAAATATATATATAAATAAATAAATACTTTCATAAAATAAAACATTATAATTTTTAATTTGAAACTTTTTCTATATATATATATATATATATATATATATATATAAATATATATATATATTTTATTGTTGTTTTTTCAGTGGATACCCATATTTGAGTAGATGCTCTGTTTTTATTCATTAAACAGTATTTATTCCATGTACTAGCCTTAGTATTCAAGAAATTTTATTAGGAAAATATGCATTCTTTGGCAGGATTCAAACTCATGTTCTCCTAGAGGAAACCGTCATTAGATCTGACTTGCTTTAACTGCTCAGTTACAAAGAAATTACCAGTGAGACAAAGCCTGAATAGTGCTTTTGAACACAGACTTTTCCTGAAAAAATGTCAGATTAATAAATGAAAATTCCATTCCTAAAACATGTTTTTTGTTAAAGAAATATATTTCTCAGTTAAACAATTTTTTTTCCCAGTATTATACATTATAACATATAAAATACTACCCAGGATAGCATTTGTGATTTCTCTTAGGAGACTCATAATTTTGAAATGTACAGTTTTGAACTGAAGAAGTTTTTATATCAATATTAAACAAAAGTAAGATTCAGAGATAATCCATACATTTTTTTCTCTTTCTGATACCTTGACAACAGAAGAGATTACAAATGAAAAATGGAAAAACAAAGCAATGCATTTTATTTCATAAAATAGAAAAGCAAGAAACAAGTTTTGAGTATGTAATATGATATTAAGCAAAAAATATATGGCTGATGTTAAGACTGTTTGGTGTGAAATAAAGGATAATGGTACCACTTTATTATTTGCTGTAACACTGTTGAATAATATAAATAAAAATAAGTAATATGACATGAGAAAATTATTGAAAAAGTTTGAGAGAAAAAAAAAATATGGAGATAAAGAAATTTGAAGAGTGCAATTTCTAGTCACAAGGGAAATGATATATAGAACTCCACAGTATCTCTTTGCCAACAGGAGAAAGTTATTTTATTTAAGATTCTGAAATAACACACTGTTGTTATTCTACAAATTATTTGGATTGCTGTTTTCAGTTTTGTTTTTATCACTTTTTTCTGACATGCTCTTTGGCCTAGAAGTAAGTCAGATATCTATATTTTAAAGATACCAGTGTTTCTCAACCTTTTTAAGCAACAGCACACCTAGGAGCAAATATCACAGCACACTTGGCAATTTTTTTAAAGGGTATACATTTAAAAGTTATGTAATAAAACCATAGATTTAAAAAAAAAAAACAGTACACATAAAAATATGAACTTACTTTATTTCTCTGTTTTTATTCAACTGTATGTGCAGCTTATTTAGTGTGAAACCTGTTCATTTATTCAAATATTAATGCTATACCATTACTACTTCCACACACATGAATGTGTGTGCCATGGCAATATTTTGCAGCACACTTAAAACGATTGCCCAGCGGCTGAGAAGCACTGGATTATACAAAGGCATTTGATAGGGTAAGACACAAAGTCCTGCTTAAAATATTAGAAATGTTTGATTTACAAGGGAAAAATATTTGAGTAATCTGCCACCTTTACTGGAAACAAATAACATACATATTTATGGAAATGACATTGTGTTGATAGCAGAATTGGTGGGGACCTCCCCCACCAATTCTGCTATCAACACAATGTCATGAAATACTGAAATAATTAATAGACAATGTAATGAAGGAAAGCAAAAAAGAAAGGACCAACTTAACTGTAAAAATACAGAATACATGATTGTCAGCAAAAGGGACAGTCCAAAGTGTAATCTGCATATTGGGGATGGCAAAATCAAGCCAATGCAGAAAGTTAACTCTTTAGGTAGAGTAGTAACAGACAGTGTAAAATCCATATAGGTATAGTAAAAGATGCCTTTCAAAAATTTTGCAAAACATTAAAAGATAGGAAAATTAGTGTTAGAAACTAAGAAAAGAATGTTGAATTACTATGTAATATCAGTCCTCCTATATGGCAATGAATGCTGGACAATCTCCTCTGAGATGAAGAAGAGGCTTGAAACAACAGAGATGTGGTCATACCAAGGAATTTTGAGAATACTATTGACAGAAAATGTGGGTAACAAGGAAGTTTTAAGGAGACTAGCAACTACAAGAACACTACTGCTCACATTCAAAAGAAATAGCTGAAATTTGGACACAATGAGGAAAGAAGGCTTAGAAAATTTAACATCCAGATGATATTGAAGGTGAGCAGGTGAGGGCATATAATCTATTTGACAAGTTTGAGGGATTTGATAGAAAATGAGGACAAAGTAGGATGGTAAAGGGGGAAAAGATATTGAGAGCATTAAAAGAAAGTAAGTTGTGGTGAACCATGATCATCCATGTCCAGAAAGTAGAAGCTATTATGCTGTTGGGTTACTTGGTTAAATTTGAGAAAGTGAACCAGGCCGAGGACTTTTCAGCACCACTTTATACAAGAATGCTATGATGAATCTTGAATAATAATCAGTACAAAATCTATAAAAACACTGTATATTATTGATTATATATACTAGGCCTGGCAGTGGGGACGGGGAGATTGATGTCAACACCCTGAGCTGAATTTTGATGTGAAATTTTTAACTGTGTAATGTTTTCTTTATATGATGTCTAAAAAAAAGTCATAGTTTAAGTATATTGTACAGAGCATTATTAAAATAAAAAAAAAGAAAATGCACATTTATTGTGGTTTTTCTTCATCTTTAGGAAACAGGCTTACATACACACTATATTACCTGTTATGCATGTATATACATTTACATATACCTTAATCTGTATATTTACTATCATTATACAAAAAGCAAACAAATTAAAGGAAGAACTTAATTTTGATCTGAAATTTTCAGTGTATAAAGTCAGGTGTGCTAACGAGGAAGGAGATTGTTGAAAAAGAAATGTCTAAAATTAATGTGCATTTGAAAGAAGTAGATAATCAATAAGTCTATAGACTGACTGAGTTATTAATTGAATTTTGATATCTCTGTTGGTATTTTTTCATTACTTTTTTTTTTTACCATTCTTTAGCGCAGATTGTTTCAGATTCTTCAGATTCAATAGTTTCCATTTCTGAAAAAAGAATTTTGAATTTATGCCACAAATGTCCAGTTGGATTTAGATCAGCTGACTGAAAAGGCTATTCCTTTAACCAAACTTTATTTTTCTTAAATCATTTTGAAGTAGTTTTTGAAGCATGTTTCAAATTATTGTCTTGTGGGAAGATGAATTGCCTACCATAAGCTGGATATCAGAGAGTAAAACCTTCCTCTTTATTTGTTAAATAAGCCTCCTGACCTATATTAAAGCTTCAAAATTAAGAATATTTCATATGAATGAGTATTGTTTCTTTCCATCTGCACAGAACAAGCCAGCTTTCCTTCTAACTCTACAGGTAGATGTTGTTATCATTCAGTAAATAAACCTTCAGATTCCAATAAGTATTTAAGGCAAAAAATATGAAATAGCTAATAATATCAGTTTGTGTGTGAGGAATAAAGTTATTACATCAAGGTTAGATTCTCTTATGAAAACAACAACAAAAAGTTCAAGAAATCATGCTTGTATAAGGGTTGTTTTTAATGAAGAATGAAAGAGATTAGATAACAATATCATTGCAGAATAATAATTTTAAAAAAAATCCATAAATTCCATAAACAATAGAAACACAACAAATATTATAATTCTGATTGTCCTTCCTTTAGTTCCTTAGTTTTGTTTGTTTGTTTAATGGCATATCAACTCCTTATGGGTCATTTATTATCAAAATTTAATTTTCTTGGCAGCTTGAGTAATTTTTTTTACAAAAATCTGTTGCTGGAGTTTTTTGTACTATGAAAATGTATTTTTATACTTTCATTTTTTTTTTTTACCCCAATTTGAAGGGGTTCACTATTTGCCTATAGACCCTAACAAGTGCTACTACCCTGGGTCAGGAGGAACCTCAGAACAACAGCAATTAAGAGTTGGTTCCACACTCCTCAAATCCTCCTGATTTGTCATACCCAAGACAGAGTTCCTTAATTAGCATGTATATACATTACATCCTCAAATATATCAGCTGGTCACTCATATCTGACTATGCCTGTCTGCCAGGGTGGCTAGCCAATCCATGTTGCAGATGCCTGCTCAGGCATATTTGTGTTTGTTGAAAACCCACAGAGCCCACTCTGGTTTATACTGCAATTATGCTTAGTTACAGTTTCTGGTCGAGAAGCAGATAATCGGGCATGATAGACAGTCGAACAAGGCCATTACACTCAAACCCTCAATCCTGATGGCTTGTGACTTTCAGCTAGCTCAACTATCAATAGCTTCCACATAGTGCTGTTGACCTAATTTCACTCAAAAGCTTTCATTCAACTGGTGGTATGGTTCTTAAGCATTTTCCAAATGTGCTGCATACTGTGATTGCCTCTCCAGGCCAATAACATCAAGAAGTCACCTTCCTCACAAATCAATCCTGGTGAGATTTGAACCTGGTTCTCATGGTTGGAAAGTGAACATTCTAATCACTCTACCACATGCCCTGCCAATAACACATAAATAATGGACTATTCTGTTTTGATCACATGAAAAGGTAGAAAAGTCATATCGGAGAGACTACTTGGTTCCAGTGAGAAAATGAAAGAAAGAAAGAAATAAGGGAAGATAAAAGAGGCAAGAACACTTATGTGTTTAACATCTGTTTCAGTGAAATGAAAAAAAGTCAATTACAAATCTTTTCATTTGTTCTCCCTTACTTATTTAAATAACAGCCAGAATTCATATATATATATATATATATATATATGATTGCTACTGCAATATTTTGTTAGTTATTAAGCTCAAATATTTAAGGATTCAATAGAGGAATTTTTACAGATATTTTATTGTTGTAAAACTCACTGCGAGCTTATTCAATCATTAACTTAAGAATTAAGATTCATCAGAAAATTGAAATAGGAAAACCATAAAATGTTCAGAGTTTTTTCTAGTATGAATTGATTATACTAACTCTAATGTACAAATTCTTATCACTTTCACCTAGATTTAGAAAAATATAGTCACCTGTTTTCTTTATTTTCAATTGTACATTTAAACCCTTTGTTAAGTGAGCTTGATGTTTATTTTGAACTAATAAAAGTTTATATAAAACAAAAAAAGCTATATCAAAGTATCCAATATGGGTGCAGGTTTTTAAATTCAACAACTGATCTGTTATTTGTTTCAATTCCCTTTATAAATGTCCAGTGGAAAATAACTGTCTGAGAATGATTGTAAATTTCATCCTTGTTCCCAGATGTCGCATAACAGGCTGTTAAGTATTTGTCCACAATATTCTGGAAGTTATTGATCTAGAAGGCAATAAAATAAAAAGATTAACTCCAAGGTACAACACAAATGTTTCAATTGGTCATTTTTAAATTTGCATCTGAAGAATTTTCTTATTATATATGCTGTGTCCCTTCAAGAAGTTACCAATCTTTGCTCTCCACAATTTCCTATCCTTTGTAGGTCTTCATAAATTATTTCTTTCTGTTATCTTTTTTAAAACTTATTCCATCATTCATTTATTCACATTTACTAGGTAGGTTACACATTGTTTTCCTCTGTCTGTCTTGCCTTCAATCTGTCTTGTGAGTATCTATATATATATATATATATACCTCTTGTTTTGCAAAGTGAATGAAATAGACATGGATTTGAATTCAACATTCCAATTTCAATGCAAATAAGTTACTGGGTGTTAGAGAATACAAGGAAAAAATAATATTAAGGAGATAGAACAATAAAAGAAGAGGAATTAAGAAAACAAGATAACAGTTGATATTGCATTTAAATTTTTGAAGATCAAAGTTGACAGAAAAGCAAAAAGCTCAAAGAGAGTTCTACAGGAATCTGTTAGCATAGAATTTACAGTTACATTCAGATATTTCAACTGTAAAATAATAAGACCTTGCTGCTTATCAAGTATTATTCTTAAATACAATAGAAGATGTGATGTAAGAAAGAAAAAAAGCAGTTGCATTAAAATTTATAAAAATTATCAGGAAACATGCCAATATTCTGCTATAAAAAGCAACAAAAATAAAATGGAATAAAAACTAACCTAAAATTAATTGATAATGTTTCACTCAGAAATTTGAGTACTCCTACATCTTTTTATCATTATTAGATTCTCATTAGCAAGAAACAATCCAAAATATTTCTTTGATGGCTTTCATGTCCACTGTTCGAAAAGCATATTTTTCAACACATAGCATGGAAATTGACCAATGATTTCTAAGTTGTTGATTTGTTCTTGTCAAAGCTTGTTTGTTTGTCTTCTACATCTGAATAATGTCTAATAATACATGAAAAAAAAGAATAGGAATAAGGAAGATTAATAATAAAAATTATTAATAATTGTGCTTCATCTAAGAACTCTGAATGCTAATATATTTAATACTTGTGTAAAATATAAACAAACATGATGATAGTTATGCTATATTATTAATAGACTTTTATTCTATATCTCCCAGACTGCAGCATTACATTTCAAACAACCTAATAAAACAGTCAAGTATTTCTCATAGAATCTGTTTGGTCAGCTGCTACTTCTTATCATCAGGATCAAGTTTTCAGGAGAAAAATAGTTTCCAAAATACAGTCACATTTTCATCACTTTTTTTTTTTTCCTTTTTCATAATCAAAGATTTGTGACATTAACATTTTTAAAATATCTTGTTTTAAAAACAGTAAACAAATGAAGAAATATTTGAATAATATCAAATGCAATAAAAATTAAAAAAGAAAAAAAAATGATTTCTTGTTGATTATGCATAAATCAGTTTATTGCTATAAGATTCCTAAGAAAACAATGTTTAAAATTAGATATCTGTTCAAATAGCAGCAAAATCTTGAACAGTTTAGGAAAAATTTACATTGAATTATTCACGAGTAATATATGTGCTTTTTTATGTACCATAGAGGTATATACCAAATTGAATGCTTCAGAAATTAGACCTTCAGACCTGATGAACTAAAGAGCTCAGCTTTCATTTGATTTTATATTTTATAGCAGAACAACAGTGGAAGGGAATTAGGTTTGATATGTATAGAACATGCTCAAGTTAAACATTCTTCTAAATGGGGAAAAAAAATGACTAAAACATATATAATAGTAGGAGGGAATATAAATAATACAAGTTCTATTGCACAACATCTAAAAACACATTCCTGTCCAACTTCACAATACAGAAAAATACTTGTCAGCAACACTAATATAATTATTTCTCTATTCAGATCACTATAAGGTGGTTACTGTTCGAGCGAGTATTATCAAGCAAGTACTATTAGTGCAAGTGATATTCAAAGGTATCTAACAACAGTATTGTTCAACAGCATACTATAGTTGTATCTGTGCTTACAAATGCTCTGCTACAAGGAGCATTAGAGAAGTGACAACGAGTATTTGTTGACATTACAAAAGTGGCAACAAGTCTTCGTTGACATCACAAAAAATAAATACTTGAAAGGTAAAAAGGCCATATGTGTCACATGACTTGATAAATAAGTAAATAGATGCACGCTGATTTGCTGCCATTGCACAATTTAAAATAAATGCAAGGAAAAAGCAAGTATGTATAATAAAAAATATAGTTATTATTTTAAAAAACTACACTTGTTTTAATCTATTACTCCAAATTTTCATGAAATGTGTTAACTATGAAGACCAGTAGAACAATAAACATTCTTTTTTGTTTTCAAATACAAATTAAAATGTGTAATTAATAATAAAATTGATAATATTGTTACCTCATCATTTTTGTATCATGAACTGCTTTTAAAAGAAACACAGCAGGTTTCTGGGTTGTCTAGTGCATGTGTGCGGTATTTATATATATATATATATATATATATATATATATATATATATATATATATAATGTGTATGTGTGTGTACACCAGGTGGTACTGAATATTTTTCAGGTTGACCAAGAAGGGATCTCTGTAAAATTCTGTTGCTTTGTGTATGTTTGTTATTACTATAAATGTTATTTTAGTGGGTATACAATGTTTAAGGAGACATCTTTTTTTATTCACAAACTGAAATTAATTAGATGCTAATTTCACCATTCGTAAATAAATAGGGATGTTCACTAAAACATGTCCACACAAAAAAAAAAAATTGAAAAATCAATTACATGTGTGTTTGTGTGAGTGAGAGAAAGAAAGGGAGTGGATATAGAAATCAACACTGCATAGGGACTTTCAGTTTTATGCCTCACTGCAATCTGCAGACTAGGTATGTGTGTGTATATATATATATATATATATATATATATATATATACACACACACACACATTTTATCCATGGTATGTATGTTCAAAGACTCCCATTAGCTATCTGAAGACATGGATAGTACTGGAATCTACCACACTTCTCACTTGTGGAACAGTAATTTGGCTTCTTGCTTCCCAGTCAATTTTGATCTTCAAAAATTTAAATGCAGTATCAATTGTTATCTTCTGTCTTCTTGATTCTCATTCTTTTATTGTTCTCTCTCCTTAACAATGATTTTTATTCTCTAACACTTAGTAACCCCTTGCGTCTAGTGGCTTTGTTGCCTTGCTTGGAGTGAAATGATCTATGTAGGTAAATATAGATAAAAAAACAAAGAAAGTGTGTGTGTGTGTGTGTGTGTGTGTGTGTATATATATATATATATACACACACACACACTTTGTTTTTTACCTATATTTACCTACATAAACGCCTATAATAAAATTTATAAATTAGGCACAATAAGTGATTAACTGAATTGACTAATAAAATAGAACAATTATAACAATATACTGTAATATAGCAATTGGCCAAGCATGGTGAGTATGGCTACAACCCTGAAGACATGGTCAGTCAGGCATAAGAGGGCCCTGGATTTGGACTGTAGTAAAAGTGATGTGATTGATGGAAGATTAGTTCTTATAATAGATCTTAACAACCTCAGCATTCAATTATTTTTCTCTCTTTATGAAATTAAAAACTTGGCATTTTCATTTAAAATAGGCACTTAATGACTTATGTTTGGTATCATCTGGATGACTAGGATCATTACTTTGAACCTTGGAGTCATTATTAAGTTTATCTGATCAGATGTTGCTGTCTGGGGAGAAACCAAAGAAAAGGAACAACAACTGTAATATGCATTTAAAAACAATTACTTATTAATACATATTTTGCTAAAAACATTTCCTATTTTCATACTCAGTGTCTGTCATAACCATCTAAACATTTTACAATGGGCATTTTCTCTTATATGCTTAGCCATTTTCAAGATCTGAGATCTTAAAAGTTAGGGATAAAAAACTATGGATTTATCATTTTTTAACATTTTTCACTTATATAATTCAGCATTGTGGTATTCATGCCTGATAATCCATAAGACAATTACACTACAATTCAAAAATTTGAAGCCACTTGCAGAATTAGCGTGGGATTAACTTGACAGAAGAGTGAAACAAAAATGAAAAAGATCTCTTAGAAGCATTGAAAAAAGAATGGAATCAATTATCAAACTTATACTTTGAGAAACTTTTGCAACAAATGCCAAAAAATTGTGCTGCAGTAATCAAGGCTAAAGGAGGATATTTTGATGAGTGCAGAATTTAGTCATAAAATGCTTTTTTTTTCTTTTTGTCATAATCAAATTTCTAATAAAAAAAATCATTTTTTTTAACAGTATAATAATTTTATCTTATTTAAAGTACAAGACAACTACTTTAAAACCAATTTAAAAAATTACCAGGGCTGGCCTCAAACTTTTGAACTGTAGTGTACATAAGCAAAAGTCTTCACTAAGCTGATTGCATCTATCAGCGTGTTGAATATATTTCAGAATGTCAGTTCCCAAACAGAATCTCATTTAATTTAGGGTTTATATCAGAAATGGTAATGTGTGTATGTGTATATATGGGTGTGTGTGTGTGTGTGTGTATATATATATATATATATATATAAACATTTGGCATTCATTTAACAAGCACCACCCAGTGCTACTTTCAGTTGAAATTTATAAATTATTTATCTTAAAAAGATTTTTTTAGGGAAATAAGTTTCTTAATTCCAGTAACTGTTATTGCTCTTTCCACTCTTGATAAGAACTTCCTCCTTCACCTTTTGCTTGAAGTGGTGTAGAATGTCATCATCTTGTTTATGTCATTATTCTCTAGTCAAATTACTTTTGCTATCCATTTTAGTTGTTGCCCTTGTTGAAAGTCTTCAAGTGATGTGATTTCAGTTATTTGGCACAGTTATTTGTTTTTGATTCTGTAGCACCAGTTCGCAACGTTCAAAGAAGGACAGTTCTTGTTAATACCTACAGGTTTCATTTGCTGAAAGCCATTTTGATATAAGGAAACAGCTAGAGTTTAGTTATTTCAGAACAAGTTTGGCAAGCTACAAGTATTTCAAGCTTTTTTTTTTTAATCAACAGTATGTAATATGTGCATATTATTTGCAAGTATTTGCCATACACTAGTGACTCACGGTCAGTGTTCATCGGTATGAATAGAATTGGTACATTGACTAGACAAGTGCTAAGTTCGTCTACACAGTCGGTTAACGTTTGTATGGCTGATAATGAATGTCAAGGCCTCATCATCAGTGTAGGATATATGATCACAAAACCTGAAATCTCTTACTTTATTTATGAGGTTACATAAGTGCTGATATATTTGTGCTAGCTAAATGATAGCAGTTCATCATTTTATGCTGCAAAAATAGCCTCCATTTCTAATAGTAAATACCAAGCCATAAAAGAAGCTAAATCCTTTACATCTTATGATGACTTGAGTAATTTATCTCCACATGTCAGGATGCAGGAATATCATTACTCTTTAAAGATCATGCTTGAATCCATTAGTTCTCAAAGTCAGTCTGCTTTATTTAATCTTAGAAAAGAAGATGAGGAAAGAGGCTTTTATTGTTTCAGGTGAAAATTCATTACCATCTTTGACAATATGCAATTTACTATATTTCCTTGTTTCTTCATTTGGAAGACAGATAGAACATAATCTTTCTGTCTATATTTATGAGATGGGGCATTATAACTATTTACAGTATGAGATGAGTTATTATAACTATTTAAACTATGTTTTCCAACTAATATCACCTGAAGAATGCTGGAGCATACAATGGTTGAAACATTGTGAATATGGCAGTAAAGATGAGGACAACAGTCCAAACAATGTAAATAGTTTAAGTAATCTTTCTAGTTTAATTTCACTCATTTATCCTTGTAAAAATCCTGAGAAAAACTTTAAAAAATATAACAAAATAGAAAAACGGAAAAAAAAAAACACTTGACTGGCTGTAGTGGCTGAGATAGTTACCAATTTCTCACCAATGTCAGAAGTCAGTGTTTGAACCCAAGGTCAAAACTAGGATGTGGAATTGTCATAATTGTTAGCAGTTCATGAAAATTCAGCCAGCCAAATTTGAATTCCAGTCAAGTTCATTACATTCATTTTTGTATAAATACCCTTAGAGAAATTATAAATCCATGATTTCTTCATCCAGCGATAGATTAAATAGGACATACTGGAATCTTGAACCATGATTGGCAACTAGTTTAGAAGGAAAACCTCAGAATTCAAAACCATATGTAGCCCTGGTAAAGCACATACTATGCAGCCAGCAAAAGGATCACAGAGTTCACAATGACACTATGATCCTGATTGTCAATCTGATGGATGGAAAAGGCTCGGGTTTGAAATGCTGATTTTTAAGATAAACAAAAGTTCCCCGTTTCAAAGATTAGTGCAATATAATCTTCCTACCCTAATTTTCCTCATCTGGTCTTGTGCCATGTTCAGCAAAGCTTTGTAAACATAAAGAAAAATAAACAATTTTTGTACAAAATCCTTGAACTTTCTCTTTATCGGATTGATTTTTACAAAAGAACTAAACAGTTCTGAAATAGACACATACATGTGGAAAACAACTTTCAGCCGAGATTCTAAGTCCATAGTAAATTTGTTTTTGACAAATAAAAGAAACTACAAGAGATATTTAAAAATCAGAGGAAACTTAATAATATGGAAATGCCTTCTGGCTCAGACATTAGTTCTGACAAAAAAAATAAAAAATAAAAAAGAGTATTCTCTAAACTTATATATCTGAAAATAATTTATTCTCAAAATGATTTTCAAGATGCAGTTTTCTTTTATGATTTCAAAATGCTCCAATGCTATTTCCTGTACAGTTTCCAATCGATAAAAATATATTCTTTGTTTCTTTGCTTATAGAGTTGAGTCTTAAGTTTGATCTGATTCTTCTAGCAGGCTGTTATCCTCACATTCATGTCTTATCTTTCTCTCTTTACTTGAAAGCTTAGTTGTTCAAGTCAGTCTCATTGTGCCTTCCTCAAAACTTGGGTTAAGAGTCTGCTCACAGTAACCTCCCTTTAATTCACATATATGTCATTATGACCACTGTTACTAAATGCTTGCTGTTAAGATAGGAGATGAGATCTAAAATTGGCAAGTTTTGAGGATAGGGGATTGTTATTTCTCTTTTTTTCCACTTGAATTCTTCCATTTTTGGCGGGGGGTTTCAGGTTTTATCATTTTTGCTGAAAGCTGAATTATAACTAGAAGCAATAATAAATAAAACATTAAATCTAAAAACCAAGCAATAATAAATACAACAAAAAATACTTAATAATGACAGTTTTGATTTTTACTAGTGTATTTCGTGACACCTAAATTATATCATACAAATTTCAGGAAATATATTTAAATATATGCATAATTCATGATTTTTTGTATTACCTCTTTATGTTTACATTTATTTTTGTCTACAAACTATTATAAATTATTTATTAGAAAAAAATAAATTATTTATTACAAAAGAATAAACTGATTCTTTGAAAGGAAAATGTTGTTTTGAATTTAATGGTTTATTTTATACTTAAATACAAGGAAAGAATTATTGATTAAACATTAAAATCCATTCTTAATGTTCATAAAAAAATTTTCCAAGTTGAAAATATGTTACTTTTTATCGCTGTTACTTATCAAACTTTTTTTTGGAAAGAATATTTCATGAATTTCTTAAAAATTCAATAATGATAATCTTTGCTAAAAATGGAGTCCATTTATGATGATATTCATGTCTTATTAGTTGAAGTCATGAAGCATTAAAAATAGTTTTAGCTCCCTATCATTATTGATAATATTTTCAAATATGTCTTGAGAGAACTGTATTCAATCTCATCTCTTTTATTCAGTGAATAACTTTTTATTTTGCAACACACAGTAAAGAAAATTCGAGTAACTTTAATTCTGGCATTGTCTATAATTTTAAGAGTCATTACAGTTCGAAGAGATGTTGAGACTATCAAACTCACAATTTGTGTTTTTGTTGTTACCATTATATTTAGCCAGTCTCTTTAGTAGTCTTTAGATATATGATCTATCATCAAAATAATGTCTATAATTTTGAGTAATAATTATTATCATTCCAAGAGCTATTATATGTCTTATTATTTGAACTAGTATGATTGTATTGATTGTTATGCTCATAAGTTTTATTCACCAAGAGATTCAGAGTTTAGTGGATCAAAGTATTAGATAAAAAAAACGTACCTGGTTCCCTGGCTATTCTAAGTTCAATCCCTGGGTCTGGTAGTGCTTTTATTCTGGTTCACTGGAAAAACAAGCAGTGCAAAGATGAATTAGATTTATAGTGAGTATTAACTGATATATAGTCTCTCCTAAACCAAGAAAGCAGACTGAAAATGATCTGCGACTATGAATTGAATAAAGGGTTCAGTTTTGAATTCCAAAAGGCATGATGACAGATACCTGAAAAAGACTAGAGGCTGCAATGGCCAATACACTATGTGTATAACAACCATAAGTCTGAATAATAAAGCACATTATGATTATAACTCCAAGCATTGTTCAGGCTACTGAATCCATTCTTTTGTATTACTTTGTTAGCACAAACAATTCAGCTGCCCCATTCTCCTGCCTTCTTCAGGTGTACAATACACAAGAAAAGAATGGGCTTTCATCTGTATGGCTCATACTACTAGGAATGAACTGAACCTGTTTATTAACCACTATCTTTTTTCTGTTAGTTAATATATTCCTCTTGAAAAGTAACATCCTTACAAATTTATGATGCTGTATTCAGGTACACAATCAAAAGATTTTGGTAATATCAAAAGCAATATAAAAAATGAGTTCAATAGTCAAAGCAACATATAATGTTCCTGTTGACTTCACTTGTAAAAGATTTTTAAATAAAAAATATTTATCAATAGCAAATCCTTTCAATTAATACAGATTTTATGTACATAGAGCTATAATGGGTATGAAGTGTGAAAGACATTGTCATGGTCTCAGTACAAACTTGCACCAACATTAATAGCTAAAACAAGTAATATCCAAAAAAAAAAGACCTGTCACACCTACATCAAATTAGAAAGGTTTTTTGCAAAATTTTTGAAGACATTTTTTAATCATAACAAATTTATAATGAATTTGATGTGAAGATATATAAAATACTTTCATTTCATTTTAGTATTTACATCTGACTTATTATTTACACTGTTTATATTGGGACTATTGTCTTCATCTTGTATGAGTTCAATTCCTTGGCCAGGTAGTGTCTATTTGAATTCAGTGGAAACAGGCAAATAATAACTGAGCAGTACTAAAAAATAAGAACTAAACAAGCTATCCCTTGATATGGGCAGTTGAATGAGATAGTCTACCCCTGTAGATTAAATAATGGGTTCAGTTCAGAATTCTCTGTAGTTTACCCAGATCGATATACACCTGATGAAGGCCAGAGAGCAGAACAGCAGAAACATTGTGATAACAAAGATGAAAACAATCGTCAGAAAATAAATAGTAAATTGGTAAATTTAGAATAATGGCAATTTAGAATAATTAACACTTCAAAACTTCTGTCCAATGCTCTTAAATTAAATAATTAACGCAATAATGGAATGCTGGTGGAAAAATGTTCCTCCACCTAATGGCCATTTTTTTAGATTTCAACACTCTACAAAATGAACAGTTTGAACGAGAAAACAAGAATGCAAAAATACTCAATTGTAGAGATGACAAATTCTCCAGGATTTTCTTTTTATAAGCTTAAAAATCAAAATGCGTAGATAAAAATTTTTCTGCATTTAAGACTAAAAATTGTTTCCAAGAAAGTTAATGAAAATAGGGTATAGAGCTTCTTACTGCTGTTAAGTACATATGCCATGAAATTTAAAGATGAAATTGATGGAACATATATATACTTAAATATCTTTATTTTTATTTTTCTCAATCATTTCATCCCAAGTAAGGTAATAAAGACACAAGGTGTTAGTGAGAATGAAAGAAAATGAGAAACAAATTGAGGCGAGAGAGGACATTAAAAGATGATCACTCAAAGAGATAGAAAATGACAATTGACATTGCATTTATATTTTTTGAAAATTGTAGTTAACATAGGAAGTGCTGGAGAAATCATTAACGCAAAACTTAACACTTTAGTAATTTCAGCAGTAAAATAATGAGACCTAACTGCCAATCTATTACTGTGTTTAAATTTATGAAGTTGAGGTACCAAATAAGGAAGCTTATCAGAACACTTACATGAAAGTATTTATAGAAAAGTCACTGTGAAGCTACATTCTGTTAATGGGGAAAATGACTGAAGCTGAGACACCAGGTCAGGACTGATGACTTTAAACATTCTTCTTTAGATTCTGTGAATTATCTGTAGATCATAGTGAAATCACTAGACCTGAATTGGCAGCAGTATTTAATGCACAGATAATGTCTTGATGCAGAAAATAACCAACTATATAAGACAGCTTACCAAGGAATTTTTTTTTATAAATTCCATGATAAGCTATCTTAGATATTTACAAGTCTGCCATTCATCCATGCTTCAGATATTGCTGCCGCATCTGGTCTGGCATTCCTACAATATATTTAAAGGATCTTGATAATATCTAAAAAAGAATCTACAATGTTATTGGTCCTAACCTGGCATCTTGGCTTCAGTCATTTTCCCACCGCCATAATGTAGCTTCCCTGCGCATTTTCTATAAATACTTTTATGGTAATTGTTTTGATGAACGTTCCTCCATGGTGTCTAAACTTTATGAATTTAAGTGCAGTACTAGATTGGCAGTTAGGTCTCATCGTTTTACAGTTGAAATGGCTTGATCTAACCATAAGTTTTATGCTAACCGTTTCTTTTCTCGTGCATGGAACTCTCTTCTGGCTTCATGTTTTCCTGTCGTTTGTTCTTCAAAAATTTAAATGCGATGTCAGTCGTTATCTTCTGTTTTCTTAATGTCTGTTCTTTTACTGATCTTGCTCTTTCATGCTTTTCTCACATTCTTTCACACTCAGTGACCTTGTTTGTTAGTGGCTTTATTGCCTTGCTAGAGGAGAAATGATTTTAAAAAAAGCATGCATATGTTTTTTTCATGTTCTCAATAATTTTATATCTGAATTTGGTATATGACGAGTGGAATTTAAAAAGAACTAAGTTTAATGCTAAGCTTTTTAAATCCAGTTGATAATTTACCAAATTTATATGTATTTAATAGTGATTTGTGAGCTGCACTGTATACTAGAGAAAATCACTTTTTTTTTTTCTTCTTTTTTTTAAATATATCCTATGGAGTTTGATTAGTGATTCCCTGTTAGACATTACAATCAGAAGTTTTATTGGCTTGTCAGTAAAATATGTACTTTAGACCTTCTGTCTAATGCTCTTCTAGGCACTCATTCAAATCATAATCTGTATGTGAGTGTATATAAATTTGTTTTTATTTCTGTGTGCTGTAAATATATGTGATAAATGTATTTTGATACAAAAAATGAAAAGTAAATCTTTCATTTCCAGTACTTGTTGACAATCTACAAACACTAACCTGCTTCGTAAAATAGGGGAATCAGTTTATTCCAAATGTACTTTTAAACATATAAATCTACAGCTGAGATGACTCTTGGAATAATGACTGTATTCTCTTTCTATTTAGATTGTACATTGAAGAAGGCTGTAGAATTGATTTACCAAAATATGAGAAAAGCAATGCATGGAATGAGTTTAGTAACATGAAAAATCTCTTTGAACAATAATTACTCTTTAATAATTTCAGACATTATCTTTTTATTGCAAAGGAAGACCAAAATATTACAGTAACAATAAAAGCAATACAGTCTTTCAAACAGTTTTCGGAACTTTAAATCTGTGAGGAATTAAATTCTTCTAAATTTTGCAGAATTATTTTTCTGCTTCCAAAATGCGTATCATTCTTGCTGCTTATATAAAGAATAATTATGGATCATTGGCTGTCATTAGAGAAAAGTTAAGCATTAATTATTCCAAGAATCAAGCATTTCTTTTACTGTATTTTCTTTTCTTTTTGATAATTGCATTTATTTTTTATTTTCTCTTCGCATCGGCTAAATAAAGCATTCTTTGTCTTGTTTAATATACATTTTTTGTGTGTTTATTTGGTGAAGAATTATCTTTTGATCTTGATTAATGCAACAAATTCTCATATGTCTTTTTTATAGAATCACTCCTATCTTCAGGTTCTTTCTTTATTACGTATATATATATATATATATATATATATATATATATATACATGCATGCATGCATGTGTGTGTGTGTGTGTATATATATATATATATATATATATATAATATAGTAAAGGTAAAATAAATCCGTGGCTATATAGTGAGTCCTAGTAATATAAAAATATTAAAACTGAGCTACAAAAGAGACCTTGATGTATTTTATTTATACAGAGCAATATGAGTATACATACAGAAGAATTACTTAACTGTAATTGTGCATATCAATCCTTGTTGTTATGTCCCCCTCTTCAAGGTTTCATGGAAACATCCACTTTTCAAGGGTCCAATTTTTTTTATTTTTGTGCATTTTTATTTTTTGTGTGTTTTTTAAATCTGTTGTCTAAAGGAGTGTACACAGTGACTAATTCAGGGGAAAATGAGATGTAAACATGTATTAGAAGACACAAAAATTAAAAGACAAAAAAATTGGAAATATATTTATTTAAACAACAGGCCCTTGAAAAGTGGATGTTTCCACGAAACTTCAAAGATGGGGACATAACAAGGATTGATATGCACAATTAGTAAAGTGACACTTCTGTATATAAAAAATAATATTATCAATGCTCTATTTTTAATATTGAGCACTATATGAAAATGTCTGCTTTATTTTTCAATTATTACATTCTTAAATTTTATATATATATATATATATATATATATATATATATATATATATATGTCAGTATAAATATATATTAAAAACTATGAATACATATCAGAATATATGAATTTATTTTTATACACATATATATTTTATATACAGGTAAATGAAAACATACTAATATATATACTAAAATTAAAAGGTGTTATTTACAAAATAAATTTTCTAATCATTTTCTTCATTATCCACTGTTTTTTACTATATTAGTTTATTTTTTTGTTTGTTTTTTGCCTCAGACTGTATATCTGATATAGTCTCTTCATTTTCTGATTAAAAGATATAGGTAGGTTTTTGTACACTTGAAGAGTATAGAATGGATCAAGCAAAACATTGTGATAACAAAATTGACAGAAGAATTGAGCTCACTTGATCAAATAATATTAAAATCTCTCATCAAAATTATAAGCAATATATTTGCCCACCTAAAGAAGTCTGTTAAATAAACTGTCTGAAAAAGTAGAAACAACATAACTCAAAATATGTTACCTTGTATAATCAGAGGAATCCAGGTGTGGAATTGACCTAAGGTTACTCCTGACCACTGAATGCAGAAGCATATGACCTCACACCAGTATCCGGTGTTGCAAGTGTGCAATCAAAAATGTTGTACAGATGGATATATATTGCACAAGCAATCTCTTCCAGACATCACTGGAAGATGGTTTGATTCACAGACATGATTGGGTGTAAGTAATGAAATATTGGAGTGTATAAAACATTAAGTAATGAAGATTCAAGTCTCATGCTATCATTTTACTAACACACACATTGAATTATATACACCTGTATATAAAGCAAAATATTGAAAAAAAAATAATGTAATGTTTTCGTCAGTAGTAATTCTTGGAATGATGATAGGTTTTCTCAAAATTATATACAATGTTACAAGAATATTTATTATCTTTTGATCCAAAATAATAATGATTCTTCTCAAAATTATATACAGTGTTACAAGGATATTTGTTATCACTTGATCCACAATGATAATGACTCTTCAAATTATATACAATGTTTGCAAGGATATTTGCCATCACTTGACTCACAATGACTCTTCTCAAAATTAGAGATGATGCCTTCAACGGGTTTCCCAGCTCCAATGAGGTTTTAACTTAATGATAATATTGAACACTATTTTTCTAATTAGCCGCCATTTTCAATTTAAGTAAAGCACATGTGTGGTTCTAGTGCATTTAAAATCATTGCTAATTTGCATGTGTGTTCAAAAATCTGAATAAATGGTGATCTGCACAGATGAGCAGGTAGAAGGGTCTACAGAACTTGACCTGTGCTAAGTGTGACTATCAACTACAGTCTTCTAGAAACTGAACAAAGTATTAAGAGATTCAAAAATATTGTTAGAAACAAAGACAATTTTGCTGAACAGCTATATTATATCTATTATTCTATTTGTCAGTGAATGCTTGAAGATGAGAAAGAAACTTGAAGCAACAGAGATCAAGTTCTACAAAGGGATGTTAAGAATGACTGCAACTGAACATGTGTTCAACAAGGAAATTTTAAAGAAAATGGGAATTAAAAGGAGATATACTTAAAATCAGAAAAAGATAGTTGAAATTTCTGGGACAAATAAAGAAAGAGAACTTAAGATTATATAGAAAATAGATCCTAGTTGAAATGAATAATAGGGATATTTTGTTACTTAAACTGAATTTTTTAGATAAAAACAAGTGAATTCTAACCTTTTCATTTTGAAAATGTTTTATTGCTTTCTTAACAAATTTGAAACATAAGAAACTTCCTTGTTGAACTCCCTTCCAGCTACATGCTTTCCAGCTAACTTTAATCTGCAAAAATTTAAATGCGATATCAGTCGCTATCTACTTTCCTCCTGATTACTCTTTTCTCTTCCAGCTCATTATTAATGTTTCTGTTCCTAATTCTCCCACACCTATTAACCCCTTGTGTCTTAGTAGCTTTTCTGTCTTGCATGGAATAAAACCGATTAGAAAAAAAAAATCACATACACTTAAATTGTACACACATATGCTGCTTGACAGGACAGATAGACTTGAGGTCTGTTTAACCAATGAAAAACAAACAACACAAAAAATACCAGAATCTTCTTTTATCCTCTATATTTCATTTTCTGATGAAGTTTGAACAAAAGCAAAACATGTTAAATTTATAAACATTTCCTATTTGTTCCTTATCCTATCAATCTATTGAATTCTAATCCCTATTAGATCCTAATTCATAATAAGAAATCCATAATCATTGATTAAGCAAATGGATTGACCAGTGTACTTCTTTTTTTTTGGGGGGGGGGTTACATTATGATAAACTAGCAGTATCTATGCATGTATGTTTGTGTGCACAATTATCTATTGAAGTTGGGGGATAATAGTTATTAACACATAAAACAATTAGCAAATTAGTTCAAAATTTTGTTGCAGTTTCTCATATTCCCTTAGCAATAATGCTATTTTCTTTTATTACTACAATGCTCAAGAGCCACTCAAAGTAGAGGGTTAAGGAGTAAGATTGTTATATAGACTTAAGAAGAGGAAATAAGTGCAGATTACATATCGTAGGATAGATAACAGTTGACCCAAGACTTGTGCATATGGGCACATGACCGAGTAGTTAGAACATCTGCTTTCCAACTATGAGACCTGGATTTGAATGTCACCATGGCTAATTTGTTATTATGGCATCTTCTTAATGTTATCAGTCTGGGAAAGCAATCTCCGCATGTGGCACTTTTGTAAACCATACCACGAGTTAACCAAAACCTTACGAGTTAAATTGGGTAGATGGAACTGTTTGGAAGCTGTCAATGATTGTGCTAGCACAAAGTCACAAGTCATCGAGATTGAGGCTTTCAGCATATGGACATTGTTCAAAGTACTGATCATGCCAGATTATGTACTCTCTCTCCCAAGTAAGATCTGCTCATCATAGATGCAGTATAAATCACCGATAAGTTCTGTTGAACAAACACAAATGTCTCAGCAGGTGTCTGCAATAGGGACTAACAAGCCATCGCAGTAGACAGGTGTGCTAAGAAAACAAGTAGCCAGTCATATTATATATATATATATATATATATACACACACACACACACATTATTGATTTATTTTTTTAATTTTGATGCAATTCAGAATTTTGATAACTCCTATGCAAGATATGAATATGAAATAAAATGTAAACTAAAGCAAATTTATTCAGGATAAATTATTTGTAGCTATGGAAATATTCACTTTTAACATATCCTCCATCTTCATAAATGCAAAGGCTAATACATTTTTTAAATCCGCTGAAAACAGACAGAACTTAAGTTGACAATGATTTACAGTGTATTTCTCCAGTCAAAGCATTAGCAATTCATTTACATATTAATATAATTTGCCAAACATTTCTGTAGTAAAATGATTTCCAATTAATTTTTTTATATGTTGTTAGTGTTACAGGTTTAATAAACAGATTTTCTTTTTCTATGTGCTACGTCCCATCAGGATATAGGCGATCATGGCCCTCCACAACTTTTTATCTTGTGTGGCTCTTAGCAGTTTTTCTCCTATTGCTTAAAGCTCCCACCCCTTATTCCACCATCCATTCGCACAAGCTTGTCAGGTAAGTGGCTCACTGCCTTCCCCTATCTCTCTTACTGTCAATATGCCCTATGAGGGTTAAGCTTTCCAAGTCCCCCTTCCTTATTATCTGTCCAAGAAATTTCAGCTGCCTTTTCTTGATTCTGAGTAGAAGTTTTCTTTCTGTTGCCATTTTCTTTAAGACTTCCTTGTTGCTTACTCGCTCTATCCTTCAGTATCCTTCTGTAGAACCACATTTAGTTTTTTATCTCATCCATGGGGAGATTGTCAAACATTCACTGCCATATAAGAGGATGTATATCACATAGTAATCCAGCCTGCTTTTCAATAAACAGTGTGTGTATTTGTACTATTCAGCCACTAGAAATCAGTTATTTACATTCTGAACAAGTATTTGAATCATGGAAGTCTTTATGAAAAATGAATGTGGCTTGTATTATGAGAGAGAAAATAAAATAAGCCAAATATAATATTTCATTGTATCATTTGTCTCAGACACCAGCCTCAACATTTCAAAAGTGCTTAAGCTGCTTTATGGGTGATGAATTATTCTCCACTCTGCATCTCTTATCCCACTGAAAAAATGTCACCAACATTTCATTACTACATGGGAGATGTTTAAATGAGTTGCATTACTTAGTGCCTCCACCTCAGACCTTCACAGCTAGGAACCTCCACCTGCCGTGTTTAGCAAACCATCTGCACTCCCTTCATGTTCCTTTAATAAATTAGCAAGTACCACTCAGACACCTTCTTCCCTAGAACTAATACTTTATGGAACAAACTCCCAAGCAAATGCTTCACTCTGAATTACAATCTTGGTCTGGTTGATTTTGTTTAGTGGCTTATCAACCTCTCTGGGTTATGTAATACCAAAATCTAAATATTTTGAATGCAATTTTATGGCTTCAACTAAATATATTCTATGAATAGATATTGTTGGTATTTTTTTATATAAAAATGTATTTTTATAATTTCATAGTGTTTTGTTTTTGTTCTACAATTTTGATCTATTTAAGTCCAGGGTCAACCAATATCTACCTTACTCATCCTCATAATAATCTCTTACTTCCCCCTTCCTTACACTCCAGCTCAGTAACACTCTACCTTGACTGTCTCTTGTGCCTTGTATTGGTTAACTATCAGTAAAAAAAAAAAAAAAAAAAAAATGAATATATGTAAAAATTCAAGAGAGTATCATAAATCTAGATTTCTCTGATGAATATCCCTGTTGCATTGTCCAGTCAAGAAGGATTCATATATACTACCACAAACTGCAGTATGTTGAAATTTTATGCTTCAGAGTTCAAATGATCTTACAAAACTGACTGTTACATTTCAAGCAATGCCTGCTTGTGGGGATGAATCATTGCTAATTGGACAATGACATTTAAAAAAGTGAAACAAATAGACATTCACTTTTGATGTCATCTTAGCTATTCATTTATAAAACTTTATTATTCTTTCAAAACATTTAAATATACTTCTTTGTCTGAAATGTCTTTCAGTGTGCATGATTTTAAAATTAGAATTGATACTTTTTATTCAGATTACTTATTTTACAAGCATCTTTATCTTCAGAATCTCTATCAGGTTTTACATACATAAATATATATATACACACACACACACATTGTTACGAACCAATTGCCACAACACAAAATTTAAAAAGAAAACATAAAAGAAAACAACTGGTTGACAAAGGAGATGGCCAAGGTTTACTATTCCATAGTGGAAGGATTCTCTTACAGGTTCAAATACACAGATAAGGAGAAACAACCAACAGTAACAAACACCAATATAACTTAATAAAATTTAATTATAACAAGACGATGCATGAAAACATTTATGCATTATTTATCTGATATGAATAGTTAAAGCCCACTTAGCTTTAGTCATTCACCTGAAAAAGAAATAGGGTTTTCTCTTTTCCCTCTTCTCTCTCTTGTTTTATATTTCTCTTTTGTTCTTTTTTCTTTCAGTTCAGTTCATTTCACCTGTACAGCGATATCTTTTGATATATTATTCTTTCTTCACTGTAATGAGTTTTGACTGCAAGAGTTGGTCATTTATTCTCTTCTTTACATATTCAGCAATATAGAATTCATTGTTCAGGTAGGAAGATTCGGTGTTGTGTAAGTCTTAGCCTGCGTCCAATCTTAGTTGATCATCATGCTTAGTAATTCACCTATGAATTGGATATATGCAGTATAGTGTGTTGAGTTCAAGTGGAACTCCTCTTCATTGTGCAATTTCCTTTGCTTAACATTAACAAGTAAAAAGAGATGTTACTCACTTAAGACTCGGATTCCAATTGATTCCTTTCGTTATTTTCCCACTCAGCATTTCATACTTGATCCCTTGATTCAGCATATGTGAGAATCTATTTTAGATCTTGCTCGTATCTGTTGCTAGGTCATCAGCCTGTCTGACTGAATTGTTCTTGTAGTCAGCAACTACAAATAAAAAGATTGAAAGAGAGAGGATGAGTGGATATACTATATTATAGTGAGGTAGAAAGAGATATGGTTCACTAAGTGTAAAATGTGTGTGGTTAGGGGATTTGGTTGCATAAGGATATAACTGTGTGTGTGTGTATATATATATATATATATATATATATATATATATATATATATATATATATATATATACACACACACACACACACACAGTACTATCCAGAAGCTCATGGAAATTAAAGTTCAGAATGGGTTTCTTAAAGAAAAGATGTAAAGAAATAATATTCTCCATTCCTGGAGAAGTGGTTTTAAGGGATGTGTAAAATATCTGGTGAAACATGGGAAACAAAAAATAAATTGACAACTGAACAGATGAGTCAACTCCTTAAATTTTTGCCTCATATATAAAGTTACACATAGACTAATATATATATATATATATATATATATATATATATAAGGAACAAATAGGAATAAAATTTGATTTCACTTTCATTTAAGCTTCATCAGAAAATGAAATATGCAGGAACAACGAAAAGTCTGGTATTTTTTATTTTTGTGTTGTTTGTTTTTGATTTGTTATGCAAACCTCACACAGAATTATGATGCCCAACTAGATTTGTGATACAGAAACACACAAGTATTATACTCACAAATGTTGCCTGTCCAAACAAATAGACATGAGATCTGCTTAACCAATGAAAAACAAAAAACACAGAAATAAAAAAAAATCCTGAGTTTTCTTTTCTCCTCCATATTTCATTTTCTGATGAAGCTTAAATAAACATGCCAAATTTATAAATGTTTCCTATTTGTTCCTGATCCTATCATTCTGTCAGATTCTAATCCATATTGGATTCCAATTCATATATGCACATCTATATATCTCATATATCTCTCTACATACATACACACACACACACACACACACACACATATATATATATATATATATATATATATATATATATATATATATATATAATGTACAGTTTTTCCCTCTAAAGCACACTTATATAATGGTATTATATTCCTATATATAACTATTCTTAAATATAACTATTTCAACAAAATATTCTGTCATCGTCAGCAAGGATTTAGGCAGAGCTAAAGAAAGAAATTGGCAACAATTGTAAAAATTTAATATTCCCAGAAAATAATTTCAAAATATGACAGGCTGACAGAAATTCCAATAAAATGTGGATTTGATTGAAGGCAGAATCTTCCATGAAAATGCTATCATCTATCATAAATAGAAATTATATTTTCACTCAAAAGACACATAAACACTTTGTGGTAGAGTTCGTAGTTAAGTGGAGACATCATTTTCTTTTTACAACAAAAAAGAAGGCAGGACAATTTGCACTCATCAAATTTTGGTTTTAGCAAAGAAATGTAGAATTTTGGAATGTGAAATATCTATTTTTGTTCTTATCATAATCCAATAAAATTTCAAGTATTTTGCTGGCACCTGGTCCATGTCAAGGTTGATACTGGGTGTAATAGATTTTTACATGTACTACTTCCTAAGCAGGAAGGTATTTATAGGAAAGTACTTGGTTCAAATACTCATACACTCTTTGGCAAATATTTTGTTGTGTCTACAATGAGACATTTTATCACAATAATAACAACATAAGAAAAAAAAGGAAACCACAAGAACTCCCACAGAAGGTAAGAAGGAAGGAAAATGAGAAGAAAGGAAAAAGCATCAGTTGCAAGATGACAAAATGTATGATTGTCAGTGACATTCTCACTATTGGACAAACAGTTCACACGGACAGGTCGTCAACACATACGCCAACAAAAATTTTGGTTCATTTTCCTTTTCAGGCCATAAGAATAACATTTATCTTTTAACATTCAACAAAGATTTGAGGTATGAAAACCCCAAACACTTCGTGTATTTTTTTAATTAAATTATCTGGACACTCATTACACACATCTATAAAAAAAAAAGATATATGACCCTATTCTTTATCTTATCCTTCTGTCAAATTCTGATTCATATTTGATCTACATTTGACACCCAACTCAGAATTTTACTCAGTATTACTGCCTCTCATGCCTCCAACACCACATAACAACCAGATAATAAATAATACTCATTTTTGATGTTACCACATCTTTCTGTTTCCCATTTTTACAAGCATTTTTGTATATATAAATGTTAAGGGATTTACAGTTTTAACTCACCTACTAACTGAATAATACTTGTGCCCAACTACAAAAGAGTTTTGGGAGCCAAAATGAAACATTGAAGGTATTAGCATTGAATTAAGGTATCTATAAACTGCTAACTTCAAGAATGCAATAATATCCAGATGATTTGTGACTGAATCATCATCATGTGGACAGAGCTTTCATTTACACTGGACTGGGGAGAAAATAACATTTTTCAAGGAGGATAATTATTAAATACAAATCATCCCTTCTTTAATTTACTTATGAGTAAGAAAAAAAAATATTGATGCAAAAAAATATCTCTGCTTTTGCACATTATATGTATAATGTATGCAAAAGTGAACTTTTTCTCTCAAAGATTAATAAAACATGGCACAAGTTTGTCTTGTATGTTATAATTTAAGAGGAAAAAAATTGTTAATGTTAACTGAGAATTCTGTTATTAATTTCTAGGTGATTTCACTTAAGACAGTCTGAACACAAAAGCTGGCTTTCAAATCAATGAGAAGAAAACAAAAATCATTCTGACTTAGCATTTATTGTGCATGTGTGTGTCACTGCCCAGGTGCTTTAGATCTATTGCTATATTCAGGGGCAGTGTTTTGTTTCTCTATCTATGCAAATGTATTTTGTAGTTGTCACTCGATTATCATCACATATTTCTGATCATCTTTTGTTTTCATTCATATTCTCTGATTAGCAGCAATGTTCTGCTTTTGAAAATATTCTATTGAGCATATATATATATATATATATATATACACACACACATACTCAGAGAGAGAGAGTGTGTGTGTATACACTAGCAGTATAACCTGCTTTGACTGGGTTACTGGGAATTTTTGCCGTTCAGTTGGAGCAGTTTATGTTTACAGTCAGCCCACCCAAAAATCAATATTAGTAACAACATTTGGGTGCAACTGAAGCACATCCCCAAATTGGGGGTTGTTAACAATTTGAATGGGAGGGCAGCCCTGAAAAGAGAACTGTATAATAATAAATAATATTATTGTAATAATTTAAACTATTTATTTTTTATTAAAGTTTTTATGAAAGATAGATATCCAAGGACAGATAGTAAATAGTAAAACGTTGCTGAGAGTTATAATGGATAGGAAGTAGTGGAGAGCCATTGTTGCCAACAATTTGGACTCGAAACTGGCACTGAAAAATTATCTATCAAACAAAATCCATCGAAATCAGATGGAAACTATGGAAACACATAAACAACATCTGATCAGACATACATATGCACACACACACACATTTTGAGAATTTTATTTATATATATATATGATTAATACAAATATAAAATTTGTCACTTACCTGATGTTATATTCAGCACCCCAACTCCAGAGATTCATACATAAACCTTTTTGTAATCATTCACTTGTCAGGAGGTTTCAGAAATTGAAAACTGATTTTCATTATTTTTATGTGGAGTTAAAAATAATTTATTTACTATTTATTTTTATATATATATATATATATATATATATATATATATATATGTGTGTGTGTGTGTTTGCACATGCATGCATGTATGTACAGAATGTTATGGTTATTACTCTTTTTCACTTATATATGCCTGTTTCCAAGTATCTCCATCTACTTGAGTGGTTAGCTAATCCCTGTTCCATACACCTGCTCAGGTAAATTTGTGTTTCTTCAATACTCCCAGAATAACATGGTGGTTTATACTGAAACTATATTGAGCAGATTTTAGTTACAGTTACTGGGAAAGAGCAAATAATCTGACATGACCAGCAGTTTCAAACAAGTCCAGTTCACTCAAACCTATGGTCTCATTGACTTGTGACTTAGTGCTAGCTTGACCATTGATGGCTTCCAAACAGTTTCATCTACCCAATTATATTTACAAGGCTGGAGTCAATGATTTTCAAGCATGTCTCAATACTTCTGTATGTTGGGACTATATTTGTACAAAATTCCTAAAAAAAGACATGGGAGAAACATGGATAATAATTATTATATGTATGTAATATGTGTTTGTGTGTGTGTGTGTATATATATATATTAAAAGTGAACAATGAAATCAACACCCAGCGGCAACAGTGTTGACTTCAATGTCCACTTTTATAGTTACATACACTCTATCCTTGATACTGAGCACTTTAACCCATAAATATAGTATACCTTAAAACTATATTTTATCATATATATATAAATATATTCTTACAAGAATATATATTCTTGTATGATTTTTCATTCATATTTTTTATTCCAAAAAATGAGAAGCCATACATTATCAGAAATGTTTTTCCATAATACTGTCATATCTAAACCGTGATCTTTTGTTGAAATTGTATAGCATTTTTTATTTCCCATTTGACCCATTCTTACTAAAGCAAGGGAGAGAACTCTGAAGATTAAAGATAATTTTCTTTTCTTTTTCTCAGATGGATAAAACATGTGTTAATACACTGTTTTATAGCTGCAAAGTATGTATGCACAGACTGGGCAATGCGAAACTTAAAAGAACTCAATCAACCAAAATATCTCCTGGGCACAAGAGAGATTGGTTTTTAGTACGAAATACATGTATATACACATTGAATGCAAGTATTCTTAGAAGTTTAGAAATTAAAACTTCACAGAGATTTCTTTTATTTTTTATAATAAACATTGTTTTATATACCAAGCAGATTTTGTAACAGCTTTCTCTTGTAGCAACGCTTTGGATTTTATTGCTTCACTCTACTTTCATGATGCCATTTATTGCATCTGGTGTATAAATTATTGCCGATTTGTATTTTGTGTGCATATCTTTGTTAGGCCCGTTAAACAAAAAAAAATACACACGCATTTTAACAAGGAAAACATAAATCTAAAAGTGAAATGATTTTAGATTTTTTTACATTCGTTCATTTTCAGTTTAAAACTTTATCAAAAAATCTTTTGAACAAAGATAATATATATATATAAATAATCTGTGTGTGCATGCATGTATGCAGATGCATTTATTTGGCACATATGAATTTTGGCCAATTTATGCACACACACACACGTTTTGTAAAAAGAATATTTGTACATAACAAAAACATAATTAAATTGATTAATACACAAAAAAATATCTATTGTTTTCAACGGTTTGTGCATATATATATATATATATATATATATATATATATATATATATATATGTGTGTGTGTGTGTGTATATATATATATATATATATATATATATATATATATATATATATATATATATATATAATGAATACAGAATCCTTAAAAATCCATTTGGTAGTTGATAGTTTATTTCATGGACTCAAACATCCATCTCTTCAGACTAAATTTTACAAAAAAAAAATTGTAAAATTTGGTCTGAAGAGATGGACATTTGAAACCACAAAATAAACTATCACCTACCAAATTTTTAATGATTCTGTGTTCATTATTATATTGCTCTGTTCTTACATTGAGCTCTCTTTGGATTTATATCCTCCTTGGAATTATCCCTACTAATCATCAAGACAACTGACAAGTTACTGCAATTAATATTTTTATTCAGTTTTTCTTGCATTTATACAAGTGTTTTCTTTTCTGGAAACACAGTGTGTAAAAACTATCCAAATGTTCTGTATATCCCTCTTTTGGCTATTCTGTTAGCCATTTATACACTGTGACACACTTTATGCCCAGAAAAGAAAACACTTGTACGAATGCAAGAAAAATTGAATAGAAAAATTTAATCGCAGTACCTTCTCAATTGTCTTTAATGAAACTTATATAAAAAAGATTACTGCCCAAACACATTATATATATATATATATATATATATATATATATATATAAGAGAGAGAGACAGGTAGATAGATGGACATTACTCCCGTAACTGAAGGTGAATGGTATGAAAAGGAAGTTAGCAGATATAGAATTAAAGAAGTCCCAACTATAGATGTGTATTCCTGAAATAGGTAATTGATGGATTTCTCATGATAGCTTCCTATAGAAAATTGATAACAGCCTGCTTTGGTTATAGGGGTGCTTTCCTTGATGAAAAAAGGGCATGCAGTTTGGATTTCTTTGGGAAGCATTTTTCTTTAGCTGGAATACTTGATCCAGGCAAGTTGATATTAATTTCACTCTTAAAAAGTAAAACAAAAAAATCAGGAATGTCAACTCAAATACATGTACCCACTAAAAGTAATATTAATAAGAAAGTGTTGCATTCTTAAAAATCCATTAAAAAATAAGTATACATACATACATGCGCACACACACACACACACACACACACATATATATATATATATATATATATATATATATATATGAGAGAGAGAGAAAGAAGAATAGTATGACATTGGGAAAAAGTTTTTGTCACATGTTTCATCCGATTGGGCTTTGTTGATGTTGCCATGTGTATGAAATGGGAGTTTTTTTTTGGTTTTTTTTTTGAAAGAATATTTTCTTCAATCTAGCCAAATTATTTTTCTTTTTTCAAAGGTTATGGGGAGAAAAAATGGGTTTGGTTCATTATATTCTCAGCATCCTTCTGTAAAACCACATTTCTGTTGCTTCAACTCTATACCCGATTCATTATGCATAGTGACAAGGCCACAATAGGTATTCAAAGACCTTAGCAACAAAATCTTGAACTTTTATGCGAGGCAAAAAAAGTTAGAAAAAAAGTTCAAATACTTTTAACCATTTGCAATTGAGTATAAACTAAACAATGAAGTATTGTGTCATTGAATGGAAAATTGGGAGTCAGAGTTGGGATTTCAAGAATTCTAGAATAGTTTACCAAAATATGTTAATGATCTTGGGAATCTATTATTTGACAGGCTATGCTTTTATTTCTTTTTTTTCTTTTTGTTATTTCTTGACAGCAACCAACTATGTTGTTTTCCCTTTGTGCTTGCTTATCTACTGCAACATCGGAGTTTCTATTCTGTCTTAGACTAACTAAGCTTAATGAAAAATACTTGGGATACAAAGTTAACAAAGAACGATGAAATATGACTTGAGTTTGCTTTATTGGCGCAGTCTCCCAAACCTCCATTTTTTTCCATCATATTGACAAGAACTACGTCCATCATTGCCATCATTAATCAATAACTGTCAACACAGAACATATCTATGTTAGGTTTCTGACAGTATGCCTTCTATTCATTCAATGCTTTTACAGTTCTGACTACATTACAAAATGTGTTCAGAATCTCTAGCACTCATGCACTTATCTCAGGCTTTCAGAGTTTAATGTTAAAACCTTGTACACTACCAAAAAGGCACCACAAATTTTATCTTTATTTTCTTTCTGCATCCAAATACAAATTCCTGATAAATTTATTTTATCAATCTATAAATACATGAATAAATTTCAGTAAAATGGTATTAATTTATTGTATTCCATGCCCGTATAGGATATTTACATCATTTTGACTGTTGTCCTCATCTTTATTGCCATATTCACAATGTTTCAGCCATTGTATGTTTCAACCTTCTTCAGGTAACATACGTTGGAATTTTGAACCAAACCATTTATTTAGTCCATGGGGGTAGGTTGTTCTAGTTCAACATGCCATGCTTTTCTTTTTTTTTGGGGGGTATTTCAGTATCAGTTAATTTCCTTTAGTAACTCAACTCTCAAGATTTTGTTCCTTCTGTTGTGGACATGTATTGAACTCCCAACTCTTTGGTTTACTCAACCAACACTTTTTATCCACTGGGCTATGTGTCCTTGGGGAATAGAACAATCCACCCCTATGGACTAAATAAAGTGTTCAGTTCAAAATTCCAACATAGATCACGTGAAGAAGTTGGTGCATACAATGGCCAAAACATTGTGAATATGGCAATAAAGATGAAGATAACAGTTTGAACGATGTAAATAGTTAAAATTCCTCATCTCAAAAATATAGAAAGATGTCTATATAGGATATCTGAAGTTTGGGTGACAGTGATCTCAAGTACATTTCCTAACATCCTCATAGACTTCAATAAAGATGTAATCTTGACAGCCTAAATTATTCTAATTTCCAACTCATCCAGTTTTGATTCTAGTGATTTTTGACAGTTTTTCTGATGTACCAATTATAACAAGTCACTACACTAAGCATTATTTATACTCCACAGCTTTCTCAGTTCATGGGGAAAGTCCTGGTATCTTTCTATTTAATCATTTTTTTTGTCTTCATTCTGTACTCCAATAGTTTAGCTAATTCTGCCATCATCCATATCCTAAATTATTATTATTATTATTATTTACTCTAATAGTTTTTTCATATCTGTTATATTTGATACCTCTTGCTGGGGATCAAGTGACATGTTTCCTCTATTTCTGTATTCTAACTAATTTTACTTACTGTTATCTGCATGGTTTCAATTCTTCCTCCTTTTTCTAATTTCTATAATCCACTTGCAAGATTCTTCATGACTGTTCAATCAAAGTATACCTATAATGATGGGTGAAATCACAACCAGTTAGTTAACAGTACACATTTTTTTCTTCATATTAAATATGAATTGTGGAAAAATGAGCAAGTATAGAATGTTAGAAAAATAAACCCACTCTTCAGTTTTATGCATTTCATAAATTTTTATTCTTTTTTACCTCAGACTGTGAGTTTTTATTTTTATTTTTTTTTTTAAATAGCAGATGCAAATTTTATTGTTGTTGGTATTGATATTTTGTATTAATTTAGTTCTTACACTATTCATATCTGGTGATTTTCACTGTAGATCAGTTACAGCAAGTCTTGCATATAAACCAGCAATTTTAGTAAAGCTCTCATCTGGATGGGTTCATTTGTATGATTTTTAATTCCTCTATTTTTTATAAGGCTTTTCACGAATATTCCAAGCATGTTTATAATGATGTCTACAAATATCACCACATTCCACAATTTTTTTAGATATGGAAATATAAATTTGTGCATCCAAATATCCAAACTTTTGACATAGATAAATTCTTTATCAGTAGATTAGAGGTACAAAAGAAAGGTGCAGTTTATTAAGGCCAATTCATGTATTGGTTTTATATAGAAGATAAATATTGGATTGTATTAATCTTATTGAAACTTTAATAAAATGTACAACTAGCCATGCACTTTTTTTTTTGTTAGGGAATGCAAATTTTAAAGCTCTTAATTTTTTTTTAAATTCTGTTGAATTTGGCTATCCTATTCATAAATCTTGTTAATATGAATCAATCTGCCATTTTGTTTTTTATTTGTCCAAATGCCTGCAAGGAAATAGAATATTTTATGTGCAATACAATCAAATTCAAACTCATTCAAGGAAAAATAAATTTATTTTTGATCATTTTAAGAGACAAAATCAATGAAAATGCATTAATCTATGAAAATTGCACTAAATTTTCTTTTTCTGCTGAAGAACTTGCTTCTCCCTGTTAGCAACACACTGAAATTTATGCAACATTTTTAGTGTTGAAAACCAGAAACAATATGCATAACTATGCTGTTAGAAAAAAAAAAGGTTTTAACAAGTGAAATGAAATTAGTCTAGAATACACAATCTTCTTATCCTATATTAAGTTTGAATTAAGAGTAAATGTGATTATATAAAATGTCAGAATGACTCTTATTCTAAAATTTAAAAAAAAAAAAAATTGTGCATTTCATAAATTTTTATTTATTTTTTCTTGAGTGCTTTTTCTCAGTAAATGAGTATTATGATGGGTCTTGTTTGACTCCTGTTTTTGGTGAGTAATATATATATATATATATATATATACACACACACACACACACACATCATAACAACAATGTGAGATATTTATGGATATATAGAAGGATTTATTTATCAGGTTGTACTAATTCAGTTGATATATGAAAGTTCTTGTAATGTGGTTGTTGATAAATGTTCCTGCTTTGTGTTGTGTTTGGCATGGTGAATGTGTGGAGTGGGTAGTCATTGTCAAATGAAAAATAAGTAACAGAACTGTCCAACAAACAGAATTGCGTCAGTCCAAACCAAGAACCGGCCTATTTTATTGCGAGGAAAAAATCCCAGCATGCATTTGTATGCTTCTGCCTATAAAAGGGAGCCACAAGTGCTTTGCAGTCATTCCCCAGCAAGATTAAAATCAACAGAATGAATAAATTATTTTCAGGCGATAAAAGGGTATTATTAAACTTGAGAAAGGCACATTGGTGTAAGACTTATCTGTTGTCTTCATTCCTAGAGCCACTCAAATCCATGTGTTTTCTGTAAGTAAGTGAAAAAGTGGATGACTCTAAGTTTCCCACCAGTAGGACTGTTTCCTTTTTCCAAGGGAATCAGGAAATTAGGTTTTTCTTTATTTCTTGTGATTACAAGATCACTACAAGTATTTATAAAAAAAATAAAAATAGTAGAGTATTTTATGTTTGATATTGTTGTAACGTAGGAAAAGGTTATTGAATAAGAATAACCAAAACAAAGATTGGAAATGGGGACCATAATATTTATAGCAGAAACAACATAAAAGATTTGCCAGCAGTGTGTACTAAGTAATCAACTGGTAGAAATGAATCAAGGTGAATCACAAGTGATTCCCACAGTGAATCAACATACATATAGTATATTCCACTGTATTTATAAGGATTGAGACATACCCATTATAGTCCATAGGTACAGATATAAATAGATATAACGTCATATAACAGATATAAATTCAGTCTTTTCTACAAATACTTTCATGGTAACTGCTCCAATGTGCTACTTTCGCTAGTTCTCAGACTGCATGAATTTAAACGTGCTACTAGGCTGGCATCTTAGTCTCACTCTTTCACTGTCAAAACAGTTAAATGTAGCCGTCTCTTCTACTCCAATAGCTTCATGTCTCGCACATCCCATCCGTGGAATTCCCTTTCTATTACTTGTTTCCCTGGTAGCTATAATCTCCAACTATTCAAATGTAATGTCAATCGACATCTCCAGATGCCTTGATCTATTCCCTGTCCTCTTCATCCTTTCCTCTATCATGCCTCTTTACTCTCACTCCCACTCTCTATAACCCCTTGCATACTAGTGGCATCCCACCTTGCTTGGGGTGAAATGCTTTTAAAAAAAAAAAAAGTAAAAGTCATATCTCCTAACTTTCACCACAGATGAAGTTATATCAAGTCTAATACACTCATTTTTACTAATTTTTAGTAATGCTCTCATGTGTATGCTTTTAATTTTTTGTCAGGTTTCTAATTTCATGAAACTTTTTGTAAGTCTCTTCAAGACAATTTCCATCACAGTGATACAAGATAAGTACAAATATTACTGTATCCTACAATTATTCTAAACTCTCTGACAAGGTCCAGATATAATTTTGATCTTTCTTTTTCATCTCTTTCAGTTTCACTCCACCAAGTAGCAACTTCTATAATTTGAGGGATTTTCTTTCTTTGTTTAATTTTGGTCTCTTAGTCTGGATTGGTTGGTTAATTTCAATTTCAAATCCTCAAGAACTTTTTTTGTTGCTCAGACAGCCTCTGGTTTGTCTACCAATAGCTTGCATGTTCAAATCCACATCATTTGCACACTTATCAGTGGATTATTATTCCTTCCAGTCACATTTCTCTTTGTACACCTACTGACTTTGTATCTTGTTATACCATACCTGTGGACTATAATGTGTATATCCCAATCTGAATAAATACAGTAGAATATGCGGTTTTGGTAGTCATTGCGATTCAACTTGATTCACTTCTAGCTCACCACTAACAGTTGATTACTTACTACATGCTGCTGGCAAATCTTGTTGGTTGTTCCTGTTATAAATATTATCATTCATTTCCAACCTTTGTTTTGGTTATTCTTATTCAGTAACCTTTTCCTGGGTTATAACATATCTGGAGGAAATGTCCAGTTTTAAATACTTAAGAGCAATCTTGTCTAAAAACAGTACCTGCAACTCAGAAATCCGTACACGGATTGCCGCAGCCATGACAACGATGGCCAAATTAGCAAAAGTATGTAGGAGCAAAATCAGCTTTCAAACAAAGTACAGACTGTACAAATTGCTGATAGTCTCCATTCTCCTATATGGATGTGAAATATGGACACTGTTGGCAGAAACAGAGAGAAGGAACCAAGTGTTTGAGAACAAATGCATGAGAAAACTCCTTGGAATCTTCTGTTGGGAGCATAAAACCAATGGGTTTATGTGGAAAAGTGTTGAAAGTTTTGTGGGCCACCAGGAACCACTGTCAAACAGAGAAAAATGGCATGGTTTGGGTACATTACAAGGCACAACAGTCTGTGCAAGACCATCATGCAAGGCACCATTGAAGGTGGATGTAGGAGAGGACACCAACTTAAAAACTGGTTAGACAATATCAAACAATGGAAAAGTATGACTATACTAGAACTGCTGATGGCTGCCATTGATAGAAGGTTGTGGAGAAGATTTAGTGGGACTCCTGTATTCAGATCCCCCTATGATTACAAAAGTCAAGGGATGATGAAGAAGATGATGACTTTATATGCGATATTCACTGATTTACTGATTGAAAATTCCTCATTCCTGTTAATAGAGATTGTGTTTCACTCTTCAAATATACTCTGTATGACTATTTGGTAGTTGATAGTTGCAATGAGCCTGGTCCAGCACAGTTCTGTAGATCCTTCTATCTACTCATCTGTGTGGATCACATTTCATTCAGGTTTTTAACCACACATGCAAATTAGCAATATTTTTAAAAACATTAGAACCACACACGTGCTTTACCTAAATTCCAAATGGCAGCTCCAACCAGGCAGGAGAGACATTGTGGCCTCTTAGCCACAGCTAGGTTAGAATTCCTTGGTCCTATTTTATTACACCTTCCTACAGTATTTTGGCTGCAATTAATTTTGTCTCTTAAAATTGCCATAATGGTGGGTGTTTTTTTTTTCTCATTTTTAGCTTTTGAGTTTACTGAACCAACACTTGCTGTAATACCAATCTGCATAGCTGATGCTAGCCCCAAGGAGGGTGACTCATTGTATGTTCACTGGCTAACATTTTCAAATGACATGAAGTGGAAAGATTATATCAAATCATTTGCTGCTAGCTGCTAGGAAGGTTAGTTTACTATCATGCTAGACAGTTTTTCTCAACAGAATCTATCTTACATATCTATAATTCTACCATCCATCCATGATTGAATATTGATTGACTGTCTGGTGCTCCTGTTATATATTTTGAGATCCTTGATAAAATCCAGAGAAGAATCTGCAATGCTATTAGTACTGGCCTAGCATCTTGACTTCAATCACTTTCCTATTGCCGTAATATAGATTCCCTATGCCTTTTTCATAAATACTTTTATGGTAAGTATTTTGATGGATTCTACTCCATTGTGCCTAAACTCTACGAATTTAATTGCTTTACTAGATTGATGACAAGATCTCATCATTTTACAGTTAAAATGGCTAGATGTAAGTTCTATGCTAACAATTTCTTCTATCACACTTTTGGAACTCTCTTCTGACTTCTTACTTTCCAAATTTAAATGCAATGTCAGTTGTTATATTCTGTCCTCTTATCATTCTCATTCCTTAATAATGTTTTTCTTATAGTCTTTCACACTCAGTAACCTCCTGCATATTACAGGTTCTGTTGTCTTGCTTGGAAAGGGGGATTAGTCTTTTGTTATCCTGCCTTGTATTATCCTCAAATCCTTCAATAGCAACACTGACGTATTTTTCAGTATTTATGAGCACTCTTCCTCTTTTTAATAGACAATCTATTAACATTATCTCTTGTGTGTAAGCGTCATGGATATCACTTTCCCCATTTTCTGATCTAAAGATCTCTGTTTTTCTCTTGTCCAATTTAAGGAACTGCTCTGTACATGTGATCATGGATATTGTCCATCTATCTGTGATTCTTTATAAAATTTCTGTTATTGTCTCATTTTCAAAAGCTTTCTTATTTTAAGCTATTCTTTGTTTTCATTCTGTTTAATTGAATCTGCTTCCACTATTCCAAGATATTTGTAGTCTTTTTCTCTATTCACGATCCATGATTTCATTGAATTCCTCATAAATTGTGATGAAATATTGAATCAAGACAAAATATTAAAATATTATGATGAAATTGTGAAAAAATATCAGATATGATCATTAAGTTAAGAAATATTTAATCAAATGTGCTTTCAAGATAAAAGAAAATAGTTCTTTTCCATTCAATATTCTGATGATTTACTATTTTTATAATTATTTTTAGATTCTTTCAATGTGTGACATTTATGAGGATGATGACAATAATAATAGTAACTAGTTTTAACCCGTGAAAATTTCAGTTTTCCTATTTTAATATTCTGAAGAATCCTAATTCTTAAGTTAATAATTGAGGAAGCTCATGACAAGTTCTATGACAATAAAACATGTTCAAATTCCCCTATTGCATCGTTAAATATTTGAGTTTAATCACTTTAACAAAATATGGCAATAACAATCATTAATATGAATGTTGGTCATTATTTTAAGAAGTGGGTACAAATTAAAAAAAATTGAAATTGACAGCTTTTTCTGTTTCACTGAAACAACTGTTAAACACTTCTATCTTCCCTCTTTTTTTTTCACTGAAACTAAATAGTGTCTTTTCTTCTCTTTCCACATGATCAAAACAGAATAGTTCATTATTTATTAGGTATTGTCAGGAGATGTTAAAAACTACTATGTACCCTTTCTTTCTTTCATTTTCTCACTGAAACCAAGTAGTGTCTTTTTCCCTCTTTTCACACAATCAAAAGGAAATAGTCTATTGGAAGGTATTGGAAGGAAAACACTTCTATCTTCCCTTTCTTTCTTTCTTTTTTTTTCACTAAAACTAAGTTGCATATCTGATATGTATTTCTATGTGATCAAAATGGAATAGTCCCTTATTTATGACGTATTGGCAAGTGACATTAAACACTTCCATCTTCCCCAAATTCTTTCTGTCATTTCCTTCCTGAAACCAAGTAGTGTCTTTTCCCCTTTTTTCTTGCAATCAAAATGGAATAGTCTATTATTTATGAGGTATTGACAGAGAGTAAAGGACATGCAAGCTAACAACGGGAGGCACAAGCACAATTATAATAGGATAATAATAATAATAATAATAATAGAAACTAGGGAAAAACACTTTTTATAAGAACTTAATCAATTGAGGGAGATGGCTTCTATAACCAATATTTATTAAAAAAAAACTGAATAATAATAATAATATAATCAAGCATATTTTACAGAGTACACTCTTTGAACTTTTTACAGAAACCATTATTTGCAGAGCATGAAAGACTCTTTAATTATCCTTTCATTAACAGTTATTGAAACATTATTATCTCGATGACAAATTTCCAGAATTCAATGCTTGTTCTGCGTCAAGCATTTTTCCTTTTTAGTCTTGATTGATATTAAAATGAAAAACATTTCATCAACAAATATGCATCAAGTGTACTGTAGATACGAAGAGATAATAGGACATAATTTAAAAAAAAAAATACAAACAAAACTGCCAAAAAATACTTTATATTTTGCAGTAAAATAGATTTATGGCATTAATGGGGTCTAGTACAGGAGTAGAGTTTTATTATTATTAGTTTATTGTTGTTGTTGTTGTTGTTTTTTTTGTATCACCACATGCAAGACAGTAAAACCACTAAGACAGAACATTAATAATGAGCAGTAAGAGAAAAGAGAAATCAGGAGGACAGTAGATAGTGATTGGCATTGCATTTAAATATTTTGCAGATTAAAGCTGGCTGGAAAGCATAGAGCCAAAAGAGAGTTCCACAAGTGAGAAGTGTGAGAAAAGAAACTTTTAGCATAGAACTTACGGCTACATCTAGCCAGCTCAACTGTAAATTGATGAGAACTTGACACTAGTCTAGTACTGTGCTTTAATTCAAAGAGTCTAGGTAGCAAAGAGATCATCTAAATAATTACCAGGAAAGTATTTATAGAAAAGACACAGAGAGACAACATTATAGCATTGGGAAAGTGACTGAAGCTTAGCTGCCAAATCAGGACCAATAATATTGCTGATTCTTCTTTGGCTCTTAAGGTAAATAGCATGGGCACCAGTCCATATGTGACAGCAATATTCTAAGCCTGGATGAATAGTAGACTTATTCTGGAGAGAAAAATTGTCTCACACGACACAGTGAACTGACTTTCTTAGCAGGTGACCTATCAATATTCAATATAGTCTTTCCACTTCATATCAGCTTAGAATGTTAACCTGAGAAGGTGCAATAAGTCATTTTCCTAAAGGTTAGCATCAGCCATGCTGATGGAATGCAGAGAAGAGTCTCTCAGATATTCTTGCAATTTATTTTCAAGTGTTAACCATCTATTTCTGACTCAGTTATAACAAGATATCTTAGCATTAGCACATTAAGCCCTAGTTTAGTCAAGAATACATAAGTTCATAAGAAAGTACAAGCATAGTTTCAGGATGTGTTTAGTAGGATCAGAAGAACCTGGAAGAAGGTAGTTCAGACTAAAAATCCTAGCTATTCTTGACACAACCTTATCATGTGTCAGAGATGATTCTATATTTATCTGGGCTCTAGTTTTGATATCAGCTGATTGGATTTCAGATCCAGCTCAGTTAAACAAATATTGACGAGATGAAAAATAAAGATTTCTGTACATAATTCTTATTGGCTAGGGTAATGGTACATTCAGATTCACTTAATTTTGAACAAAATAAATAAGCACAGAAGAATAGAGATTTGGAAAATAAATTTATACACACACACACACACACACACATATATATATATATAAAATCAATTTCTAAGGCTACCAAGAAATTAATTCAGGAACTTGAAAGGATCACAACCAAAATAAATCAACATGACATGTCTAACTTATTTAACCATACCTGTTTGAATGAAAACATGCTGCCAACATAACTTACATTATATATATATATATATATATATGAAGAAATATCGTCTTAAGATGTGCTATATTTATGGGATAAAGTGCTCAATATCAGAGATAGAGTGTTTGTAAATATAAAAGTCAATGCAATCATCAGGCCATCAGTTGCATCTAGCATGAAACAGACTGTTGCCTCTAAGTGTTGACTTATATGTTCTTTTATATATATATATATATATATATGCAACATGTTTTTATTCAAATAGGTTTGGTTAGATAATTTAGCAAGATGCCTTAAATAAAGAACTAAAAGTGAGTCAGCAGGAGAAATCAGTTGGGAAGAATTTTAGTGACATCATAGCAAGTAGCCTAAGCAAGACATAATATGCTAGGAGTGAGTTAGATCTAAACAGGAATGGATTTTTATGCACTTGGCATATTTTACAAATATTCAAATATGCTAGTTACTGGAGGTGGGAGCAGGAAGACTGTTGCACTAATCATTCTTGTGGTGAGAGCTTACCTGCCTGGGACATTCCCATTCAAAATCTTGGCTATTATCTGAAAACAGATGTGCGGGACAAAATGCAAAAATCAAGCAGACTTTAAAACAAATTATTATAGAGAGATATTAGCTAGATATGAACTGATAAAGATGTGAAGAGAATAAAATAGCTGGATAGATGTGAATAGATGAAACTATAGGTTTAACAGATTTGGCTTAGGAAAATAACCAACCTTGCTGAGGAATGGCTAGCAGCTTGAGATAATTTAAGCATCAATCTCATCTGACATAGACAGAATTGACCTAAGGAAGGATATGCATACAAAGATACCAAGAGAGGAGGAAAGAAGGCATAATGTAAAAGGAAAAAAAATTAAGTATGCAAGGTAGACGGTCCTTGACAAAAGCCAATGTATTAAAAATTACTTCTTCATCTATATGCCATGTGTCTTCATGACGTTGGTGATAATTTCCTGTCTTTTGTAGTTCTTAATAAATTTTGTTTTTTTGTTATTACCTCTAAACTTTGCTCTACCATCCATTTACTCAAGCTCTCTAGGTGGTTATGCATTGTTTACTTCAGTCCCACTTGTAAGTTGAAGGGTGGCTCCATCTGAGCAGGAGTGGGGGTCATAATTTCATTAGCCTAGGGGCCTCAAAAGGTCAGAATCTGACCCTGCATATGAGTATCAAATTTTCAAAGTCCTATTTCTTCATTACGTGCCCTACAAATTACAACTCTGTTTTCCTGATGTTAAGTATAAATGTCCTTTTTGTTTCCATTTTCTCTGTAATGGTATTCTCAGCATTCTTCTGTAGAACTACATTTCTGTTGCTTCAAGTTTCTTCTTCATCTATGAATAAAAATTACTTAGAATCAAATCAATTCTATTAATGCATAAAACCTAAATCTTTTAATTATCTTGATTAGAAAAACTAATATTTTAAAACTAACAGAGTTAAATTTTATCATTCATTAGGATTTTAATATTATATTACTTGGTGGAATAGTTCTGGATAATTTGCTTTTCATGTTGATTTCACTATGTACAGTAAAGTATAAAGGGAAAATAAGAGATAATAATTTATTTGTCAAAGTCGATTGGAAGAAAAATACTGCTTGGGGATATGGCCTCAGGGCTCTTAAATTTTGTTTGGTTATTTGAAAGTCCTGAGTTCAATCTTTGTTTCAGGTTTAGCCTTCTTGGATATAGTAAGCATACGAGAAGGGTTGAAGAGTAGAGTAGACAAAATAGAGTGATAAAAAACAAAAAAGATAATGAATCTGGTCTGTGATTCAACAGCAGCACCTTGTCTCTGAAATTCAAATAGAAAGATGGTTGGAAGTTACAACCTCCAAAACATGACAAAGACAAGGAAATTACTTGAATACACTTGTGTGTAATAGTTACAATACCTTGTCTTGGAAATTCAGATAGCAAGAAGACTGGAGGGTAGAAAAGCTGCAGTCTGATAAATACAATGAAATTGGTGCAATAGAATTTCATATATAATCATGTAGCGGTAGAACAGAAGCATAAACAAAATCAGCTAGGATATGGTAATGAAAAGAGCATGCTCCTGTATAATAAGTAAAGGCTTGTGATTAGCATTATCAATACTATAGACACTGAGAGAAGCCTGGTGGGTAGAGTAGTCAAAATATTTTAATAAAGACCACAAAAATGAAGAATTTGGTCTGAAGGAATCAATATGTCATAAGAACACCTCATCTTAAAAATTCACACAAAAATCATGAATCTATATATTCAGAACAACATTCAATGAACTTTTCTTTAAAACTGTATTTTTTTTTTATTTATTTATTTTTTTTGCTGGATAGACAGTTTTCTAAGGTATACTCATTCAAAGAAAAAGAAATGAAAACTAGAAAAAAAGTAAAAATGATGACATAAATTTAAAAATAATAATGCTCTGTTATGAAATTCTTTGAACTTAGTTATTTTTTTTCCATTCTCCCACCTACATAATTCTTAAGAAATCAACAATATTGTCAGGTTATTTTTACTTAAATTCATACTGCATCCTTTTCAAGAGAATATATACATCCCATTTCCTTCTTTCAGGTCATAGAGTTCTGGATTTTGAAATAAAAATAGTTACAATACTTATAATTAATTATAAATAATTTATATTCACAGATTCAGAGTGATAGAATATTTTACTATTTCTAATTTGAGGTGTTTTCAAAAGCCTACTTTGGAAGTTTAACTATTAATGCCAATAAAAAATCTGATAAAATGTTACAAAATCAGTTTAACATCAGTATAAAAGGGAAACCATTCCTTGTCCTATCGCTAATTATTTCAGATTGTATTCTTTCTTTCATTAAATAATGGATGACATTGAAAGCCGTCTTCATTTCTTTTTCTTTTCTAAAGTTCTCCCTTATTTTTATTTAATCCTGAAATCTTATGAAGCCATCAATACAATTTGCTTATTTCCACTTTATTTTGTATTGTATCCTTTTCAGGACACAATTTCTTTCTTCCATTTTCTATTCCTTCTTATCCTTGTAATTTGTCCTCCTCTGCCTTGTCTTGTCTCTCATTTTTTTACAAAAGCAATGCATTGCCTCAACTTTTCTTCTATTCACTGGTTATGTAGCATTATAGAAAATATATTTTTTTCTTTTCATTTTTGTTCTCCCCCCTATTTCATATCCTTCAAGCTTCTCTTCCACTTTTTAAATCTATCTTTCCTTTTCATCCTTGACAAAAGCCAAATTAATTTTTTCTCATTCCTTCTCTTTTTATAAGATTCCAGTAAGTTTTTTTTTCTGACAACTTTCTTTTCTGTCTTCTCACTTACTTACAATTTCCTTCTATATACCAAGATTCATTTTTCCTTCCTTTGTGCTTCTCATTTCCTTCTTTCTTCATCCTTTTCATTCAGTCATTCTTTTTTTTTTTTTTTTTTTTTTTTTTTTTTTTTTTTTTTTTGCTCTTTGTAAACTTTCTTCTTTGTTTCTTTCTTTCTCCACTATTCTTTTTTCCTATTTTTATCATTTCTTATGAAATTGTGTTGTTCAACAACTATACATTTCTCAGTAATTCAATTATTGTCTTACCCTGGGACTTAAAACTCATTCAGCATTCTATGTTGAATCTTTACTCCAACTACCAGTACAAAAATAGAAATCAAATTAATTGTTGTTAGCTGTGTGACAATAAATGGAGGGCAGATTCCAAGTGAGAAGTGAAATAAGACAGTAAACTCCTTTTGGAAAAAGAAACACAAGAAAGTGAGATGGTCATTTTCAGATAAAACAAAGAAAAAAATTTAAAAGATTTATATTAATTAATTTTTAAGAAATTAAATGAAGAGGAGTTTGCTTCAGTTATTTTACTTTTTCCAAATCTTGATTCAACTCCACTCCAAAATGTTTGTTTTTTTTTTTTTTTTTTTTTTTTTTTTTTTTTTTTTTTTTTTTTTTTATGATTCTAGAGATGAGAACCTGGCTGGTCATAACAGCTGGCCTTTGTAAAATATCAGCCTTTGGCTTGACCTCATTCATCTCTCTGTGTCAAAGACATTTACAAAATGGATACTGAAACCATTCATTTTAGCAATACTTTCCTCTTACAATTGGCTACAATTTATTAGACGTTACTTTGCCACAAGCAAAATGAGACAATTTCACTAATGAAATGTGTACACAAAAAAGTGAATTTGTTTGGCTATGAATATATATGCCGATCAATAAGTACATAAGTCTGTGTGTGTGTGTTTAGCTTGTGCATGATAAGAATAAAAATGATACAGAATGACAGGCATATATAAATTGACACTCTTAAAGAGGTTTTATGTATATACATAGATATACATGAGAATGCAATATAGACATACAAATTGACAATTTTGATATTTGTATGGAAAGACAGAAAAATGCAGCCAGGCATGTCTGTGTATGTGAGGGAGATGCAGAATGATACAAATTACCATTTTTTTAATTTGTGTGTCTATATAAAGGGCCAGAATGAGACAAATCAGCTCTCATAAGTAGATACTGATGTCAACACTCACAGTGAAATTCTGTTTTATGTTTGAACGCAGTATTCAGGTCTGAAGACTGTTGACATCAGTGTCCATTTTTATATTTACATACACTCTATCCCTGATATTGAGCACTTTTATCCATAAATATAGCATACCTTAAAACTATATTTTATCATATATAATGAAATGGAATAAGTCTAACAATTATTTTAATATATTTTCTGTTATACATTATTTTTATAGATGCAAATATTTAAGTAAATACTCTGTTTATAATAAACAGTATTAACGACATTTACCAGCCTGAATGTCACAGAAATTTAATCAAAAATATGTCATCTGTAGCGAAATGGTATACCATGCCAGGCCAAATGACTATTCCATGTAGGTACAGGTTTGATTCCTGTTGGAAGACATATTTTTTATCGTATTTCTCTGACATTCATGCCAGTAAACGTAGATAATACTTTTTATTATAAACAGAGCATTTACTTCAATATTTGTATCTATAAAAATAACAAATAAAAAGAAAAAAAATACATATCTATCTATCTATATATATATATATATATATATAGAGAGAGAGAGAGAGAGAAATAAAAATTTCATTTTTCAATGTGTTTGTATACAACTGAACACATGTATTTATATACACTTTACCCAAATATATTTAATCTGAGTAAATATTCCATCTTAGTTAAGTTCACTTCATTATTTTAAGAATGTGGAATATTAAAATAAAACTGGAGATAATGATTTATTTGAGCTTCTATTTATTTCATTACATTTCCAGTGGTTCAGAAGCTGACATACACTTAGTATTTTGTAGCTGCTGATAAAACTGTTGTCAATGAGTCAGGTTTGTAGGTTTCCTCATTTACACACCCTTTTTCAGTTCAGTCACCAATTGAATTGAGATCTAAGCTTTGATGACCAGTTCAATACCTTGACTTTATTGTCCTTAAACCATTTTGCCACAAGTATGTTTGGCCTATTGGAAGACCCATTTGTGAAAAAGTTTTAACTTTCTAGCTGTCTTAAGATATTACTTCAATGTAATTACATAATGTCCTTCTTAATGTTGCCATACTTTTTTAAATGTACCAATCCTTCCGACAACAAAGTACTCTGACAACATAATACTACCATTACTGTGCTTCACAGTTCAGATGGTGTTCTTTGACTCATAAGCCTTTTTCTTTTCCCTGAAATAAACTGTCATTATAGCCAAACAGTTTAATATTTGTTTCATTAGACTAAAGAGCATTTCTCTAAAAATCCCAATCTATCATTACAAACTGTAGTCTGACATTTTTATAGTTATTTGGAGCAAAAGCTTCTTCACTTTATATATCTCAAAGACATTTTTAACTATTGACCTGGGAAAGTAGTTGTATACAGCTGACAGTTGAGATATTTTAAATGAGTTTAGCACCATACATGAGATCTGTATAAAAGTCTCAATCTGACAAGGCTATTTAAGAAACTGACTTCAGTTTTTAGGTTAATGTTTTGTTTTATAGCTATTTACAGTGTTGAGTGAAATTACCACTAATACAGTCTATTCTGTTCAATTTCTTTATCTCTTATCCTAAATTTGTTATAACTGATCTATACATTAAGTTATTTGAAGTGTTTAGTATTTACTAATTCCACATTCTGAATTTTTATGATGGATTCAGAGTCGATGTCATCATTGCTTCCATTCCAATTTCAGATTATAGTTTCTATTTCAGAGAGGTTTATCTTGGTAAAGGATGTTGATTTTTTGTTCAAGATTATTCTTATCCTAACTATAAATACCTATGACAATGGCATAGCCTCCTTCATCACCTGACCTCTGGAGGGAATGCAAGAATGCTCGTTCCCATGAATAGATTTGGTATGTGATATGGAATGTTTAACTGATCGATGCCCATCTCTTCATATCTGTGCTTGTATATACACAGAGCATGGTCTAAAAAGAGATTAAATAGATTGGGGCTCTCATTTCCTATTTGTCATACTCCTGATGAAGTTTATATTGGTGTACATAGAGAGAGAGAGAGTTCAAATGTACATATTTAGAAGAATTTATGTTTCTCTTCATAGAATCAAACATGAGCCTGGACTTCTTTAATATTCACAAGATCTTTTCATAACATGCATAGAAGCAGCTGCACTTAGGATAGTTTTGTGAAACCTTGCAACCATAACCTAAAAACTTGAGTAATGTTCTTAAATAGCCTCATCACATTGAAACTTTCATATGTATGGTGTTAAGCTTGTTAATAAATATCTAAACTATCAGCTGTATACAACTGTTTTCTGGTATCAATGGTTAAGAATGGACTTGAGTGAGTGAATCCTGCAGACCTGAGTGAGGACCATTCTTCTTTAAACCTTGTGGATTGATAATACAGAATCACAAAGAACTGTACCGAATATCAGAAACCAGATCACTTGAGGACTTTCAACAGCAGCAACAACTAAAATGGATAGAATATATAACCCAAAGAAAATAACATAATCAAGATGTTAACATGTCACATTACTTCAAACAAAAGGTTAGGAAGAAAAAAAACCATGAATACTAGAAAGACCTGAGAAATTTATTTTCCTGAATAAGTGTTTCAATAGATTTTAAAAATTTCAACTGAAAGTAACAATCAGTAAATGCCAAATGTTTCTTATGGAAACAGCTAATACCATTTCTGTTTTTACCTTTCTTTAAGGTATTCTATTGTTGTCTCCAATATCATGAGTTATTTTTTAAATAAATCTATTTTGACAAACTTTTAGTTGGCTATGTCAAAATTTCCATTTAAACTAGTCTCATTTTAAATCATTTTTATTCAGGTTGTTTTCATCTGTTTTCTACATTCATCCATTTAATTTCAAAATATTTTGTTTTAATGCTTCTTGCTTTGTATTGCAAATATTTTTATAGTATTAGAATTCAATCAACATTATGTTCAATACTGCTTTATGAGTTTTAATTTTCTTCACTGTGCCATGACCTTTCAGAACATAGGCAATCATGGCTCTCCACAATTTCCTGTTCTTTGTAGCTCTTAATAAATTTTGTCTTTTTGTTATCACTCCTAAATTTTACTCCACCATCCCTTTACTCAAACTCACTTAGTATGTTATATATTATTTTTCTCTCTCCCTCTTGCCTTCAACCTGTGAGTATGAAATTTTCCAAGACTCTTTCCTCATGTGCCCTAGTAATTTAAACTTTCTCTTCCTGATGTTAAGTATAAGTGCCCTTTTTGTTTCCATTTTCTCTATAATGTTGTTGTTATGTTCACTTCATGGTATTCTCAGCATTCTTCTGTAGAACCACTTTTCTATTGCTTCAAGTCTTTTATCTGGGAGGAGATTATTCAACATTCACTGCCATATAGAAAAACTGATATTAAATAGTGTTGTAAAATTTTCTAATAATTTTAACATTGTTTTGTGGACTGCTTAAATTCATAATACAGATTCTATATCCACTGTATTTGTCATAAGATTTAATTTATGAAATTAATATATAGCTGTCTACTGTCAATCATATTTGGTTTAACTCCTGACAACTTAGTCTTTCTTCTCATTTTCAATGCATTTCTAACATTAAATTCTTGACCAATATATTTACATGAAGCACATAATCATCCTATTCAGACAGCATTGGATTAATATTCTTACCACTGATAATCAATTTCTACTTGACTTTTAATGAACAACATGTAGAATTAGTGCATAAAATAGTTCAAACAAGTTTGAAGTTTTAAATAAAGGAAAATTTAAGAAGTTACATTATCAGTTCCTTCTTGCACCAAGTGTATGACATTACAAATTCTTCTGTGAGGCTGATAAAATTGTATGATTTTTTTCTCTCTGGACAAGTTAATATTTTATATAAGTTTTCAAGCAGAACATAAAAAAAAGTATCAATTGATGATTTTTTCAATTTCAGATACATTGAAATCTTTTCAGTCTGTATATAGGTAATAAATCTATATCATCTAAGTCTGGTAACAAAAGTCATCTACACTTGTCCCTCCTCATTTGGTTACGTTCCAAGACCCCAACCAGTAGATGTGAGAAATCTTGGATATTACTGTTTTTCCTATACATGCATATATACATACATACATATAATAAAGTTATAAATTCAGTATAAGAAGTGTTTAACAACATTAAATGATAACATACATGAAATATTTATAACATAAAAATGTCAGATTGAAATTCACCTGACATCTCTATTTCAGGATGCAGATTTATGCACATTAATGTGTCTCTGTCTCTCTCTCTCTCTCTGTGTTTGTGTATGTGTGTGTGTGTATATATATATATATATATATATAATATAATATAATATGTGTGTGTAATATATTTTAATATAATTTCCTTCTTTGTCAATATACATAGGAGTAACTGAAGGACCCTGGAAACAAGAAAACTATGCACACAAACTATCCTTTATCAATAGTAAATATATGATATGAGCAGCATAACAACCCTTTCAAAACATATTGGAACTTAACAAAAAACACCAAAAATATCATAGAAAATAAAGAAAACAGCACCAGCCTACAAAAATAGCTCCAAAAACTGGAAACTTTGTCAGGAGGAGAAGATAGCAGACCAACGCAAATTACTAAACAAAAGATCAGAATTTATCTCAAACTGCAGACATGAAAACAAATTTTTACTGTTACTTAAAAATCAAAAACTAAAAATGTATATCTTGTAAAAAATAATTCACCAAGAAAAATGCAAATATATGCATTGTATACAAACATACAGATAATGTAATATACTTTAACCAAAGCAAACAAAAGATAACCCCACCAAAAAAGAAAGAAAAAATATAAATAAAATAATAATAAATCAATAATTTATAATAATAAATTAATTATAAACTGTATGAATATACACATAACAATAAATTGAAGATTAATAATCAGCAGTGAATAATTAATGAGTAAATACAAAATACTCAATAATAAATGAGTAAAAACGTAACAAACAACCCTGTACAATAACTGAAAAAAATAACTGAATACTAGTCCTTAATTATTTCTATTCAATAGAATTTTGGTATAATTTAAAATATGACGATTCCTATCTATCCAATAACAGTTAGAATAACAAAATAAACCAGAAATAACTGACCTTGATACCCACAATGCCCCATTAACCAGCATATATAAATCATTGATCTTCTACCCAATACATATGGCTTTAAGATTGCATTCATGCATAAAACTGGTTGTCACAACTTGGTGCTAATCTCAGTGCTCACTCGTGTGTGTGCATATATATATATATATATATATATATAATGGTAAATGTGAGCACTTCAACATGGTATAATGTTTAACAAGCTTGTCTAACTAAATAAATTACAACTTAGTGAGAGTGAGTCAAATCATCATTGGGTTCTTCATACTTGTGGCCTTGTGTTACATCTAAGCTATGTTAAGTAATATATATATATACTTGAATATATAAGACAATTTTGAAAATTTCTATTTTGCTATGTTTTGCCAATAGACTAGGATCATAAGAAAACTTCTTCAAGTAGGACTTTTACAAATTGCTTTATATATTTATAACATCATGAGAATGTCATTCAACTAAGAGAGTATTATGAGGATGATTAGGATAAATAAGGGTTGACCCTGGATGTAAGGAAACAAGAATGTAGTTGTCAGGGAAGCATTCTTTGGGGAGTTTGTTCCATAAAGTAACAGTTTGGGGGAAGAAGCTAAGTGGAACTTGCTTTTTATCAAAGGATTATGAAGTGAATGGGAATGGTTTGCCACTGTAAACATGGCATGGTGGATCCTAGCTGTGAAGGTCCAAGATATATATATATATATATATATATATATAGAGAGAGAGAGAGAGAGAGTCCACCAAAAAAATGTATACACATTTTAGGAAAGGAAAAACTTATCTTTCGTAATTTTATCAAATTGTGTTAACACTGTTTAACTGTAGTAGGATATTTTCTCAACAGATGGCATTACCCTCATGGCTGTAGCATCAACAAGTCCTAAAGGATGTTGTGTATTGCAGATAACTAATTACATTGGCAGCCCTTAGACAAGAAATTGAAAATGCGTGTGCAGCAATCCTACTGGACACTTTGGCCAACATTGCCCAAGCAGTAGTTCACCATACTAATAAGTGGCCACCATTTTAATCATCTCTTGTGATTGTAGAGTCCAAAGGTAGCTTGTATTAATCTCATGATGTCTGAATAAATTTAGTATTAAAATATCCATACAAGTTTTTCCTTTCCTGAAGTATGTATACAGTTTGGGGGTGGACTCTGTCTGTCTGAGTGCGTCTGTATATGAATGAAATATTTTTCTCCATGCACCTGATGGATTACTTATATATAACATTGTAGATTTTCAAGTATTAATGAAACTTTTCAATATCAAATTCCCAAATACCATGAATCATTAATTCAGAAAATTGTCTATATTTAACTGATTAACTAATGTTTAGACTAAATTAAGTTAGAAATTTTCATATTTATTAGCAGTTTCTTAAACTGTTCCTATACTTTATCTATAGCAAACATATTTTCTTAATGAAATATAGGATTTTAGTTTCTACACACACAAACACACATATATATGGTGCAGTGCATAAGTTGTCATCTAAATTATGCAAAAATTAAAATAAAACTGACATCTCATTTTAACGGATATATTTACCAAAATTACACAAAAATATCTTGCAATACGAAAGAGTAAATTTATTAATAAAATTGCGATTGACTTCAACCACATCCTCCAGACAACTTGGGAATCTCCCCTCAACTCTTCTAGATGGTCTCCTTGTTTAAGTTGATGAATTCAGCCATAATCCTTGCTTTCTGTCCATCTATGGTGTTACAATGAGTTTTGTTGATCTCTCACTCAACTGTGCTCCTCATATAATAACCAAGGGGTTCACAGTTTGAGGAGTTAGGTAGCCAGATGTAAGGGATGATGTGGTTCAAAAATTGTCTGACAGTCATGATTGGGTTCTCCTGCTTATCTGGTATAGTGCAGAGTCCTGTTGCCAAACATATGGTCTTAGAGCAGCCACTCTACTCAGAGTAGCACTTCCACCTAAAGGCGCTTGTTGTAGGCCTCCATGTTGCGTCTGAAGCCCTCACCAACAGATTCGAGAGTTCTTTTCTTATCAGAACAATCAGTGAGCTTTCCGAGCAGCTGTACCTTCATAATCACCATTAGACTCCTCCAACTCTTTCTGCTTGAAACACAAACAAACTGAAATATTCATACTGGAGCCTCTGGCATGGATGCCAATCAGTACAACATGTTATTTCCAAATCAAAAACAAACAACGCGCATACATGAAATTAAAAATATAAAATGTCAACAATTTATCCATCACAACCTCTCTGTGTGTGTGTGTGTGTGTGTGTGTAGAAAAATATGACAAACTGAAAAATTTCTTGTGACACGTTTCATTCGTTAGGATTTCATCAAACTGGGCTTTGTTCATGTTGTCATGCCTATACATGTGCACAAAATACTGTTTGTTGACATATAAAATTATACAAAATTATATATCATTATATCATATATATATATATATATATACACACACACACATGTTTTCTTAACTTCCATTGACATAGTGTGTCTATTCATTTTTTTTTTTTTTATATATATATATTTTAATATATATTTCCAATTTCCAAATGAGGTGTTGTACATCATGATTGAATTATGAATAAATTGTCCAAAATTTTCTTGTATCAACTTCTTTCAACTATCACTGTCATTGTCAAGAACAGATGTTCTCACTATGGTAAGGAAGATTTATTTTACTAAATTCTTGCATTTTTTATGTTGCTGGAATATATAGTAATAAAAATGGAATCGATACATGCAATGTTTTGTTGTCAGTAAACATAAAAGGGATTTTATATATGGTAATCGATGTCTTCTCTTTGCTTCTTTATTATAGTTGTTCTATTCCAGTTGTCTGTGATAATATTATGAATGAGGAAAAATAAAATTGGTTAAAATGTTCACTTATAACCTTGGAAGCTATTTCAATGCAGGTGATGTTTTTCTTGTATATTTTCTGCTTATATGAATCCCAAAGTATAGTGTGTTGTAAAATTCAGTCACATCTTTTGTTTGAATGATAGTCTTTCAAAAAGTTATGAAATGTCAAAATGAATATGGCTAAAACCAATCATACAAAAGCAATATTTATTTCTATGACAAAAAAAAAATGGAGATAATGGGTCACAGCTTTTCTTCCATGTATACATAATTCAGTTTTGTGCAATCATTCAGTGTTTATTTATGTAAATTCCATTCTCAAAAGAATTAGAATTTATACCTAAAGCTGACACTTTGGTGTCAGCCTTAGATATAAATTTTCATACAAAAGTGATATATTTTATGTGATTTATTCTCTGCTATTCAACTCTGAACTTTTTCTATATCCTATTTATGTTAGAGTAATCAATATTTATTTGTGTATAATGTAACCTGTTATTTTTGTGTAAAAGGCCTGAATATATTTTCTGTAGTGCATAATTCAATCCCCATGTGAGTATGTATGGGAGTTTTGTGTGTGTGTGTATGCGTGTGTGTGTGTGTGTGTGTGTGTGTGTGTGTGTGTATATATATATATATATATATATATATATATATATAAATAATGAGAGAGAGAGAAACAAGCATCAAAATAAGAAAATGTCTGAGGTCTATGTTAACAAGATCTTGCCACAACCAAGAAGCCTTTCCCACAAAATTTTGATATTTGGTCTATGGTCCAGATTTTGGGAAGTATGTTAGGTCAAAAACTTTTCAGCACCTCCTCATATATTTCTAATACAAGTGTTCCAGAAGTCACCTAGGGATTTAAAAATCTAATAATTTCAACATTTTTTTATTATTTAAAAATAGTTTTATGCAGAATGAAAATTCATATACTGGAAATATATACCCATTCAATTAAGAAAAATTATATAAATGAATGAACAAATAAAACCTATAGAAAATGAACAAATAAAATGTAAAAAAAAAAAAAATGTGACTTGTTATAACAGTTTTAATTATCTGGGTGACTTCTAGGATACCCTTCATATAAAGTTAGGAATATGCACATACAAATATATATTCACTTATTTTCCTCTCCCTCTTCCTCACTCAATATATATATATATATATATATATATATATATATATATATATACACACACACACACACAAGCTTATATCATCAACTAGCAGTAGAGCCCGGCATTGCCGGGGATGTAACAGTAAGAGATAGATCAAGTATCGACCATCATAAAGACTGAAAAATAAAATTGACAAAGATTATTGTTTAAGGTTGACGGACACGCATGTCTTGTTTTTTTTTTTTTTTTTTACAAATTGGTCAAACCCAAATTCAAAACAAAAACATTGTTTACAATTGTTATGAGTCTATCGATTGGTGAATAGAATTTTATTATAAACAATTGTCTTGTAAATGGAATTTTAAAGCATTCTGAATGTAAATAAAGAAAAAAAGTGTGCAAGACAATAAGAAATACTACCTGCCGAAAAAAAAAAGTGGATGTTTGTTTTATCGGCTGAAAAATGTAAGAAACCGATCCCATATATAAAAGAACACACACACACAAACCTGGGTTTTTTAACCTAAGTCACTCCACGGAATCGCTAAAACATAGAGCATAGTCTGATGAAAAAGACGCCAAAGTTTATGAAAACAAAATTTTATCATCAAAATGCTTATGTTTTTTATGAAGAGGATAGACTAAATTTTTTTTAATTATTTTAAAAAATTTTTCCATCTTTTAGAATATTCTAAATTCTGATTTAAAAACCTTGTTTCTCTTTGTCGCAACAAGGGGTAGTAAATAACATAGATTATTTTTAGCGCGTTTTTTGTATTTACACACATTAATTTGGAAAATCTTGCAAAAATAAAAATAATTGTCAGATGTTAATGAAACTTTCAGAAACTATTCACAGATGATCGAAATTATTATAAATATTTTTTTTTTTTATTAAAGTCATGGCAGAAATATTTTTTTTTTTTTTTATTAACACCCCATAACTAATTTTATGAAAAACTCTAGAAATTCAAGACCATCGGTTTTAGTGATTACAATAGTTAAAAGCACAAGGCTTTGGAGAATGCAAATCATGTTTTGTTTTGGTTTTTTTTTTTTATTAATGTACCTGAAAATCAGCTGTGAATTGTAACATACAAAACTCAATAAAACAAATATATTATTTAGTTTCAAATGCTTTTATTTGTTTTAATTTGTTTTTATGAATATGGACAATATTTTCTGAAAGCAAAAAATTTTTTCAATGAAAATTGAATTTTAATACAATTATTTCTTATTTCTTTAATTTTAAAAAGATTTTCAAAAAATGTTTAAATTGAATTTTAAAAATATTTTTAACATTAGTTAAAAGCAACATCAACCTTTCAAAATGTCCGTGTGAGATTGTCATTGTCTAGCGCTTTGAAAATTGTATAATTTGGACCAATCAGATTAGCCATGGTAATTAAGAAATGTAATTTTTTTGTGTTTATAGTCAGACAGTAATTATCAAGTACGGAAGACCAACCAGAATACAATTTAGTTGCATTATTTGAGTTCAGCATTGTTCTCCGCTGTTAAGCCCTTTACCTTTCTGTAAAACACGTATGGAGAAGTTAATTTGAGTTTTCAATTTCAACTGAGAAGGGTACCTACAAGTAACAGTATCATCTTATGAAATTTAACTACTGCTAAACTTTAATTTATATGATCTTATTTTTATATTAATCTCAGTTATGACATTTTTCCATAAATGAAATATCAAAATTAATAATAAAATGAATGGAAATACAAATAACACAGTAAAATGTAATAAATGTACATAAAATTATAGTATTTTATGTACACTTCTGATAAAATTTCATAAGAAAGGTACCTAAATTAATTAGATACCTTTTTCTTATGAAATTTAATCTCACTATTAACAGTCTTATTTTTTAATTTCTTTATATTTTCCATAAAGCATCGTAAACGTAAAAATGAAAGCTAAGTACAAAAAAAAAAAATAAAATAAAAAATTAGAGTGCTGAAAGTTTTCCTTAAAAGTAACAAGGTAAATAATTTGTTCACTTAAATAATTTCACTTCCTTCCATCCGTAGAAAGAATTCTCCTCCCGTAAGTTATCTAAACGTCATGAATATGCCTTTCGTCAATCGTCAAGCGACGCGAAAGGTTATGACCTGCTTTGTTTTATTTTCAAATACATTTTTCAGCGCAGAAGCTAAGTTAAGCTTGGTTCAAAATATTTTAAATAAACAGTATAATTTCTGTTTTTATTAAAATCAGTTTTGAAAAAATGATAATTGATTTTTAAAAGAATACCAAAGTAAGATTTTAATCTTTTTATCAAATCGAAAAAATGATGGAAAATGATTATCTGTCCTTTTTTTTTTTTGACCCAAAAAAAAAACAATATTTTTAACGAAAATTTCAGACGTGCTAGGAACGATTAAAAATGTAAAAAAATACCCCCAAAATACTTTGATCTTTCCTCTTTAATAATAATATGAACATTAGACGATAAAATTTTGTTTTTCGTCAAGTCCGGCGTCTTTTTCATCATGCTATGCTCTTTTGTTTACATTTTCGTGGGTGAGTTCTCCCCTTTCATTCTCACGATGTGTCTTAATCGTGTTTTCAAATTGATTTTATTAAAAAAACAACTGTGTTTTTCCCATTTTTGGCCCCCCATTAGAACCACCACAAGGTAATTTTATGTAGTCCTGTGAAGTTTTGTTGAAATCGGCTAAAAAATGTAGGAAATTCGATCCAACATATAAACGTTACAGACACACACACACACACACACACACAATCTGCGTTTTATAATAAGTAAGATAAGATGTGATAGTTGTGTATTTACAACCTGTTCCAACATTCAGTGTTTAACCAATTGGGTCAACAGCAATGTTTGGAAGCAGTCAAAGATTATGCTGGCATTGTTCAAACTGCTGATCATGTGCTCTCCCAGAAACTGTAACTAAGGTCTGTCCAGCATTGTTGCAGTATAAAGCACAGATGGGTTCTGTGGGTGTTGAACAAAGATAAATGTGCCTGTGCTGGCATCTGCAACAGGGATTGACTAGCTGCCTAAGCAGATGGATGTGCTCAGAAAATAAGTAACCAGCCATTATATATATCCAAACACACACAGATACATCTATCTACTTAAGTAATGAGCATGTCTCTTAAATGTCTGTAAAGTATAATAATATTTGAATAATACTTTTGTTTAAGTTTACAATATTTTTTGCCTTTCTTTCAAGTTTGAGGTTAGCAGTAAAACACTTTTCATTGAGGGATGAAACTAAATCATTGTTTAATTCCAGTAATTACAAAAAGTTGATGCTTCAAACACTTGAGAAATATCTATAAAATGTTTTGTCTTTTTTTTTTCTAGCATTTATTTTTACACCATTTTTTTCTTACAGTCATGTGAAAGGAATGCACTTCAAGCTCCCATTCTAAAATAACTTACATTTTACCCAGACTTTTATAGAAAAAAGTCAAACTTTATTAAGTGCTACAAAAGACAGGAAATTATGCAGAGAAATAATCGCTCACATTCTAAAGGGCTATGACACATAGAAAAAGAAGTTACTAAAAACAAGCTCAGAAATTGCTGCTTGAATCAAGGGATTGCTTTTATAAAATAAAAGGTTGCTCAGTAATTTGTCCAAAATTGACTGTACATTTTATTTTGATCCTACAGTTGAGCTCAAGATATTTTGATCCTTGGATGCCAGTCATAAGTCAGAGAATTTAATTTGACTGATTATTTATTCAGTCTTGCCAGAATTTCTGCCCAGGAGACTAATTAATTGAGAGCTATTTTCTACTTACTTCATCATATTTGGATCTTAGTTATTTTCTCATTTTACTGATTAATTCTTCTATTGTACCTACTCTTGTGATCAAAATTAAATAACTTCTAAAACCAGCTATGCTCAAAATGTATGCAGTAAATATGTTATTTTTATTTATTTATTTTTTACTAAAATACCTATTTTAGATAAAATTTGAATATTCTTGTTGCAGAGTAGGACTGAGCATTCTTCCTTCTCTTCCCTACAACTGGGACAATAGACTGCTTCTACTTAGAAATATAGCAAGTAGCCACATTAAAGTAGGATTTGGGTAGTATTTGGTTTACTCAAGTATTTCTGTTCTATGTATAAGTATTGAATAAAGCTCTTCTTTCCTCTGCCTGGTCTTCTGTTTCTTCAATATTCTAACTATGGCCTTCCTAATTCTCAGGTATTGTGAATAAAGACAACATTACAATTCTTTTCATCATCATTGAAAGCCAACATAAAATATGCATTATCTTAAATATTTCACTAAGTTTGAGACTGACTGAGAATAGGGCAAGGGTTTAATTTCCAGCTCTTGAAATTGGCTGTTGGCAAGATATGAGGCTTAAATAATAATTTCAGTTGTAGACGCAACTATCTCTTCTCTTCTAATAGCTTCTTTTTTCATACTTCTTGCCTGTGGAAGTCTCTTTTGATTTCTTGCTTCCCTGCCACGTACAATCTTCAAGAATTTCAATGCAGCATCAATTGTCATCTTCCTGAATTCTGTTCCATTATTGTCCTTTTCTCACTTCTCATTACTAAAGTCTTCTCATTATTGTTTACTTCCTGTAAGCCACTGCGTCTTAGTGGCATTATCGCCTTGCTTGGGATTGTTGGATTACCACCATTTGATGACAATCACAGGCAGTGAGATATTGAATTATCACCCTCGGATGATAATTACAGGTGGTGCAAGTTTTGAAAGACTTTTCCTCTTTCCTTTTTGAATTTGGCATCAACATTCTCATTCTGTTGACATGTAAATACCTCAGAGGCATAGATTGAATGTTGCCTTGAACTCTTCACAACTTTGACTTCATTTTTCTTTTTGTAACATATCCATTTAATATATTTATGAATACTTGTTTATTTAAATTCCATGTTTTGTATCTTATTTTGGCCCAGACTCACATGAATCTGTCAATATTGTTGGTGGGGCAAATCTACCAGGAGCCATTAAATATTTACTGAAAAAAAATGTCCACACCTCACAACAAAAGAGGTTATACCCACAACAGGGTGAAATAATTAAAAATAAATACCTGCAAAAACATTGTGGTATAAACCTCATCATACACACTGAAGGTTAAAATAAACATGAGATTCAATTTCAAGATCTGATTGACTCGGATTTTGACCACTTGAAGAAAAAACTTTGATCAGATTTATTAGTTTTCCTTAACTTTTCTAAGAACTAATGTTTTTACTGTACAGTTGTTGCAGATGGAAATGCACATCTCTTTCTGGAAAGATGGCATGAAAGGTTTATTTTTGCATTTCCATCTTCTGATTGAATAAATAAAGAAATTCATTCTGATATCACTTGTCGTACTTAATTTGTCTGCACAACCAGGGAAGCTGCTAACTGTCAATATTTGTTATAAGAGTAAATCTGTCTTAGAGAAACACACAAACATTATTCATAAAACTTTTCATTTTTTAAAAAGAATGGGCATTTGCTATAAATTTGTATATCTGCCAGCATTTTCTCTATACATGGTTGTGACTACCAGTGTATCAGATTTTGCCTCAGTATTTGGTTGAATGTTCTGATCTTTATTTTTTATATCAGATTTTGATTGAAATATTCTTTTGCTTTCCTTGTATTATCTATAGTTCTAAGATACAAGATTTTCGTTATTTATAATATATCATCATCATTGTTATTTCTATCATATTTGGACAAATATACTCTTCTTTTGTATTATCCCCATCTTTGTTTTTGTTACATTTTTATTAAATTTTCTTTTGACTTCTTACCACAATCAAAGATTCTGAGATTATATATTTTATTATCCCATTCTTTATACAGATTTTATTCTCATCTTGACAAATATAAGTGTACAAATCTAAATAGTTCACAGAAAAAAAAAGACCATGTTAGCTGGGCTTATACAATATGTATTTCTATTTATCTTTATCTCTCAGCAGATGATTGTAATTGCTGATTGTATTGAAGTGTGTGTGTGTGTGTGTGTGTGTGTGTGTGTGTGTCAGACCCAGGTTCGAATCTCACCACAGTTGATTTGTCAGGAAGTAGCCTTCCTGATGTTATGTGTCAGGGATGTTAATGGGGGATTTGATCCTAGCATGTGACACCTTTAGAAAGTGCCTGAAGACCATACCACGGGTTGAGCCAAGCCTTGTGAGTGAAATTGGGTAGACATAACACTTGGGGGTTATCGATAGCTGTGCTAGCATGAACTCACAAGTCATGATGACCGAGGGTTTGAGTGTGCTGGCCTTGTTCAGATTGTTGATAACACTAGATAACACGCTCTCTCACAGAGAGTGTAACTAAGGTCTGTTTGGCTTAGGGCTCTGTGGGTGTTGAACAAACACAAATGTGTCTGAGCGAATGTCTGCAATAGGGATTAACTAGCCACCCTCATAGACAGGTATCTTCAAATATGAGTGTTCAGCTATGTATATATGTGTGTGTGTGTGTATACATAGACTAAAAAAACAGTAATATTGGTGTGACCAACAGAAAATAAAAGAAAAGAACTAATATCTTAAACAAGAAGAATATACCAAGCAGTGAAAGAAAAAAGATCAAAAAGTAAACACCTACCTACACAGTAAATTCAAGTGCTCAACAGAGCAAATGAAGGACAGTTGGAGTTGCTACTCATGTTTCATGGTATCGCAAGATTCACGCAAATAGAACGCAAATAAAAGGAGGTACCTAGTATTTATACCCAGTAATATAACACATATTAACCTATTGCATAACATGGAAGATATTGGAAAAACCCATGTATAACACCTGACCTCACAGGAGGAAAAATAAAAAGGGTGGCCTAATTAGCCAACTGTTTCAGCTACCCAATTTAAGTCATAAGGATTCAGTCAATGCATGGTATACTTTTCAGGCATTTTATAACAGCCAGCCATACTGAAAAATGTGTGTGTGTGTGTGTATGTATGTATATATATATATATATATATATATATATTGCCCTCTATTAGTGTTGGCAACAACACTAATAGGGGGTGAGAAGACACTAGGCAAGTGGCATACTAAGTGTTTTATATTATTCCATCTTTTTATTTAACACTCCAGTATTACTTTATATATATATATATATATATATATATATATATATATATACTAATTTTTAATTACACCTGGCTGATATAAAATGCCTGAAAAGCCTACTATGCATTGACTGAATACTTATAAGTTAAAATGGATAGATGAAACAGTTTGGAAGACATTGATGATTGTTCATTATTACCAAGGGTTTAAGCATATTGGTCTTTTTCATCTTTTGATCATTTCAAATTAAGTGTGTTCTCCCAGAAACTTTAACGGACATCCACTCAACATAGTTGCAGTATAAACCAAATGTTGGCTCAGTGAATATTAAAGAAACACAAATATGCTTTGGCAGGTGTTTGCAGTCAGAATTAGTTAGCCAGCTTAACAGATTTATGTATTCAGAAATGAGCAGTCAACAATTATTATAAATGCATGCACATAAACACAATGTTTTTTCCTGTACATAAATACCTATAATAAATCCTAATAGTTTAATTTATGACAGCAATAACTCAAACTACTATAAGTTGTGGATACTATAATGTAGTAACTATAATTACGAGTCTTACCTTGAAAATTAATTTGTATTCTCTGGGCTGTCAGTCAAAAAATAAAATCAAAATCAATCCTGGGGTGACTTTAGTAGGCTTTGCAATAAGATAATTTTTTGCACTTCCCTGTCAGTCTCAAACAATGTCATCCTTTCTTACCCCAATAAAAGACTGCTACTTTGGATAAATGCAGTTTCTTTGTTCTTCATAGGTGAAGAAGGTAATTGTGTATTGCAAATTGTGGGTACTGATTTTTTTTACCCCTTTTGATCTAAGTCATCCTTGCCATTTTTATTTTTGATTTGTGAAACTGATTTATGACCTTTTAAAAAATTGCATATAAAATATTTAATTTCAGCATTAAATAACCTATAGATGTGTTGATATGACACAAAACAAAAACATCCAACCAAATTATTCTTCATATAAATTTTAGAAACCTCAGTAAATGATTTCATTTTTCTTTGTTTTGGTCAGGAACTTTCACCTTTTCCATTAAAAGAAGTGCTTTCTGACTTCTCTTTGGCATATCCAAATTGCCAGCATCACACTGCTTCAGGACCATTATTAAGTAAATCTTACGATTGGTTTCCTTGTGCATTTAGCATAAGTAACTGAAAACTGTATAAAATAAAATTGCATATAAGGAAAGGCCACTGCACATATATTGACAAATTTTTGTTGTTCTTTTCACAACGTTTCAGCTCTTGTGCCTTCTAGCCTTCATCACAGTGTTTTGGCTGTTGTGTCCACTGGCCTTCATCATCACAACAGCCAAAACATTGTGATAGCAACAACAAAGTAAATGCATGTAACTGATAAATCCTCATCCTAGAAATTCAGACATAAATCATTTTCTTTATTTTCTTTTTAAAAAAAAAAACATAATGGTTTGGGCTGACATCTTTTCATCACCCTTTCATATATGCAATTTAATATGCTCCTGGAACAATTTCATTTTTTTTTTTCATAAACTAAATTCATAAGGATAGGCAAATATACAAAATTAGCAGCAGCACATATTTTAAACTTCAGTTTTGAAATGGCTCCTTCATTTTTGTACAATTCAAGAGCGAATTATTATTCATCTGGTAACTGGATGGGAATCTGGTTCAATTGGTTTCTCCATAAAGCTAAAAGCTTTTTGCTTCATTAAGTTGCTTTTTATCAACCAATGGCATGTTAACCAAAATTAAATCTGAAACTCATTACTAGTTACTTTTTTTTTTTTTAAATCTAAATTCTTTATGGATAATAAACCCAAGATTTAAGGGATCCTGTGATAACAGAATTTTGATATAATAGACCTTATCACAGGATGAAGATTGGGTATCATCTGGACCAAATTTTCAGAAAATATTGTATTTAACTTCTTTTTTTCTTTTTCTTTTCATAATAACCAATACTTTTTAATTATATCTAAAATAAATCTTATTTATAAGAATAGGACAGATTTTATAAGATTTTGGGTCACTTACCTCCAATAAGTTAAAATCAACACCAATAGTACATAAATATTTTAATTTCTCTATGATTATAATTTATGAATATTAAAGCTTTCTTTTTTATATTAAAAAAATAAAAAATTGTTTAAAAACAAACACACACATGGCCTCTTTGGGTACATTAAGATTTAACATACTTTTGGTATTGACAGACATCTCTTCCCTTCTGTGAGTCCATTACATCGAGCATTTATTGTAATTAAGATGTCTTCACCAGATATATTAAAGCTATCAATTTCTTCTCTTCAAGCCAGGAATATTTTTTATTTAAAACTTTAAAACACTCAGTTATTTTTCTATTGTAATCCTGTCAGTTAAAGATTTCTTGTAACATTTAGAGAACATTATTCTTTATGAATAAAAGCCAAAAGGAAAATTTTTCTTTATTGATACATTTCATCCTCTGATGGACTTTATCAAAGCAAATGTGAAGATTTTTTTTTCCAGCATGTATTTATAAAGAAGTAAAAATACTATTAGGTTTTCAATATTTTTAAATTGAAGAATGATCATAAATATTTGGGGGGCTAACTGTGAAAATCAAAGTAAACTATGGAGGATGATAAGTGATACAATTTAATATTTAATATGCCTAATTATTCTTTATATAGCATACAACTTTACAGCTGTTTTCTCACTAGTTAATATAAAGCTTTTAGATCTTAGCACTGCTCATGTATATGAAACAATGTTTATTTGAACATAGCCAAACAGCAACTCACAAATCATAATCAGCTCTTTGACATTTAATATGTGTCTAGTGGAAATATATTGGCTGAGCTTCTTTTCTCATCACAGTTAATAAAAAAAAAGTAAATAAGAACATATTTCAAACTTGATACTTATTTATATTTATTAGGCTGGTGTCACACGTTAGTCAATGGAAATTCTCTTTCAAGAACATTTTGGAGTATCCTCGCAGAGTAAATGATGGTGATTTTCTGGAAATGTACAATATTGGTCCCAGTTCTAGTTCTTCATAAGTGCTCTTTCAGTTTTCTAGGTGGTGTTCCAAGTGCACCTATTACTACAGGAATTATTTCAATAGTTGGGTTCCATAGCTTTTTCAAACTTACATTCACATCATGTTGAAACTCAAGCCTGATCTGTACCTAGATGTTTGACTTCTTGGGAATCCCAGCCACTGTAAGCTTTTATGTGTTGTTGGTATAATAGAAATGGCTTGAAATTATTAATCAGATAGCCGAGTTCCAATTCCAGTTGGATACATTATATTCATACCCTTGAGAATGGTATGAATTTGTCTCTTCTTCCTCCAGCTATGGGTTAATTAGTAAGATTTGTATTGCTAAACCATTATCTCCAAATAAGAAATCTTACAATCTAAAAGTATTTTCTGGCTTTAAATAACCAGCAAAGGGTTACATTATATATAAGCAGTTTAAAAAAAAAATTTTTTAAAATCAGTCAACAACTTTTTCAACTCCCTAACCAGATCCTGGTATTTTTTCAATCTTTTCACTTTCTTTGGAATACTGTCTTGTTTCATATAGAACAACAAATTCAATAATTTGATACTTGCTACTCTCCTTACCCATAACAATAAGGTCAGGTTTTCACATTTAAATGACATGTTCTGTCTGTATCAAGAAATCCCATCTCATGACTGTCATTTTCTACCACTGCCCCTGGGCTAATATTCATATCACTTCTCTTTCACACTGAAGCCATACTTACAGCATACTTCCCAATGGATTCTCTTGCCAATACAATCATGCCATCATTTATACTATTTCTGTACCAACTTTGGACATTCACTGAGTATATGTTTAACTCTCTCATCATCTTGCCCACACATCCTGCATTTGCTTCCTTGTGATTTGTCTATCGTGGCATTGATTGCATTCATTCTACATTTATCATTATTATTATGCTAAAAGTTTAGAATCAGGGCCATAAAACAGGAGCCATAATTTGATGTGCAAAAATGAAAGTAATTTTGTCAATACAAAAGATATCCTGAGTGGTTGATCTTAAGTGACTACAGTTGCTTGAAGAAAACACTAGTTGACTGATTCACATTTCATAGGGGTGTGCACTGCTATAGGAATCAACAAGCATCCACATGAATGGGGATATGTATCAGAATATATATTTCAAAAAATGTATTTGAAAATATATTAAAAACAGTAAATGATACATATAAATTTTAACACATGAATTATGACCCCAGTTCTAGATTTTTACCATTACTAGAATTTTTTGACAACACACTGATGCGTGTTGAAAGCCTCACAGTATTTAGTAATGTTGAACTTATTGCTAACATGTTTTGTAAAGATTTACAAACTCTACATTTCATTCAATTTCGCAAACCCATCAACAAAATTTGAATAAGCTGATTTGTTTAGGAAAAAAAACCCTACTTCTCTGTTTTTATGCACCCTATTCAAATTGACAGCACTTTGTACTCCCTTACCTGTTTGCACTTCTCCCCAAAATTCGGTATTGATCGGTTAATGTATGCCTATTTTAGAGGGTGTGACAGACGGATTAATGGAAGTCACAAGATTTTATATATATAGATTATTATTATTATTATGATCTAATTTTGTTACTGAAATGCAAATTCATATATTTTGAGTGAGACAATCTTGAAAGCAGGGGTGCAAATGACATTCTGAAATATGGTGAAAAGGGTGCATTGGGCAAAAAAAAAGCTTGAGAACCACTGCTTTAGCTAAATAGAGAACTGATATAACATTTTAAAATAATCAGTCTTGTGTAAAATGAACAAAATTAATGGCATTTAAAGGTAAATGAGTGGGTATATGCAGATACACACACATACAGTGGGGTATGGAAAATTTCTCAGACCAGCCCAGTTCTGTCCATATGACCAAACAGATTTTTGTGGAAAAGGGCTTTTTGGCTGGGCTGGGAACCTTTCAGCACTAACTTGCATGTACATATGTGTATATATAATCTTATTGTGCATATATACAAGACTAAAGTTTTAGTATTTTACAAAGTATTATGCAAGCATTAACCAATGTGTCAAACTATCTACATACTCAGGCCATGTATTTTTGTTAGTTTAGCTATAATATTTAATGGTGTTGTCAAAATGCTATAATCACAAGACTTGAATACAAAATTTGACTTACCTATTTCTATTTTCTTCTTCATGTATTACACTTTATTTAGTATTTGGCCTATCAATCATCTTTGGAAACTGTCAAAAGATTTTACTCAAAACAAAGTTCTCTCCATTCATTTCTTGATTGGTGTTTTTTTTTTGTTTTATTTTTTTTTGGTGGTGGTAGGGGGGACTCTTCTTCTTTCTTTCTTTTTTTCTTTGTTTAATATTAGCTTTCTTGTCAGAATTCTGAATTACAAGTCTTCCAGAAATTCAGTTCTATACCTTTTAAACCACAGGAGGGTGCAGCCTCACATTTTGTGTATTTTTTTTTTTAAATGTCAGTCAGTAAACAGCAGTTTTATTTTTATTCTGTTTTTTTGTTTTGTTTTTTTTTTTTCTTAACACTTCTGCTCACATACAGACTTAAGTAGGATTTTGATGTAAGTTAAAGAAAAAGAACTTGTCACTTTTTGAAAATACCACTGAAGTATTTATAAATGTGACTGATAGGAACATAACAAAGAAAAAGAGGTGATAGATATATATATATATGTATGTATGTATGTGTGTGTGTGCGTGCAAATTATTTTCAGATAGAGGGTATCTATACATGAATAAAAAGAGACAAGAGGAAAAACTATTCTTACCCAACATGTTTTGTCCTCAGATGTTGCTTTGATAAAGTCATTCCGACATTGCCATGCTAAAGTCCCTTCTTGTCTCTTTTTATATATATATATATATATATATATATATATACACACACAAGTGAAATACTAATAAAATTTTGGTAAGCACAGTCATAGCATAAAATATGTTTTAAGAAATCAATAAAATAAAATTTATTCCAATATTTAGATAACAAAACAGTTCCTTTTTCAGTACACCATTTTTTAAAAATATTTTTTAATAGGTATCATTTCTAAAAAGCTATCCTGAAAACAGTGGCAATCTTTCTGTTTTCCTTATTTTAAATTATCTTTGCATAGTCTGTCATTGTTCACTAGTTTTATTATAATATTGATTAGTTAGCATCTATATTTTGAATTGGATATTATATATATATATATATATATATATATATATATATATATATATAATAGCTCTATTGAATCAGTCATGCTTGTATTAATTTTGACCATTAGCAGTCTGTTCTTATTTCTCAATGTATTTTTATAGTAAAATCATTTCCAATAATTTATATTTTACATATAATAACTTTATTGTCAGTTACACTTTCATTTATTATTGACAACTGAGAATTCTTTGTTCCTTATTTTCAATACATTTCCATAGTAAAATCATTAGTGGCACATTTACATGAAACACATATAATAGCCCTATTCTGTCTGTAACCCTTGTATTATTTCCTGACCACTAATAATTGATTTGACTTTCAGTGCTTCTCTATAGTGAACCCATCAGCAATTTATTTATATGATACACATAATAGACTAATTTAGCAAATAATTTCATATTTTATTTGCTTTGCAAAGAATATGTCTAAAGCTAAATTAAAATAATATAGTATTAGGAATAATAATTAAAAAGTCAAAATCTTTGCTTATTCTAAGATCAAATACAGTCATCTCTAGAAGAGAACTGTGTTTATTGTTTTCCCCTCTTCTTCCAGGTTTTCCTGTGTTGGTGTATATGTAATTATTTGAGAAAATTATGGTTTTGACATTATTTTTAAAACTAAATTAAACAACTGATAATTTTTATTTGTGAAAGTTTTTTTTTCTTTCCTCACAATATTTTATGTAATTTCTCCAGCCATTTTCAGATGGCAGTTCTATTTCATCAAACCTCCTCTTCTTTACAAAACAACAATCAAATTGAAGAGGAATAAAAAATTAAGATATTGCTTGAAAATAGCAAGAGAAGTGACCAGCTGTAGAATAATAAAACCACTTCAAACAAAGATTTAGAGTTCAAAAGATGAAAGATAAATTATTCTTCATTATAAAACATTAAATAAAATATAGAATTTCACATGCTAGCTTTTTATGTAACTGGTTTTACTAAATAAATATATAAAAAATTTAATTTATGCTGTTGATTACATATTATGATAGAAAATTCCAACAAGAGAAAAACATATAAAAAGGATTTAGTACTAAATGCATTTGAGCACATGTATAAATATGAGACTCCCTCAATTTTGACCCTGCAGTTTAGAAATGAACCATTAGACTAGATATATGATTTAATCGCAATTTATAAAGATCTATGTATAACCAAAAAGACCTTTTGGAATAACTGATAATAGAGAAATGGCGTATATTGTGGAATAAATCTCTGAATAGCCCTTATGTTTTATTGGTGTGGAGTTTAACCTCTTTGGCATGATGTCAAATCGTGTAGACTGTACATGTATTTAAATATGATCCTGTCTGAAAAGACCTAGTTTGAAGTCGTCTTTTTTCTTCTAGATTTGTTGTCACCCAGGGCAAGAGAATCTCGTCTCCCTTACTATTTAATACATAGCGTGAGGAAAATGGATTAATTATTCACCAGGGACATTAGCACAAAGTGAACAAAACAGATTTAATCAGTATTTGAACTTTACACTCCAATAACTATTGTTACCTACATAGTTAATCCTTGTGTGTGGTGGACGGGGGCATACATACATACACACACAAACACACATACTATTTGCAAGCTTAGAAGATACGTTATGCAAAGACATTTTGGGAACCATTGCTTATTAATTCTCCTTTCATCCCAGTGTCTGACCTCTCACCCGTAATACCTAACATTACAGATGATAGATTAGACAAAAATTTATTCATTTTATACATGTATTAATTCTATATGTAGTAGCTATGTTGATTGTACACATCCCTACATGCTATTCTACTATAGACAGATTGATGTGTTTGTGTGTAGTGGCTGATTTATTCTTAAGTTTAAAAAATATTATTTTGATTAAAAATAAAAAAATTATTTTGATTATATAAAATTGTGATCAGTGAATATGTTTTGCTTCATCTATTCAGTTTTTAGAAACTTTATGGTGAGTACTTTCTCCATGTCAGGTCACTTTCTATAGAGAGAATTCATATGTATTTGGGAATGCGAATTAGCATTAATCTTAGTTCAATGATGAATTATTACGAAAGTGTCATCAATGATTCTTCATATGTATTATTTTTTGTTTAGTTATAAACAAGGGAAAGAACTCCGTAATTAGTAGTTAACAGCTTTAAAGTTACCTCCCTTGCTTTTTTTTCCCCTCAGTTTATACTAAAAATTACTCTAACACTGGTGGCACAATTAAACTGTAAATTACTTTAATCTTTAAATTAGCACATTTTTATATTATAGTGCTTACAAAAATTGTGGAATGATATGTGATTTTGTTGTACTGTGGTTATAAAGATATGAACATATCGAAATCAGATTATTGTTCTATAGATTTACACTTAGACGTCTGTTTCCTTATATAAGTTATATACTTAGAAATTTTTGCAAATCTGTATACTATATAATTACTTGAATGTAGCTGTATAGTTAGGAACTTGCTTTTAGAATCTGTCTGTTTATGAATAGCATCTCATCAGTGCAAATATCACTACCACCGATCACCATTTCTTGTTCTAACAGCATACATACCATCAGTTTTTCTATGCGTATTTATTTGACAAGGTTACAAAATCTTCCTCTATAAGCTTCAACAAAGAGTTGTTATCAAGTTTACGAGTTAATCTTGCTTTGAAATGGGTTTGTTTTTTAGATATTTGTTGAAATTTTTATTTTACTTTTGTCAGTTGCATCAATGGAAATAAGTGGAGTAAAATGATAATCAATACCAGTTTTGTTCTCACCTTTTCAAGAAGGCATTCTTTAAAAAGCCTCATCATTGTCAAAGTGAGATATTTAGAGATTTTGTGCAATAGAATTCAATGTCTCATTCATCAAAAGCTTTCTTCTTTTTTTTTCTTTCATTCTTTTCTCAGTTTCAAAAAGAAAACGTTTAAATGCGTTCTCTGCCACTAATTATTCTGGTAGGCGCTGTAAGACAGCATTTGTTTTTCTGAATATTTACTTGAAAGAACATCATCTATGATGTATTGCTTAACAAGAACACATGTAGGTGGTGCCACCTGTTTTAATAATGTTGCCAGAAACTTCTTACTCCTTTTCTTTTTTTTTTTTTTTTTTTTTTAGATATTCTATACTTGATATTTACTCAGACTAACAGTACATCTTAAAGTCAGACAAAATTCAAAGGACTGTGTTGTTTAAATCTTCCAAGTGAAAAGCATTTGCTATAAAATCTACTTTGGTGATATGGCGAGTGAATGTTTGCAAAATTTTGTACCTTATGCATTGATCTATGTTTTAAGATATTTCTGTGGGAGAAGAACAGACTAACAGGATATTAAACCCTGGGTAGGTTGCATCTGGTGGAACTAAGTTTGTCTTTCAATACAATTCTGTTTAGAGAAATATGGTTGATTAGCACAGACAAATTAGCACCACTGACAAATTTGTGGTCTAACTAATCTACATAGAAATGGCTGTGTTTGCTTATTGACCAATCATAGATGTTATATGGTTACTGAAAGACTAAGATTTCCAATAGAGTTCAAACCACTCCCATTCCAAATTCAAAACTCAAGTAATGTTCTTAAATAGCCTCATCAGATCATGACTTTCATTCTGGTAGGTGCTGTAAGACAGCATTTGTTTCTCTGAATATTTACTTGAAAGAGCATCATCTATGATGTATTGCTTAACAAGAACACATGTAGGTGGTGCCACCTGTTTTAATAATGTTGCCAGAAATTTCTTACTCCTTTTCTTTTTTTTTCTTTTAGATATTCTATACTTGATATTTACTCAGACTAACAGTACATTTTAAAGTCAGACAAAATTCAAAGGACTGTGTTATTTAAATCTTCCAAGTGAAAAGCATTTGCTATAAAATCACAAATTTTATCTTGCCATGAACAAATAAACATCGGTGTATGCATTACTGTTTCAATCATGAGGCCAGCCATTACATTCTGAGCTCAAATGGTATCGATAAAGGTAAATCAAGATGTCTGTCACTTCATGCTAAAAAGAAGCAGCATTTATTTTATAGAAGTAATATTGACTTTTTAAAAAAATTTCCTTTTTTTTTTCTTCCAAGAACTGTTGCTTTGTGGAACAGATTAACGGCAGGTGTTTTCCCAATACTACAGTCTTGACCTCTTCAAGTCTAAGGTTAACTCTTATCTTTTTTGCGTAAGCCCATGAATCTCACTTCTTGCATTTTCTTATACTCATACAGTATCACATAGTAACCCTCTAATTTGATTGGCTTTTGGGTCTTGTATAAATTACATTTTCTACTGCAGTGTATTCAGTTTTTCACTGGATGCTCCTTTATATATCTGGGTTTTCTTTTCTCTTTTGTCTTTGTGAATTAGATTAGTTTTAGTCAATACACAGTTGATGAAATATTGATCATTTTATACTGGAATTTTTTAATGATTTACCAGTGCATATCATCTCAAAGCATGGGAGAGTTTTCTAAGTATTTTTAGTTCTTTTAGAAAAACAGATTTTTTTTTTTTTTTCACAAGTGATGTGCTCTTATTTACTTCCACAGAAACACCAAACACAAGAAGCATAATAATAGCATTGTTGGAAAGAGCAACTTTTCAGAGACAAAATATTATTTTTCTACTGTTTTACAGTTGTGATGACGTTAGGAAAATGTTGCCCATGTCATCTATCTTTCATTGGTTTGAACATGGCTTGTCATATGCATCAATGTCACTACTGATGACATGTATTACACACTACCTAACTATATACACATCTGCTGTTGGGTTTCTGCAAACATTCTGAATGTGTCAATGGATTTCAGTGGGTGGATTTTTTTTTTTTTTCCAGCATGAAAGAATTGCATATGTCTGCTTCATATGCACTTTCATGCCATGATATTTTGCTAGGCTGCCACTTAGCTGCTGTTAATAACAACGTAAAAAAAAAAATATGGGTTATTGTTAGGAAGGTTCATTCTCTGCTGTTATCCATCTCTGAAATCATGTACCAACATAATAAAATAGGAAACATTACTTTTAAAACAAAATTCATATTAACTTGGGTTGGTTCAAAATCTGTTGTTATAATACACACACACACACACACACACACACACACACACACATATATATATATATATATATAAGAAAATGATGGATTTTTATTTATTAATCCAACAGACTTTATTACTTATAGGATATTTTTTATTTTATTAAGGTAAAATATGGCAGAATTTGAACATGGGAGGGGGATGCAAGTTCAAATCCTGTCAAAGAGTGTATATTTTTCCTTAATAAGATTTCTCAAATATTCAAGCCAGTAGACAAAAATAATATACTGTTTAATAAATCAGAGCATCTACTCAAATACGGGTATCCACCCAAAAAACATTTAAGTAATAATATATTACTTCAATGTATGTATGTGTGTGTGTATATATATATATATATATATATATATATATATATATACTTAAACATTGTGTTTAAATACTATTTTTCATTAATCTTTACACATTTAACAGTATTAATTGCAGTTATCTTCAAACATAAAAATGGTGCATTCCATTCCAACATTTTTTCAAAGTAACTTGCTAAAATCCAAACTTAATATCTTGTAAATCTGTAATCATCTATACCATTCTGATGTTAAACTGCTACTTTTTTTCTACCAATCAGTAGTGGACTGACTAGAGTGTCAGCTTGCCCAATGGCAAGTTGGCACCAAATGGAAAAGCCTGCCTATGTCAAATAAAAATGTAATAAAGAAACAAACACAAAAAAATGTTTTAGGAATAAAAAGGTTTAAGAACTTTATAAAATCATCTGCATGCTATCAGTTACTCAAGTCTAATGTGAGAGGACATTTTCAAAGCTAAAGATTATAAAGACAGAGTTAAGAAATTCGCCATCTAAGGACAATTTGGAATCATACATTGAAAAGGAATTGTTAGATGAATCAGATGCAGAAGCAATTATTGGCAGATTTGCACAATCATCTAGTGAACATGAATGATTGTTCTTAATATAGTAGACTGCATGCAATGCTCTATTGTGTTTTTGAACTATTTGTTAATGTGTAAATTGTGGATATCAACCAATTACTTAAAATTAAAAAAAAATTATAACCTTCTGTATTTACACTTGGTATATATGGCCAGTAATATCTACAGTATATATATATATATATATATATATATACACTGTAATTACTAAGAAATACACATTTTTGTCCACAAAAATTTTAATTGTGCCTTTTTTCCATATGTATTTTTTGAAAATGTTATTTACTCATTATGACAGCATTGTAATGTCTCTGCAACCAATATTTATAGACCCAACCCTCCATTGCTGTCAGCCCATTCTCTGACCTTCAGGTATACAATTTCTAAAAGAAAGGTCTTTTTTTTTTTTTTTTAAATATCAATTTTGTAGTACCAGAAACTAAAGAGATATCATAAAAAGCTAAGACTTTTCTTTCTTTTCCAATTGTGCACCTGAAGAAGATCGTTGAATTGTTTATTCAAAACATTGAAAAAAATATCAGCAACACAAAGTCAAAGTTTAGTGCTCCAAAATTTTAATAATTCTTCACAAAGTTACGCACAACCATACTCTGTTTCAGTTACATTCTATTTGTTCTCGTTTTATATTAAACTTGAATTACTCTTAAATTTCAATGCAAGGACATATGTTCACCTTGTTTTTTATCCTGGCAATTAAAAAGCTCACTACCAAATAATAGATAACTTTGCAGTCTTCAGATTTCTTTGATAGATCATAAATGTTCAGTAAAGAAACCCTAGTATATGTTATTTAACCTAATCAGTTAATTATGTTCCCAAGATCTAAACCAGTTTCTCAGCGGCATACCTCATTTTGGATTTAAATTTCAAGTCATGATTAATGTTATTTCAGATCCAATATCTGTAATATATTTTACTAAACCAATTAAAGCTATAAATGAATATCATTTTGTTCCTTTTATTCTGATCTCTAAATTATACTTGGTTCTTTCTTTCTTGCACTTTTGCTATTAAAGAAAGAATGCATTATATATGAGAACAGTCTTACCAATGACATGAGTTAAGTCAGCAGGAAAAGCATTACATACCATCACAATCTCTCCAATCATCTATGTAATGGAAGTTATGAATTATGTCAGGGGGGGGGCGACATTATATACTATAACAATCACACCAACCATCTATTTAATATGTTATGGGGTCATCTAAACAAAACAAAAAAGATAAACTATGATATAGCAGAAAAATCTCATCAACTATCTATGTAATGTAAGCCATGAATCATCTTTGCAAAAATAAAATGAGGGTCTTTGTTGCAGCAAAGATATCTATATCACTTAATAAGAGTAAATGTTATCAAATGAACTCAATAATAAATTGCATTTTTTTTTCTATATGTATTTTAAGCTTCCTATAATAAAAAGTATTTGTTACTTTGCAAAGTATATCTCTAAGAGAGAAGAGCTGTCAAGTGATGGAATACAATTTAAGAATGAAAGAAAAAAATTTTTACTGAACCAAGCAAGTTTTCTTTCTCATGGGGGGGGGGGGAATCAATTTGGTTTTGACATTTTTGCGATATAGTCTCTCGTAGCTTGCCAGTGTGGTATTCTCACAGTCAAAATTGAATCTCTCTCTCTCTCTCTCTTTCTCTCTCTCTGCAAAGAAAACAAACAGGTTAACTGCAAACTGATAAAATTTGTAGCAAAAATATGAGTCTAGCTTATAATGATTTTGTGTGTCTTTCTCTTAGCTTGGATGTAATTTATCTCACAAAATTGGATTATCAGATACAGGTATAACTTTTTGGTTTGTACAAAGTTTAATGTAATTTCCTTAATTTAACATTAAAGCATCCTTTATCACAAGAATCTGGAGATAAGGTTGTTGTCATAAGCAAAATCTGATAGGTCCTGAATAAAATTTCAAGAGACAGAATCTGAAAATGTGAAATTAGATTGATCAAGTGACCATAAAAAATGTTTTTGCAATTCTATCAGCTTAAAAAAATTAACCCTTTGAATATTGACAATCTCAGCCATTTTAACAACATTAAACCTATATAAATCATTTATAATCATACAACCATTTAAGTAACAATTTAAGTTCATGTGGCAACCCTAGGGAAGATTACAAGGACTTATCTACTGTATGAATTTAACTTGAAACAAAAGCAGTAAAAGCACTCCTGGAATTATGTATGCTGAAAACATCAGTCACAATAATCTGTGACCATGGTAACACAACCAACAATGACTTCCAAACAGTTTAGTCTACCCAGTTTCATTTACAAGACTTAAATAAACCTATGGTTTTGTTTCCAAATATGTCACAATAGTGACAAATATCATCTCTCCAAGGCAATATTATCAGGAAGTCCTTGACAAATCAACCCTGTTGAGATTTGAACGTCAGTTTCATGGCGAGAATGCTTATGTTCCTACCACTTTGCCATGTGCCCATTTTGTTGAATGTAATATATTCAAATATATCAAAACCAAGACTATATCTACACTTGCACTGCATCTGAAAAATATATTCATCAATGAAATGGCTAACCTACAAAGTCAGTGAACAAAGCAAAGAGAAATTATTCCCATAAAACTTGTCATTTCTTTCACAATGAACAAATAAACTATTTTTGAATTGATTATTGATCTATGTTGTGAAATGTGTCCTGAACAAGAATTGAAATGGATATGTAGTTGTCAAGAGTCAAAGCACAATTTCTCTCAGAATTTTTGAGATGAGAAGTTATCATTATTTACATTCAGACAAATGTCCTTGCCTTTGTTGTTATTACCAGAGCATTTTCACAGTTGTGCTCTCCAATTTTCTTCTAAAGGTTACCTGGATTGACAGACACTTGAAGGAGGCCAGAGAGCACACTGACCAAAAAATATGGTAATAACAACACAGATTAGAATATTAGCTGAATCTTACTTTTCTCTTTTTGCTTTCTTAGATATTTTTATTTAAAGAAAAAACTTTATTACATATTTAAAAGTAACTTGATTATTTCACTGTATGTATCATTCAAAGAAATATTCCTGTGGGGAAAAGTATTCATCATCTTAACCTTTTGCACACTGCCTTATTAGCCTTTAACATAGTGGAGGTTAATTTGCTTGCAAAGCAAAAAATTATCCTGCCACTGTAAGTGACTCGAATGAATGAATCTTGCAGTTGTGTTGTCATATCCTGCTATGGCAACAGACAATGACCATTACTGAAATTAAGTAGTGCAGTAGAAGACCTTAAAAAACAATACATTGGAAAGGAAAGTAGTGAATAATGCAGAGTGTTACATTACTTCTTTTTCCACTGCGTTCTTTTTAAAGGCTTTTCAATTGCAGTATCCTTATTCTTAATTTCACTTAAACTTGTTTTTTATTGCAATAGTAGGATATCACAACACAACTATGAAATTTGAACACATTATCATTCAAGGATCAGTCATCTTAAGTGGCAGAATAAACTTTTTGTACAGCAAATGAAGTTATAAACAGTGATAAATGTGAATGAATACTTTTTATGGGATAATGTAGATCAAGTCATTTGAGGACAGATGTTTTTAATTTCTTTATTTTTATTACAAGACCAGCATTCTATATTTGGTAATGACAAAAGCAATAATAGAACTTCCTTTGAGTCACCTTATTGCATAGTAACAGTCAGCAATCTAATTTTATATACCATAAAAACTGTTATGATTTTCACTGGGTATCCCACATGCAACACCTTGTATTAGATGAAGTTGCATAAAGACCTATGAGGATTTTGCCTTAAAACAATTATTAGCATCATCTTAGACTATCATCCTGCATTGATTCAGTGGAGTTCTCCACGCCCATTGTCTTTAACTAAACTACACTGAGAGTAAATAACTATGAGTATTATTTCATCATAAAATAATGGTTAGCAAGCTGCTTTCATAGGTTACTACTCCTATAACAAGTTTTAACTTCATGGATCCTCCACATATGCGGCCTTGTGTCAGACTTTGCTAAGCTTAGTAAATTTCAATGGTACAAAATAAAATCACATTAGTTTAATAATGCATCAGTTCAAAAGAATTTTGTAAAACTTTAGAAAAGATATTTCGACATTTTTAGATAATTGTACAGATTCTTAAAACTTATTTCATTTTTGTCTTTTTAACACTATCTTCATTGTTATTGCTTTTCTCCTAAGATTTTCTAACCATCTTCAGGTGACCTATTTTGTTCCATCTGCTCTGGGTAATTTTTTTTTTAAATTTTAATCATTTCACCCTAAGAAAGGCAATAAAGTCACTAAGATACAAGGAATTACTATGAAATAAAAACATTATTAATGATAGGGAACAATAAAAGAACAAGAATTAAGAAGACAGAAGATAACGATTGATATTTCATTTAACTTTTTGAAGATCAATGTTGACTGGAAAGTAAGAAACTAGAAGAGTTCCACAAATGAGAAGTGTGAGAGAAGAAACCATTTGCATAGAACTTAGAGTAACATCTAACAGTTTCAACTGTAAAATGATGTGACCTAACTGCCAATCTGGTACTGCAATTAAATTGATAAACTAAAAGCATCAAAGAGGAAATTCCATCAGAACAATTACCATGAAAATATCTATAGAAGCTACATTACAACTGTGGGAAAGCAACTGATGCTGAGATGACAGGTCAGGACCAGTAACATTGCAGATTCTTTGTATTTTATCGATCTTTCTATTCCATTTCTATTATCTCACCTATGATCAACATTATCTGAACAAAGTAAAACAAATGCTAAATTTATCACAAGAGTGTCAAACTAACAATTGGACTAATTCAGTCTTGCTTTTTCTATTAACAAACTGCATTTTTAAAACTAAAAATCACTAAATTATGTTTAAATCTTAAACTGATAATTCTATTGAGTGACCAAAACATTTGCTTGTCTTTTATTTTCATCTAATAAACCCATTTCAACATTAGTGACCAAAACATTTGCTTGTCTTTTATTTTCATCTAATAAACCCATTTCAACATTAGTGACCAAAACATTTGCTTGTCTTTTATTTTCATCTAATAAACCCATTTCAACATTAGTGACCAAAACATTTGCTTGTCTTTTATTTTCATCTAATAAACCCATTTCAACATTAGTGACCAAAACATTTGCTTGTCTTTTTATTTTCATCTAATAAACCCATTTCAACATTAGTGACCAAAACATTTGCTTGTCTTTTATTTTCATCTAATAAACCCATTTCAACATTAGTGACCAAAACATTTGCTTGTCTTTTATTTTCATCTAATAAACCCATTTCAACATTAGTGAACAAGATATTTACTGTTTTGTATGACTTTCTTCTATTCTTTTCAGGCATCTTTTATAATTCTATTCATTCAGAATTTTGCATCTTTCTTAGCAAAGATCTGTTCAAAGTAACTTGAAGTCTTCCAAAGAATTTAAATCCTTTTCATTCAGGGGATTCTATAAAAATCAGAATAACTGAAGATGCAATATAGTGGATAAGTAAAAACTTCTTAGATAAGTTCTAATAATTTTTGCTTGTTCACCAAAGAAATATGAGGTCTAACATTATCCTGATGGTATATTATGTTCTTCTTTGAACAGATTTTTAACACTTCTTGCCTATTGTTGAATTCAATTGTTTAGTTTTGTGGAAGAAGCTTCTTGTAATGGAGTCAATTATCTCCACAGTCACCTTGTTGCTTATATTTTCAATTTTCATTTTAAGAATAAATATATTGATTTTTTTTTTAATGCATGTCACAAGACAATAAAAAAAAAAAACAATATTTTAAACAAAATTAAAAGGGTTGCGTAGAACATACTTAATCCAACCAAGAAAAATTTCACCCCCAAAATGTCTGATGTTAAACTTGAAATCCATGACTCTCAGAAAAATCTGGGGAAGTCTCTAGAAAATTGAATGTAATTTATTTGTCCAACACATTTGATATTATTTCTACAGTTTGGCATATTTTTGGTACAATGCCACAAGCTAAGACTATTAGACCAGACAATGAGGATTGAACTCACTCTTTAGTATTAATGATTCACAAGACCAGCTTGCTTACCATTAAACCATGATGAGGTGTCTTTTCCAACATATGCTAAATTTAGAGTATGTCAAATAATGTATTTTCTGACCCAACTTGATTCAGTAAGGGAATGAATCAAATGCAATAAATATAATGTTAACCTATATTTCTCCTGCTCAAAATCAATTCCATTAGTTTAAAGAAAATACTTTTTGTGCTAATTTTTTTGTTTTCATTTTTCTTTCTGCTGCTGCTATGATTGCTAATTTTATATAATTTTTTTTTTAAATTTCAAGTTGAAGCATACAGGCAGGTTCTCAGTATAGACATTTTAGCTCTCCATGAAACATATTTGCTCAGTGTATATTCAATCTTTATTCTGTTAATTAGTGTTGCTCATTATATAATACTGTTTTAATGTTAGGAATATACTTTTACTATTCTGGGTAATATTGGGTCTTGACATTTTTAGTCATTCATATTTCAGCTATTCATTGTGATGTTTGTAAATTTAAGCAGACTTTCATCACATACAGCAAAAGTTTGAAATCACACCCACATGGGATGAACTTGACAGAAGAGTGAAAAATAAAAAAAATAAAAAAAGAGCTCTTAGAGTCATTGAAAAAAGAATGAAATCAATTATCAAACTTATACTTTGAGAAACTTTTCTAATGAATGCCAAAAATTTGTCCTGCAGTATCAAAGCAGGAGGATATTTTGACAAGAGCAAAATTTAATCATAAAATGCTTTTTTTCTTTTTGTCATAATAAAAAAAATCATATCTCACTTTATTTTTACCATGTATACTAATTTTCTCTTATTTAAAGTACAAAACAACTACTTTTGATTCCAATTTAAAAATTCACTAGGAGTAGCCTCAAACTTTTGAACTGAAAACTGACTCAATAATGAGGTTGTCAGATAACAGGTAGAAAAGTGGATAGAAAATTAGGTTGTATTATTGAACTAGTGTATTTATGCTGTCAAAAATGACAGCAATTGTTAAAAAGTTTTAATAGTGAGATTCAATGAAACAAATGTCTTGAAATTCAGTAAAGCAGAAATAAAGAATTGACATAGCTTGATGAACCATTTAATTAATCTGTTCCCTTTATATTTTTTGTTCAATGGTATTTATGATTCATTGATTACTTCTGATATTATATAAATCACTTTTTCTCAATAAAAAATGTTATATGTTTAATATAGCGGTAAAATAGAAATATCTCTCAGAAGAAAAAGATTAGCCACAGTACAACAAAGATAATGACAATAAAGCCTATTTTAAGACCAAGTTGAAGCAAGACAATCAGTTAATAGACAAAGGTATCTGAATGCCTCACTTGAAAGGCCTGAACAAATAAAACTGCAATCTAAAAAATGTAGGGTTAAAGGAACTGTTTTATTAAATGATTCATTTTCTTTGTGAACTAACTTTCTCTAAATAGAGATAAATATTTTATTTGTATACATTATTAAAATGACTAAGGGAACTAATCACTCATAAATGTATTAACTTAAGCTGATTTACTTTCCTTCCCATTACACATGGGACAGGAAATATATAAATAAATACACATTGATAATTATTATATGGTTTGATGATACAATGATTTTGATGAATGTGTGAAATGTCCAGTGAGACATGGGCAGCTTAAAAAAAATGAACAGATTGATTATGAAGTTCATTTATCTTTGTGTTCTGGAGAGCATCTCCAAGATAAATTGCATTTCACATTGTTATCCAACTGTCATTTTTCATAATTATAAGACTAAAGAAGGGATTCACTGAAATATTTACACTATTAATCTGAATGATGAGACAAAGTAGAAAAGCTTATACACAATGTATTTCACCAACATCTGTTGGGCTTGATTTCTTCAGGTCAGAATGAAAGATAAAACTGCAAGGAAAATGTGTTGGGATGATTGAGGATAAGAGGGGCAATAAATTAAATTACCTTATCAGATCTGATTACCAGAAAGTGTTTGTTTTCTATACGTGTGTGTGTGTGTGTGTGTGTGTATATATATATATATATATATATATATATATATATATATATATATATATATATATAAGCCATTGATGTTTGCTGGATTTTAAATCAACCCACTAATTACATGGTTTATAAGATTTTTTCCCTTTGCTTCACCATCTCCACTTTTGTTTCAGATACTATTATACATCCATCCTACAAACACTATTAATATGTCAGATATTTCACATCTATATAAATTATAGTAGACTACAATGCAGAAAAAGTTTCATGAATCCTACCAGATTTTCCAAGTTAGATATTATTAGCAGAATATGTGCAAAGTTTATAAAAAAAATAGTGTTATTGTAATGATAGCAACATGATAAAAATTACATGAATGTACAATGTATAGTATGCTTCATGGACTGAAACTAGCTTCAGATGTTGATCTTTTATTCATTTTATGAGCTATTGTATTTCTTCATATGAAACAGACTGTGTAGCATCTAAAGTTCATCGGTGATTATAAAATACTATCCATTAGTGTAAACATTCCTCTTCAAAATACTCCACAAGTTTTTGAACAAGCCAGCCACTTAATTAAACAAGTGTCTCATTAGTTCTTTCTCAAATACAATGAACATTGTCATATATTAAAATTATCCTTAAAATGTTTGGCTTCTTCTTAAAATATGGCTCTACATGTGCATTAAAAAAATAATCACTCTTTCATCATAATAATATATGGAACTTACTCTAGGTCCATTATTTCTCCACCTATAACCAACACCAAAATAAATTACACCACCGCCATCTTGTTAGCATCTTATCCAATTCTTTACTTTGTTCAGGTTATAATTTTAATGTAACCTTGTTTAAACTTTGATGTATTTACAGTAAGGTCAAAAATGAAAAATGAGCAACCATATTTTGTAAAATATAATAAATATTTTTGTATGTGAAAAGTTTTAAATTTTTGTCTTTGATAACACTGTTGGCATGTTTAAAATGTGTGTATTTTTGGTTTTTAAGGAAAAAATCATCTTTTTGTTTTTTGTTTTTTGTGAAAGGGAAAGAATAAAATGTGACTGAACAGGAAATAAAAGTTCTATATCTTTTTAGCAAATAACTAAAAATGCGAGTTGACTCATATGGATATGATGTAGTGAATGCCTGGAAAGCAAGAAATAAATCTCTCTTTTTTTCTCTTCTTCTTCCCTTTCTTTTGATCTGTATCTTTTATATATAGTTGCAAACACCTGTCTTGACATATGTAAAAACTTTTATTTCTATGTGGATTATTTAAAACTTAATTATTATAAATTTTAGATAGATTAAAATTTGTAACTTGATAATTTATATAAGTTTTAAATGTGTAAATTCTAAGGTTTTATATAAAATAAACGTTGATGAAAATTATACTTTAAGTTGGTTTCTTCTTAGTACGAATATCCTGTTGCTAATCTTTATTTAATAAAAATAAGTTTTTGTTTGATGTTGATCAACTTATATGCTTTGATGATGTGTTTTGTAATTTATAGTTATAAAATTTATTTTATCAAATTTTAATTTTTACAGATTTTCATAATTATAAAAAGTCTGTTCAATAAAATCAAATTGGCAGTTAATCTTGAAAATGACCTTCAATCTGTTGTCAACTGTAGCAAGAAATGACTTGTTAATTTTAATACTTCCAACTTCCGTCTCAATTCATTGTGCTTTCTCAGTCTTATGCTTTCCACTGACATGAAGTGGAATAATTATATTGAATGAATTGCTAGGTTTGCTGCTTGAAAAATTGGTTCACTGTGTTGTGCTAGACAGTTTTTCTTACCAGAATCTATGTTGCACTTTTATAAGGCTAACCTTCATCCATGAATTGAATATTGCTGCCACATCTGATCTGGTGTTTCTGCTATATATCTAAAGATTCTTGAAAAAAAAAAAAAAAGAATCTGCAATGTTATTTGTTCTGACCTGGCATCTCAGCTTTAGTCACTTTTCCACCACAATAACATAGCTTCTCTGTACATTTTCTATAAATATTTACATGGTATTTCTTCTGATGAGCTTTCCTCTTTGGTGCCTTAACTTCATGAATTTAAGCATTCTACTAGGTCTCAGCACTTTACAGTTGAAATTTCTAGATGTAAACATAAATTCTATGTTGACAGTTTCTTCTCATGCACTTCTCACTTGTGGAATTCTTTTCCAACTTCTTACTTTCCTATCAGTTCTGATCTTCAAAAATTTAAATGCAACATAAATCATCATCTTTTGTCTTAATTCCTGTTCTTTTATTGTTCTCTCTGTTTATTTCACTCTCAGTAACCCCCCTTGGTTCTTAGTGGCTTTATTGCCTTAATTGGGATGAAATGAAAAAAGAAATTCATGATAAACATGTAGTAATCAGTACAACTTTCTTTATTTGACCCATCTTATGGGAAAAAATCAATTAAAAAATTGGATTTTATGTATTCTGTTACTCATTGCATTTAATTTTCCATATGGATGTTAAAGGAAGCCTCATGTTTCCCCTTGATTTAGCACCCAATATTTTATGCTTTTCAACATTCTTCTTACTGCCACAATGTTTTATATTTGCACAGGTTTAATTGGCTTTCATCTTAAGTATACAGATGTTGCCATCATTCCACAAATAAGTATTTAATTTATGTATCAATAAAATGTTAAAATGTGATGTGAGATGTCACACTAGTCTATTAGTAATTCTATCATTAATTTTTAACTCTTAGCAATCTTTATTTTTATTTTTCTCCAATAGAAAGCTTTAGAAATTATTGCCAAAACCTTCAAAACAAATTTTTGGTAAAGAGCTTTACAAATTTGGTGTCATTTAGAAGTGAATTTGTTTTCAGTTACCTTCTGGCTTATTCACCAATATCTTTTCCCCAAAAAGTCATGTTGATATTTATCAGATATTTTTTATTCTGTTGCCATCTGATGACAATGTTAGAGTTGTTTTTTAGTTCTTTCACAGTGATTTTTGATTTAGTTGTTAAGATGTTGCAAGTGGAATGGTTTTTCAACCCTTAGGGCTTGAGGAGGTCTCTCAGGTCTGCATGAACTGCTATGTCTTCATGCAGACCTGAGAGACATCCTCAAGGCTGAAAGTTTGAAAAACACTCCCTTTGCAACAACTATAATAATATCTTAACAACTAAACTAAAAATCACCACAAAAGAACTAAAAAACAACCCTAACATTGTCATCAGACAATTGAACAAAGCTAATACATATGTAATTTTGAATAAAGCTGATTGCCATAAAAATTACAAAACATCATTGATGACCGAACTAAATTCAACAAACTAGTCCAGAAAAGAAAACACTTGTTCGAACACAAGAAAAATTAAATAAAAAGCTTGTCTGTCATCTTTAATGAAACATGTATAAATGAAGGATTCCTGCCTAAATACACTATATATATATATATATATATATATATTAAAAAGAAGAGAGGTGCCGCAAACGTTTTTGGTTGTAATGTGGATTTATTTAGAAAAAATATTATGCTTTGTTTTTACATAATTTTACGATACGTGTTTCTGGTCTCGCACCGCCTTTCAGGTAAAAGTGGAGATTTCTACACATATTATTAAAAATAATTAATTTTTCTTCATGTTCAATGTGAAATATTCTCGATATGAGACATTCGTCGTAAAATTATGTAAAACAAAGCATAATATTTTTTCTAAATAAATCCACATTACAACCAAAAACGTTTGCGACACCTCTCTTCTTTTTAATATACATACTTTTCTCTCGTTGGAACCACTACAACATATTTCTTTTTTATATATATATATATACACACACACACACACAAGTTAAAGATCAAATATGGGTCAGAATCTGGCCAGGTTGATAAGATAAAAAACAAATACAAAACATATTCAGTTTTGCGTGGTTTAATTCTCGTTGATCAGTCATGTATCCTGTGCATTAAAACTGTAACTAATTCTATATGTATTGGAAGTTTGTAAAAATTCTAATTTGTCTATGCAGGTGTCGGATGATAATGTATGTTCGTAATTGTGTATGTGTATCTGTCTAGTAGGAAGAGTTCTAATGTTTTCACTTTTGTGTAGTCAGTGTAGTGGGGGGGTATTCTATTAATCTGAGAATGTTTTTTTGTGTGTGTATATATATATATATATATATATATATATATATATATAAAAGGCAGGATGTGTGTGCGTGTGTAATGAATGCACGGACGCAATTTTCAATGGATTTGCACCAAAATTTACATGCACATTCTCCAAGTTAGCGGGAAGGCCAAGACCGACTTTGCATTTTCCAACTCCCATTGATAGTGGAAATAATCGATTTTTTTCATGCTTCTACAGCAGTTTTCATGTAGTTTGCGGCCATTTTGTACTGGCCAGAGTGAGAGCCAATAGCTGGCTGCCACAAATAGGCAGGAAGATTCTATTGGCCAGCGTGAGAGCCAACTGCTGACTGACACGAATGTTAACTAGCATGCTAGCATGCAAAAAAGATCAATAGCTGCATTTGTCACAAGTGGGAAAAATTTAAATCTGCATGGCACTTTACTCCAATTGGCTTATTCGCTTGCTTAAACTCAACGTTGATTCTGGTTCCGCAGAACTGGGTTGGGTGTGAAAAAGTATTTGTTGTTAACGTTCTTTTTTTCATTTGGTTTTTCCAGTTACGAGTGCTTTTTTAAAGCTGATCGTTTTGTGCTCATTTTTTTTAGTTCTTTTTTCATAACAGATTTAATGTTTAGTATAGAGCTTAGAAAAAATTTGCAGTGTGAGATAGCCAAGAAGTAAGGCATGTAGCAACATCAACACGGCAAAGGGCACTCCTTTAAAGGCAAGGAAGGGCTAAAATATTTTAAGTCAAATGATAGCGATTGCTGTATGAGTCATATGATTTTGGAATCAAGCACGGGCAACACCGGGCCATGCTGCCAGTATATATATAAAACCATATATATATATATATATATTTATTAAAGACATTTTTTTTATGTTTAACGTTACATATTTATAGATACAAGTATTTTAAGCAAATGCTCTTTTATGATAAACAGTATTCTGTTTGTGTCCGAGAAATTTTCATAGAAAATATTTATCTTTGACAGGATTCAAACCTCCTATTTATCACCAAAGAAAGCAGTTTCGACCTTGTCTACCTAAAAGGTTCTTTTTGTGGCCCAGAGGTAAGGCAGCCAGCTAAATGACGGTTCCGATAGGATGCAGGTTCGAATCCTGTCAAAGAACGAATATTTTCTATGAAAATTTCTTTGATATTCAGGCCGGTAAATGTTATTTAATACTGTTTATCATAAACAGAGCATTTGCTTAAATACTTGTATCTATAAATAACAATGTTAAACATAAAAAATGTCTTTAAAAATAAATTGTCGGACCTTGTCCATTTCTTAATATATATATATATTGTTTTAAAGCACATGATACATGACTGGCCAATGTGAATCAAACCACACAAAATGGAAAATACCAGAACTTCTTTGTTTTTGTCTGTTTTCTCAATCTCTGACAAAATTTTAATAAAAGTGTAACATGTTATATTGATATACGTTTTCTATTTGTTCTTCACTTTATATATATATATATATATATATATATATATATTCTTTAGAAATTTATACATATTTGAAACATATTTATTTTTTTGTGGTGTAAATCTTTTGAACAGTTAAGATTGAAAATCTATATCCACATCTTTTAACTTTTATTGTATGTTTTCCAAATACTGAAAAATCCATTTATTTGTGTTGATTCTCGCAGAAAGACAAGATTGTAGTCTACAAATCAATATGCTCCTATGAGAGTTATGAACCTTGTAACATTGACTTTGGAGAATTTTTCTTCAAAACATCAACACAAAATACTGAGGGGAAACTAAAAAAATATTTTTTCACAAGTATAAACTAAAGATTATAGCAGCCTTTTTTTTTTTTATTGTTATCCAAGATTGACAATGAGTCTATCAACTTTTTGCTGGTATTACTACTACTACTACTACTACTACAGGTTAAAGTAGTATGTGAGAGTGGTTTACCCAAACATTCATTTACCACATAGGGAACAAGACAAAATGGATTCATACCTTTTCCAGGTCATTAAAATTAAGAGAATATAAGGTATTAGAATGTAATGTAGTCATGGGGAAAGTGGTGGTGTTCATTCACCCACTCTTTTCCTTCAATTGTTGTTCATGCCAGTGATGAAATATTTGCTAGAATATCTGGCAACTGGACAAAGAACAAAGTAAATGGATTCATGCCTTTACTAGGGTCATTAGTATGAAATGAATATGAGCAGGTATGGTAGTTATGGGAGAGTGATTTTCCTAAGAATTTACTTGTTTACTCTTTTCTATCATTTACTGTGACATGCCAGTGATAAGACTATGTAAAAATATCTGGCAGTGGGACAGGATACAAGGTGAGGTAGATTTGTGCCTTTTAAAGGCCATGAGCATGAAATAAATAAAAGCAGTTTCAGCTGAAATTCAAACTTGATTTATTGAGTCTGTGTTCTATGCTTCTACTCTTAACTGTCAGCAACTCAGCCTTTCCGCTTTGCAAACCAATATTTAAGCTCAGAAAATGTAGCTTCTATAGAAACAATACTGCTACATGCAGTAGAAAAAATCTCAGTTGCTGACTTCCAGCAAACAATCAGAATATAATGTGAATGTGTCGGTACATATAAAAGCTTGTAATAATAACAGGTGGCTGAACATTTCTGAGTACAACCATTTGCTAAGGTGGCCAGCTGATCCCTGTTGCAGATGTCTACTCAGACATATTTGAATTTTGTTAACATCCACATTGCTATAATGTTTTATACTGCAATTATTCTCAGCAGAACTTGCAGTTTTTGAGAGTGAGTGCATAATCCAGCATGAACTTAACCAGTACATTCAAACTCTCAGTCAAGATGCTAGCACAACAATCAAAGGCTTCCAAGCAAATTTCTCCACTTAGATTCACTCACAAGTCTTGGGTTAACCCATGGCTTGATTTTCAGGCACCTCCCAATGGTACTGCTTATTAATATCATCTCTCCATGCTGATATTATCAAGAAGTGACCTTATTGACAGTGAAATTCAAACAAGTCAGAATTAATTATACACCAATTAACCATACACCAATATTAAAAGAATACATTTATAAAAAATGTAAACAAACATCAACTAGAAGTTAGTATTGTAATACATTTAATGTAAGTTCTAACCTGAGATATTTTGATGAGTTTGTGTGTACACGCTTGTGATGCTGGTAAGAGTTAAACACTAAAAACATATACATATCATTAGAACACTTGGTTCATTTCCAACTGTTACAAAAACAATGATTTAAAACTTGTAGTAATTTTGGTGAGGAAATTAGGAAAATTGCACCACATTACATTGCAATTTTCAATTGCAAAAATTAATAGTGCATCAGTGTAATTTTATTCATTTTTAAATATATCAGGTCATCCCATAAGTTCTGTCCGAATTTTGAATAAAGAAAACAAGTGACCAAATGTTACATTTAATTACAGATTCAATCAACAATGGTATTTTCCCTGATTATCTATGACTTCCTTCCATCTATTAACAAGCTTACTAATTCCATTACTGTAAAATTCTTTTGGCTTTGATTCGAAGAACTCACAAATGTCAGTTTTAACCTCTTCCTGTGTTACATTCTTCCAAATGATTCTGTAAGCTACGAAACAAATAGTAGTCTGAAGAAGCAAGATCAGGAGAATAAGGTGGATGAGGAATTTTCTCCCAACCAAGTTCTTCGATCTTTTGTGACGTGATTCTTTCTGTGTGGGGTCGCAGATTGTCCTGATGAAATATCACCTCTTTTCGATTCACTAGAGCAGGTCTTTTTTCCTCAAAGCTTGGTTCAAACACTCTAATTGCTGACAGTATATTTGAGCATTAATTGTTGCATTAGGTGGTAAGAATTCAAAGTGGATTATTCCTTGGCGATTCCACCAGATTGAAAGAAGAACCTTTTGCCCATGAAGTACCCTTCTTGGCTGTGGCTGGGGTCTTTCCCCTTTACCAAGCCACTGTCTACAACACTTAACATTTCAATAAAAGATCCATTTTTCATCGCCAGACACAAGTCTATCCAAAAAATGGTGAAACAAGTTGGCGAGAATGGAGAGAAGAGCAGATGTCAACTCGGGATTTGAGGTTGTTTTCAGACAATTCACAAGGCACCCATTTTCCAAGTTTAGGAACTTTTCCAAGATGTTGAAGATGACGATGAACAGTTGTATCATTTGAACTGAGAACCACTGCCAATTCCTCAACTGATAAAGCAGGATTTTCTTCAAGGCCTGCTTCAAGAAGCTTTTCATCAAACTCAACTGGACGTCCGGTTCGATCTTCATCTTCAAGGGTGAAATCTCCACCTCTGAATTTTTCAAACCATCTTCTGCAAGTTCTTTCATTCACATTCTTCTCCATAAACTGAGTGAATGTTTCTAGCCGCTTCGGCTGTTGAGTTTCCTTTCTTGAACTCATAAAGCATTATGTGCCTCAAATGATTCTTGGGTACTTCCATGTTAGCAGGGTTTTAATCAAACAAAATTTAATTTTATTGTTCTCTGAAATAAAATTTGATCAGTTTAAATGCATCTAAACATAAAAATAATGTTCAGCTCCATTAGACATTATAAAATACTTTTTAAATTTTGTTTATTTTAACAAAAAGTTAAAATTTGGACAAAACTTATGGGATGACGTTATATATATATATATATATATATATATATATATATATTCTAACAAAATGATATTCAAAAGTTCAGGGGATACAAGGTTTTGTAAAAGAGGATAAAAAAATTGATAGAAAATGAAGTTCTTTATTTTCTGGTGGAGTGATTTCAAGAGATATGTGAAATATTTGGCAAAATATGAGAAATGCTGGTAACTTGACAGAACTCATTGATTAATCCATAAAGATTACTTGTGCTTTTTACTTTTGGGTTGTGCCACATATCTGTTGTTTTTTTTTATTATTTTTTTTGTTTGTTTGTGTGTGTTTAAGTATCGAGTCTGTTTCATGCTTCAACACAATCTTCAGGCTACAAAGATAGTGTCTAAGCATGAAACACTTTTATAAATACATATACTCTATGTCTGACATTGAGCACTTTTATCCATTAATATAGCATGTCATAAGACTATTTTTATCATATCATTTTATATATATATATATGAGATAATGATATATTTTTATATATCAAGAACAGTGTGTGTGTGTGTGTGTGTGTGTGTGTGTGTGTGTGTGTGTGTGTATATATATATATATATATATATATATATATATATATATATATATATAAAGTGAACATTTAACACAACACTCAGAGGCAACAGGCCATTTCCTGTTTGGTGCAATTGTCAAGCCGCGAATGTTGAATTTTTCCTCGACTATTGATATATATGGGCCAGTGGTGCATTGTGGGTAATCTATTCTGGCAGTTATTTTTGCAGAAGTTTGTTATTTTATTGTTTTGGGTTAACTTATTTGTTTTTCATTTTGTATTATTTATTAATATAGTAAAAAAAATTGGGGGGGTGATTTCCTTAGGTCGCTTATTTAATAGTTAATCTTGGTCTGGGAAGATAATTATGGCTATTTATTCACTCAATGTTTAGATTGCTTACTGTAATCTATTCTGTTATTTTGGCGGGGAGGACAGTTTTTGATTTATTTATTTAGTTGGATTTATTATTTTTACTTATTTGTGCTTATTTTTATTAGTTCTAATGGTTATTTTAGCATGGCTGATTTGTTAATTTGTTCATTTATTTATTTGGATTAATTATTATTTGTTTTTTATTTATTTACTTATTTTTTATATTTTTATTTACTCTATTTGGTTTTCCATTTTTGAGTAATGTATTAATGTGTTTTCTTTTTATCGTTATATAGGAGTTATAGCTATTTTTACGTCCAATCTTATATGTATATATATATATATATATATGTGTGTATATATATATATATATATATATATATATATAGTGGACTCTCCTATCGAGTACGATAAATGAGAGTCAGCATTGGATGGTACCTTTCATTTTATGCTAGCAGAGACTATTATGGAGAAAATCAGGTATGGGAGAGATACATTTCATTTATGCTTTCTTAAGTGTGATACTAGCCCAGCCTTGCTGCTGGTGACGAAGCCACACTAACAGAGGAATTTTGTTAAATCAGGATTTTGATGGCATCTCTGCTTCAGAGCTTGACGAAGCTGATCATGGTGCTTCACTCTACTGTCTTCAAAACCTTTTAACTTAATGAAACATGTCTTATGCCACTCCTTTTGGTTTGATGCTTGGGCTTCCCAGGTTTTCAGATAAAAGTTGAGATGCTTCAATTTGTCTTAGTAGCATTAAGACTGGACAGCCAACCGAATGCTTGGAGTTTGGTAGTTGTTCATACAGCAACATTTTTGCAAGCCTATGCTCATCTATTCTCACATGGCTAGCCCACTTAAGTTGTATCTTTGCTAGAATGGTTTCAGTACCTGTGATGTTGTTACATTTCTTCAGTATTGCACTATTCTTGACCCTGTCATCCAATTTTATATCACATATGGCACAAAGACAGTGCATGTGAAATGCGTCACATTGACTTATGTGCTTGCAGTACAAGGTCCAAGCTTCAGCACTATAGAGAAGGGTTGAGAAAACAACTGATCTGTATATGTCAATCTTTACTCTGAGGGACACGTATTTGGTGTTCCATAACCTATGTTTAAGTTTACCAAATGTTGTGCTGGCTTGGACTATTCCAGACTGGATTTCTCTGTCCATTTTTCCATCAAAAGAGACTGTTGATCTAAGATATGTGAATGCCTCAACAGTTTTTAATGCCATACTGTCAATGAATACAGAAGGATTTGTGAGAGATGAATTGCCTGGTACTGGCTGGTAAATTAGCTCAGGCTTCTTTATGCTAGTGAGTCCAAATGTAGGCTACTCGTGTATATAACCCATAAAAATTATACCTATTTTTAAAACTGAATAACTTTCATTTAAGAAGAGATAAAATAACTAAAATAATAAGAACTAAACAAGGAATCCCAAGACATGGGCAGTGTAATAAAAACAGTCTACCCCCATAGATTAAATAAAAGGGTTCATTTTGGAATTTCTTATAGGTTACCTGGACTGATACACACCTAATGAATAATTCAAATATAAATAGTGTAAATAAATTAGAGATATTTTGAATTTATTTTATTCAGCAAAGAACATTATTTCTCGAACCACATAAAAATATTTAAGATTTAAAATCATAACATTCCAACATTTCTTGTTTGAGTAAAGGCCACCAGAAAGTAACTTCTGTATAGACTAATGTTGCTGCAACCAAAAAAGACCAAATTTATTAAGAACTACCAAGGACAGGAAAATGTGGAGAACTATGATCGCCAACATATTGAAGGGACACAGCGCATAGAAGAACTAAAACTATAATATGTCAATACTGCTTGTAACTTTATTTAACTGTTCAAAACCATATTTTGCTCATGTTCTTTAACATGAATTGAGGTCTTTGCTTTTAAATTATTTTTTTATTAATCATTTTGTATCAAAATGTCTCCACATGGAGTTATGTGGATAGTGTCTACATCTGATGTCTATCAGTGCACAATTTATTTTTTAAAAAATTAAATTCATAGCTTTTACCAATTTTGGGTCATTTAATTTTAAAGATCTGAAAACAATGTACAGAAATACCTAATTTCCACAGGTTTTTGCTTACAAACTGACAAAAATATATTCAAACCAGAATTCTAATTATTAGTCACCACAAGCAAAATATGCAATTTTATTTTGCTGTATTTGATAAGTAAAAACTGTAAAAAAAATTGTAAAAGATAACAAAAAAAGGCTACTCAATGAATAAGATTTGTTAGATCATAATTAATAAAAACAAAAATTAGATAAATGTGTAATACCCCATAATATTTCTGGGCACAATGCAAATGTAAGTCATTTTGTCTTATAAGACAAAATGACTTAAATTTGCATTATTTATTGAAAATTGCACTAAAACTACTGCACTGTATAATATATTACATCATAATATAGGTAAATTGTTCAGTGTAATTTCCCTTTGAAGTAAATGAAAATCTTATTTGATGGCCAAATGATTTAGTAATAATGTGTTTGTGCAATGCATATTGTCCATATACAATTTTAAAAGCTTCAGTAAATTGTAAATTTTATAAAGCTTTCACTGATCATCAGAATGCGATTCCAACACTATAATTTTGAACCTTAATTTAATTTTTTAAGCTCATTTCCTCAAAAACAATAACGATTTGGGAAAAAATATTTTGTTTCTTTGTTTATCACGTGAGATAACTTTCAAATTGAGTGCAATAACAAGGTTCCAAAATCAACCTTCCCTAATGTACATAACTTGTTTGTCACTTCAGTTTATTAAATTTTACCCATTTTGAAGTGTTGTCTCCTCAGTTTAATCATTGTCAAGTAACAAAGGTCTAAATATTTTCATTGAGGCTAAGTACACATTTGCTGGTTCAAAATTTTAATATCAACTTTCATTATAAGTCATTTTAGCTTCAGTGTAAAAATTCTTTCTATGACAAAATTTGTACAAAAGTTAAAATCAGATTATTTAAACATTAACAGAAAAATACAGTTAATTTATTAAAAGTTTTTAAAATGCATCTTCTTTGTTTCCAAGGTTCTTTTCATGGATGGTCAACTTTAGAGATCTTTTCTCAGAGCTACATTTTAATTAACATATATTTGAATTATTCTTTTTTTCTAATTCTTAATCCTAAGATTGAAATTTAATCCAAATGCAAATTTATTTAAGCACTTGAAAAATTAAATTTTATCAAGGCAATTTAAAATTAAAACAAATGACCTGAATTTTGAAAAATATTTTGTTATACAAAATTTATTTTATGTGGAATTTTGATTAGAAAATAAATCTTCAATAATAATCTGTGACATTGAATTTTTCAGAAAAGGAAAAGTATTTAAATATTCTGGGGAAAAAAATCAGGAAGATGCTTCATACATCTTAGCAATTCTAAAGAGAAAAATAAGATAAATTTTACTTCAAGAGATTATTTTTTGTTGTTGTTGTTTTACTTTTTTTTATCATTTCATCCCAAGCAAGGCAATAATGCCACTAAGACGCAAGGGTTTACTGTGAGTGAAAGAAAATTAGAAAGCATTAGTAAGGAAAAAGGATAATAAAAGAACAGGATTCAGAAAGACAAAATATAGTGATTTATGTTGCATTTAAATTTTTGAAGATCATAGGTGGCAAGGAAACCAGGGAGCTGGAAGAGATTTCCACAGGCAAGAAGTGTGAGAGAAGAAACTGTTAACATAGAACTTAAGTTACATATAGCTATTTAAACAGAAAAAGTTTCCAACCTTGTGTTCCCCTGAAATTCATGGTACCAAAGAAGAAAGCTCATTAGAATAATTTTCATGAGAATATTTATAGGAAAGACACAGGGAAGTTACATTACAGCAATGGGAAAGTGACTTAAGCTGAAATGTAAGGTCAGGATTGATAACATTACAATTCCTTTGGATTTTGTCAAGAATCTTGGGATATATTACAGAAACACCAGAACAGATATGGCATTGATATTCAATGCAAAGATGAAAGGTAGATATAGGAAAATGCAAAATGGATTCTAGTAGGATGAATTATCTAGAGCGACACAGCAAACCAATTTTTCTAGGAGCAGATCTAGGTATTTATTTAATATAATCATTCCACTTCATGTCAGTGGAAAACCTGTAGCCAAGACGGCACAATGAGTTGCTCTCCTGGAGGTTAGCATCAGCCATGCTGTTGGATGGCAAGCATGTTTCTCTAATATAACTGAAAGTTAGCAGTTTCATTTTGGAGGTATTTGAATTTACAAGCCCTGTTTCACCTTAGTTAACAATTGATTGAAGGTCATTTTCAAGATCAGCTGCCAATTATACTTTATAAATCTTACTGGACTTACTATAGTAGTAAAACAGGAGAGTAATTTGTGTTATCAACTGAGATACCGACTACAGAACTGATGTCGTTGGGAAGTTTGTTGATAAAGATAAGAAACAATGTACATCCAAGGATAGAATCATGGGGGACACCTGCATTAACTTTTACCATGCTAAATTCTTTCTAGAATGGTTCTCCCTGCTATTGCAATTTTTTTTTTTTTTTTTCTTTTGAGGTTACAAAAACATGAACACCTACTGATTTAAAATTGTTATAACTTTCTTTGTATTGTGCATATACATTTTAATTTTTGTACACTAATAAAAGAATGAGTAATATTTTGATGCAATGCATTACATTTTGCATGCATGTTTTGATGTTGAAAACAAAAAAAAATTGAAATGCAAAAGTGAAAAACAAATACATTAAAAAATACATAAATAATTCAACGTACTTTAACTTTTATTGCTCCTTGTGGAGTTCTAGGGGGAAATAAGAAGCAAAATCACTAAGAAGGCTTTCATTTCGTAAAAATAAGTGACGGGTTTCCTCATGTTTACATACGAGAAGACACCAGCATTTGTTTACTTTTTCTTTCCCTTGACTCATATTTATTTGTCTTGTTGAGAAATAAAGTTATTATTTTGTCATTTATAAATAGATGAAATAATTCACCTTCAGAAAGGCTATCAGTTATATCGACGGTCGACAGTAGCTTCCATAAAATTAGTTAGACGTGGATGATAGTAGCCGCTAGTGGTCATCATCACTTTCATCTATGTCACTAGCCTGGTTATCATCTTCGACCACTTCACCGTCAGTATCCACTCAAGTATAGCCTTCAAAATCATCACCAGAGTCTTAGTCATAGAAAAACTCCTGAATAAAGGCTTTTTTTCGATATTGATGCAACCATTTTTGTTTACAAAAAAATCATGAAAAAATTAATGTGGCTTTAATTGGTGTTACACCTCGTGTAGAGTCTAGAAGAATTCAAAATGGTGTTGGAAAATGGAGGTTTAACCTTGTTCCAAAGCAGTAGTAGGTGATTTCCAGCTTAAAATACTGGAAATAACAGTTGACAAGTGTTTATAACAATTGTCTCAAGGAAACAGAACATATCTAGAGTAGCAAAGGGAGGGAACTATTGTCACCTGCAGTGTGGTAAAGGTTAATGCTAAAGGATCTAGAAAAGTAGCCATTCAACATTACTTTCATCAGATCAGAAATTCAGCCAGTGATACTGTAGCCCTTCAGCTTGTGAACAAGTTTCAGTATGCCAAACCCTGCCTTCAAGATATCTAAAGCAACATTCTGATCTTTGCTATTCTTATTAAAGTTTAACATACTCTTTGAGTAATAACCATTAATACATTGGCAATTGACTTAGAGAAATTAAAGCCATATTGTTTGTTTGAAAGAAGACCATGTAAAGTGAGATGCTTAACCAATCCGGAGTTGATTAGAGTCTTTAATGCACTGCCAAAAAGAGGCATATAACTCATAAGGTGATAATTCAAAGGTATCAAACAGCTCACCCAAGTTCTTAAAAACATGAGCTACAGAAGAGGATTTCCAACAAGCTGGAAAGCAAGAAATGGCAAGACACTTGTTACAGAGTTCAGAGAGAACTGGTGCCAGTTCAGGAGCACATTTTTTAAGACAATTGCACTGATACTGTCAAGTCTGCATGCCTGATAATGGAAATTATATGTATATCACAAAATAGAGGCTCAGCTCTTGGAGGAAAATCAGGCAGAGATGAGTCAAGTTATTGGAAAAGAAGTTATGAGCAAAGCACTCTGCTTTATCAGTAGTAGATAACAACACTTCAAACTGATTGAAGAAAGGAGGAATTGAGAACTTCCTCTTGTTTACAGAACTGCTAATAGTCACAGGAAACAAACTTGTGTTTCACTTTACGAGAGAATATTGACTTACAATTATTCCAAAAATTACACAACTTTATTACACACAGTTGGATCTGTTATGATCTGAGCTAGCACATTGGTATAGCCAGATGAAGTGATTCCTGTGGGCTGTAGTGGCTGAATGGACAGGAGTCAACCAAGGAACAGAATTTCAGTTGGAATTTCCAAGAAGGCATGAAAGCATCAACAAGGTTTACCTGAATAAACTTCGGTGACACATATTTCAGTGGGAAGATTAAAGATTTCTATCTAAGGAGTGTCATAAAGAACATCGCAAAATGGTTCACAATCACCATATCTGTAAGAAAATGATGTCTTATGAATAGGGGGTTCTTGCCTCATAGAAGAATGAAAAAAAAATCTACAGATGCTAGAGCATGATCCAAATTGCCAAGACAGAGTTGCAAAACATGACAAGAGAGGTTGAACAACTGAAAAATTCAATGTCTGAATAATGACAAGGTCTGTGGTATTAGCTTGGTCAGTACCGCAATGGGTAACCACTTTGGAATATCAGGCACTGTAACCTTAGTTATGCGAGTGGTGTAATGGATAATGGTTCAAAATTGGAAAGTGGAGAACTGAGTTCATATTCCAGTCACGCTTGTTATTTACACTTATGCACAAATATTCTTGGGAAAGATATGAATCCTCCTCTTCTTCCCCACATATGGATTAATTAGTAGGACTTGTATTAGTAAATCATTATTATTCCCTGTTCCCAAGAAAAAATTCTTACAATCAAAGAATATTTTCTGATTTTGAATAACCTGAATTAGTAATGGTCTGCTTGTCTAACTGCGACTCAATGGTTCTCATTAACTTTCCTCTATAGTACCTAGACTTTATGAATTTAAGTGTACAACTAACAAGGTCTCATCATTTTACAGTTGAAATGGCTAATGTAACCATAAGTTCTATGCTAACAGTTTCTTTTCTTGCACTTCTTCCTTATGTATATCTCTTCTGACTTGCTTTCCAGTCAACTTTGATTTTCAAAAATTTAAATGCAATGTCAATCGTTATTTATTGCTTTCTTAATTTCTGTTTTTTTTATTGTTCTTGCTTAATAATGTTTTTCTTTTTCTTACATTCTTTCACACTCAGTAACCCCTTGTGTGTTAGTGGCTTTATGGAGAAATGATAAAAAAAAAGAAAGAAAAGATACTAATGGATCTATTAAGGATTGTATTCATTACAGTAGATAAGCTTGTTAATCATAGATTTCAAATAGATTATATATTTTGCTATTACTTTGCTTAGCTTTGTCTGAGACACAGACAACATACATGGCTGACTGAACTCACTATTGGTCTTGAATAGCTTGCTTGTTACTGAGAAGAAATTACTGGTGTATTTATAGGAGAAAAAGTTAGAATTGTAATCTGTAATGTTAAAGAAATTAAAAATTTCTAACCCCACACACCAAAAAATGACAACAAAAATGCCATGAAAAAAATCAGAAAATACTGCCTGTAAATCTGAAGAAGTCAATACATTCTTGAATGCAAAATGCCTTAAGTATACCTTTACCAAGTACTAAAAAAAAAAAAGAATTCATAGAAAGAGGAAACAACCTGAAGAACAATGATGACATCTTAATATGAACTTTGAACCCCAATGATAAGACTTTCATTCTTACAGCCATTTACTTGCAGTGCCTTAAGTCGACAAGGAATTCTACCACTTTTCTTTGTTGTCAGGGCAACTGATGAAGAATGGAAAATAACATTTAATTCAGGTTGTTTTGCTCAGGTGTTTTAGACAAATCGCTTATTCTCCATTATATGATTATCTGCAAACGACAACCAGATGAATTCTTCCCAAGATCTCTAATAGCAGTTTCTAAATGAAAAATGTTTTGACATTTTAAAAACAAAACTCCACAAAGAAATCAAATCATTTTTTATTGCATTGACATTGATGCAAATTGATTTAAATAATATTGAATATCTTAATGTGTCTATGTGTATGTCTGTGCATGCGTGTGTGTGTGTGTATGTCTGTGCATGCATGTGTGTGTGTATGTTTATATGTGTATGTGTGTGTTTGTATATGTACATGTACACACACACGCATGTGTGTGTGAGTGTGGCTATATAGATATAAGTACATACATGAAGGCTCATATATGTATATAGCTATATACGTGTTCAGATATAAATATATAAATACATATATAAAATATATATACACAACACGAGTCCAACCATAAATTTATCTGCACCAATATTAATATCAATGGCAGTCATATATTTAAAGGTTTATTATATGTATACTTGGGTATAAATATTTATATACATATATGTTTGCATATATATATGGGAAATTTTACAACAAATGACAGTGGAAAAAGTTTATTTGTCATGCATTTCATCCTTCAGGACTTCATCGGACTAAATTTGTTATGTTAGTAGGACTTATACATGTGCACAGTACAGGATTGCTAGGAATTTTAGATTTTTTTTATCACCCAAATTCATTTAGATTCTCTCTTTCCATCGTTTTTGTAAGTTGGTATTCCACATTGTGATATTAGATTTGCCAAGAATGATGAAATATTGTAAGAGCCAGGGCACAAATTTATTGTAGATGACTATGCAATTAAAGCACTCTCTAGACATTTGCATTTCTAATATCACAGTGTGGAATACCTACTTACAAAAGTGATGGAAAGAAAAAGACTCTAAATGAATTCAGCTGACTAAAAATAAAAAAAAATTATGTACATACACACACACACAGTAATTGATAGCTTGTCAGTAAATAAATATTTTGAGGTACACATTTGAAAGTTCATTAATAATTCAGCAATACTATTGGTCCTGATCTGGCGGTTCAGCTTCAGTCAATTTTCCACCACCGTACGGTTGCCTCTCTGTACCTTTTTTATAAATACTTTCATAGTAATTTTTAGGATGAGCACTTCACTATGGTACCTAGACTTTTTGAATTTAAGCACATCAAGATCTCATCAATTTACAGTTGAGCTGGCTAGATGTAGCTATAAGTTCTATGCTAACAGTTTCTTTTCTCACACTTCTCACTTGTGGTACTCCTTCCAGCTCCATGCTTTCTAGTCAACTTGAAACTGCAAAAAATTAAATGCAATGTCAATTGCTATCTACTGTCCTCTTGATTACTCTTTTCTCTTTCTGCTTATTATTAATGCTTGTGTTCCTAATTCTTCCATACTCTGTAACCCTTTGCATTTTAGTGGGTTTACTGCCTTGCTTGGGGTGATACCAATTAAAAGATAAATAAATAACAGTTCAATTCAGTTCCAAGATAATGTTTACAAAAAAAAAAAAACATTGCCATATATACCAAGAATTTGTAAATAGATATAAAATATAACATTGACATTTTAACTTATGTTCTTTTAATGATGACATGTCAACATTTTTTCTTTATATAATGTTAAATATCTCAGTAATTCAGCAAATATATATCAAGAGATACTGAAATTTCTTGATCTGATCAATAAACTCTTTGAAAAAATATTTGTTTCCATGTCAGAAACTGAGTCAACCAAGAACTTTTCTTCGACACATTGTGTGTGTATAATATATTATATAGTTATCTGAAGATTGCAAGAGCATAAAACTTGGGTTGCAACTCAAACTGACCTTCATTGAGTGTTGATGTTCTGAAATGTTTTTAGCTCTGTCTACATAGTCTAGGCATTTAGCACTTTAATTTATTGTGTAGATAGGTATTTTGCCTTCTGTATTTTTTTTCTTTGTTCAGCATTTTATTTTTCTTGTTTAAGGTCTTACTCTTTTGACAAGTTGTCTGTTGGTCACACCAACATTATTGTTTTTTTTGTAGTGTGTGTGCATGTATAAACGATCAGAACTCATCTTAAAATGCAAACAAAAATAAATTTTTACTACTTTTCTTAAAAATCAAAAACTGAAAAGAATAAATAAAATAAAAATAAATAAGCAAAAACAAGTAAAATAAATTAATCCAAATAATAAATAAAGTAAATAATAAACAAATTAGCAAACCACTCCTGCCAAAATAACCGTTACAATAGACTACCCACAATGCATCACTGACCAGTATATATGAATAGTTGTGAAAAAACACAGCACATGTGGTCTGATGATTGCATTTAGCATAAAACAGTCTGTCACCTCTGAGTGTTGACTTCAATGTTCATTTTTATATTTATATACACTCTATCTCTGATATTGATCACTTTATCCCATAAATATAGCACACCTTAAAACTATATTTCCTCTTATATAAGTTGAAGATTTGGTTCAAATCCCTAATTCATAGTGTGCCCTCTCCACAATTCTTTCAGCAACTGAAATTGTCCAACTTTACAATTGGTTTTGAATTTTGTAGATAATATTTCTCATTTGTAAATCTTTTTATTGAATATTGATGTTTGTTGACATCATCTGTATCCTTGCAAAAACTGAAAAAAATCAAGCTGACTTGAAATAATTTTATTTTCTAAAAAGATGAAACTACAAAGAAATTTCATTGAATTTTTCTAACAATTATCTGTACAATATCAGTAATAGCATTCCGGTGTAAAGAATTAATGAAATTTAAGGTCATTAAAAAGACTTTGTTCTGGTGGGGGAAAAACACATTGGAATTCAGAGTAATTCAAATAAAAGCATTCTCAAGCATGAATCAACTGAAGAATCTGTATTGCTTTCAAAGTATTAAAGAAACAGCTAAACTTTGTTTTTACAATGATGTCACCATTTTAAAAAGCTGTGCTTGATAAAATGTACATACAAATATCTGTCTATATTTCTGAGATGAGGTATTGTAACTATTTGAACTGTTGTCTTCATCTTTATTGTCATATTCATGATGCTTTGGCCGCTGTATGCTCCAGCCTTCTTCAGGTGATATACATTGGATATCTAACCTTGGATATCCAATGTATATATTTCCAAGATTATAAAAATATGTGAACTATGTACAATACAATATTTATTATTTACCTTTTATAAAGAAACAAATTTGAAGAGAAATCTTTTTATTCAGAAATTTATAAAAAAAAAAATTATAAAGTTATCAAAATATATAAAGCAACTACAATGCAATATTTATGTTAAAAATTACAGACAATGTGTAATTAAACACAAGGAAAACTTTGTCCATCTTCTGAATTTTTAGTTTCATGTTCCTTGATTAATATAATTCTTATAATCTTGTAAATATAATATTATTCTTGTAAATAAGCAATCTAATAAAATAATAATATTTCATGTCTTTGTTGTCAATTCTCAAGAATAAAGAAAACATATAAATCCTCTTTCATATGATTGGGCTTTATTAAAATTCTAGTCATTGCATTTTAACATTGTTGTAACCTAGGGAAGGTTGCTGAATAGAATAATCAAATGAAGGTTGGTAATGAACAATAATACTTAGGACAAGAACAACACATATAAGATTCACCAGCGGCACATAGAAGTAGTAGTAAACTGCTAGAAGTGAGTTGAGTGAATTCAACAATGAATCTCCAACTCTAGACCACATACAGTATGCACTATTGCATTTATGGGAATGGGGGCATACTACCCATTATTGTCCGTAGGTATGCTACAACAAACATAAACATTGCTTAGGGAGTAAAAAAAGAACCTGTAATTGCGATGCTAAGGGAATAACCATCCTTTTGATACACTTTTTTTTTTGTTTGTTTGTTTTTTTAAGGCAAAAATGTTGTCAGAAAATCAATAATTCATAAGTGATTAGGTTAATATACTTGTCTTTTGTTGGGCACAACTACATTATTAGAAAAAATAATATATATTCAATTGTTATGTGCTTTTACAAGTATAGTTGTATACAAAGAGGTAACTGGTTGCAATGAAATGGAAAGGTTAATGAAAAGGCATTAGCTGAGTTTGTAGACTGTTTAATGAATGGATTTAGAAGCCAAAATCAATTCAGTTCAACAGATGAAAGTTGTGCCGCCTAGAATCTAATCCTAATCAAAATGTTAAAAATAAATTGACTTCATCAGTTTACATCTTATCTAATTATTCATTGGGGGTCATAAAAAATGTTGCAGGCTGGTGCCATTTCATTGAATCCAGTATCACACATCTTTTTTCTCTCTTTAGGAAAATTAATTTGAAAGACTGAAATATTAAAGTTTCTGTCTGTCTTTGAGAAAAACATTTCTTCATTCTCAGGTTGACAATTGAACAGCTAATTACAGTGATTGGATTTCCAGCTCTGTAATTACTCCTATGATTGGTGCACAAAATATCTTTAAAGAAAATACCTTTCTCTTCATGGAATGTTTCTTTGATACTATCAGAGTTAAACTTAAAGTCCAATGATGTACACTAGACTTTTGTTAACTTTGTAAACTAATTTTTAATCTTACTGGCTTAAATGTCACTTTTGTTGGCCTCAACTTGACTTCAAGTCACTTCCTACAGTAAGATATTATTTAGAAATGCTAATTTTTAATTTTATTATTATTGTTGACACACCTTCACTGATATGACAAATGTGGCTGATGAAGTAGAATGCAGACAAGTCAAGAATTCTTCCTTGCTTATTTTGCTATTAAAAAATTCTGAGAATCTGCTCTGTAATCAGCAGTTAATAGACCTGGAATTATTTTCTTGGACATACATTATTTTGTCAATTTGTACCTGATTAAAAATTACTTGAAAACTTGTGAGTGATTAGAAATTGCTTTATTTTCCAAGTGAAAGCATTTTGACAGCACTGCGCTAATAAAAATTGTGTTCTGATGTGATATTTTTATTGTATGCAATTGCAAACACAGAGAAATTGGATCTTTATTATATAGTTGTGCCCGATAAGATAAAAGGCTCAGAATATATTAGTAAAGGAATATACTTTGAGATATAACAACTAAAGAAGGTGCTGAAATGTTCTTGGCCCAGGGCATATGAACAAACTTTAGATTTTGAACATTTAATTTTTTGTGAAAGGTCTCAAGATCCACTTCTATCACTAATCAAAAATGGTAGTGAAATGACTATCAAAAGCTACTTCATCACCAGCCTTTAACCTCCCTATGGTTGGTCAGAACTCCATTGACAATCTCTTTCCACACTGTTCTGTCCTCCATTGCTGTCCCCAGATCCCCAATACCCAACCCTGAGTCCCAAGCCATGGTGTCTGGGAAAGTTAATTTTCATGAGAAGACACTTCCAGAAGGATACCATAGGAGTAAGTATGAGACAATTTCCCTGTCCATGCGTTGGCAGTGACCGACAAACTGTAATCGTTTTTGTTTGAGTTTAAGAAAGATTGGTCTCAGTTCTCCATAAATTGCTACTTAAGTAACCCTCATGTGTAGAAACCTTTCTGTACAAGTGTTGAACTAAACTTTTGATTAGCAAATAAATTAATAGCTACAATGTAGAATCATTGTAAATACTCACCTATTATAATTAATATTTTACAAGTATAATAGGAGCTTACAAAATGATATGTTCTACAATTGTATTTGAAAATTTGAATACATCAATTTTTAAAATATATATGTAGAATTTCTGTCTGAATTTCTAAGATGTGGATTTATCATTATTTACATGCAGACTATTCTCCTCATCTTTGATGTTCTTAAAATAAATTAGTTCTTCACGCAAAACTGTCCCACAGACAATAGCCTAGTAGATAAAGCTTTGAGTTATGAATATAATCACATAGTAATTGTGAGTTCAATCCTTGGGCCAGACAGTGTGTACTTGAACTCACTGGTAACAGGCAAGTAATAACTGAGCAAGACTAAAATAAAAACTAGATAAGGTATCGCTAGACATGGACTGAGAACAATCATAAATAATAAAGGGTTCAGTTTGAAATTGCCTGTAGGTTATCCTGATTAATATACACTTGATGAAGGCCGAAGGGCACTGTGGTCAAAACGCTGTGATAACAACAATAAAGATGAGAACAATAATCAGCATGTAAGTAATATATGTAGAGCATCTGTAATTCTGAATGTAAAGAGGATTTCTGAAGAATTGTCTCTTACCACATTGTACACAATATAATCTTATTTATAATGTGACTCCATTATGTCAAAAACAGGAAAGTGTTTTGTGCATAATGCAATTCCCATTTTCAGACAAAAGTGTGAAATGATCAATTTTCAAAAATAAAAACATTGCCTAAACAGACAATATTAGAAACCAGAATGAATCCCAAACTCTACATAAAGGTGGCAAAGATGAGCAATATATATATAATATATACAGTAGAGGTGGCCAAACTGTGGCTCACAAGCCACATACAGCTCTTTAAACTTTAATATACTGACTGAGCTCCTTTTTTTCATCACAATTAATATTAAAAAGAAAATTAAGAGAAAATTCAACCTTTATAATTATTTACTTGAAAACCTCAATGGATTAAAACATAGTTTAATTTTAATGTGTATGTAAAAAAAAAAAAAAAAAAAAAAAAACGTGTATGTGCAAATTTTGTTCATGTCTTTCAGCTCTCAAACATCTGAACTTTTTGTTTGTGGCTCTTACATTAAGAAAGTATGGCCACTGCTGATATATAGGATGCCTCTTTGTGATAAGTAAATTAATATTACAAATCATTTTAGCCTGTCTGATGGGTTATTTAGACATTTTTAAGATTTTACAAGTACATAAATGTATAACTATATCAATTAATATAAATCCAATACCAAAGGAATAAGAAATTTACTTGTGCAAATATCTATGATCATGGCATTAACATCTGGAAGGATATATGAGAGAAAGTTCCTGGGCAGAAAATTCCATAACAGCTCTGTTTTTCAGCAATTTCATCCATATGTCCTCTTTTGATTAAAAAAAATCAGGTAACATTTAAATATTTTTCAAGGAAATATTTTTACATAGTTTTCTAATGCAAAGGAGTGATGACACTCTTGATTATGAATTCACAGTTGTCCTTCACCTAGACTAGTTGCTAACCAAGGCTTGAGAACTCACCTTGCTCTATTTTACCTTTACCTAGAGAGAAAGGAGAAGGATTCTTGCCTTTCCTTAGAGCAGTATTGCAAAGTGAACACGCAGCTAGAATTTGAACTTGGCTTATCAATTTTGTTTTTCATGTTGTTAACCATGAGGCTACCCACACCTTCATGAAAGAATTACGAATCAGAAATTAATACTAATATTTTGTTTTATCTGAATTATTAATTTCTAGCAATTTAAGATATTTCCATATTGAAATAACTCAGAAACTGGTTACCTCTTAGTTTAATTTTAATGTGATCTACTCTAAAGTATTATATCGTTCATTGAATATCATTTCTATGCATAAAATTAAAAATGCGATAGAAATGAAATACTGTCCTCTGTAAATTTTGAATAGTTAATTTCAATAAATAAATTATAAGTTTATAAATTGGAAACTATTATTAGTTTATATTACCTAATCTAATTTTAAAGTTTTATTTTAAATTTAATCTTCATGTGCATATTCCAAAAAGAAATTAGTTCCTCAAATATTGATATAGCCATATGCATTCATATGGACATTATTAGGGTGATGACACATTGAGCTACAAGTAAGTTTGTTAGTTTGAGCTACAAAATCCAGTCCAAAGTTTTGAATTGACTTTGTTCACATTAGAAGGCTTAATTAGCCCAACTTATTTTAAAAAAATAGTCCCAAGCGTTGTAAGCAATAAAATTCAATCTTGCAACCACAGATTGATACAGAATTACTCAGCACCATGTTTTGAACTATGAGAAATCTATGAAACACATTTGTAGTTTACTCAGCTGTAAACATTTACATCAATCTCATATAAAATGTGGGTGTAAGAATTTCCACTGCCAATTTTTGCTCTATATTAGGTAAATTATTATAATAATTTTTTTTCTTATTATAACATATAAAAGAATTTCCACTTCCAGTTTTTGCACTATATTGGGTAAATTTTCAAAGTGTATTTGAATTTTATTTTCCTCTTTATTTCTTGTGCAATCAGTCAGATGTGATTCATTGGTTACGAGCATAAGAATCATTTAAAAAAAGGAGAAAAATGTGGTGTCAATCCTGGTCATTACTTAGTTGTGGGGTTGCTTGGGAACACCAAGTACTGTAAACAACCTTTTACAATCTGAGATATGTTTTGGCTTTCAATAATCCACAAAAGAAAAAAATAATCAATCTTTTTGTTCCATTCAAAAAAGTAAAAATAATTGAAGAAAAGAACCATTATTATAAATGTTATGTTTTTTTTCAATTCAGCTCTGAAATTTTTGAAAATGTCATGAAGTATTTAGATGACATCAGGTAGAAAGTAATATGCAAGAGTAATTAAGTTCTAAGCATATGTTTCTCTAAATCTCTCTCTTTCAATTACACTTTCTAGATATAGATACCAGATGGTCAGAAAACTTATCTCACATGTCAACATTTGTACAATATTAGGGAAATCATAGACGTGCATTTGAAGTTTACTCAGCTCTATATTGCTTGCCCAAACAGTAGAATATAATTTACAAGCCTTAGAAAAATTTCAGAAACTAGAAAACCACTTATACATGAATTTTGGGTAACAAACATCAATCAGCATTTTGGCACTTGTCTTTCTCTTCTTTAATACAGAAAGTGTCATTTTTAGATTATATATTCACTGGTGCTAAAAAAATAGATTTATTATGATTATCTAGAATAAGACATTTGGGCCAAAGACAGCTTTTAGTATCTGAGTCTAAATAGAATTTGCTCTAAACAAAACTAATTCTCTTCCTTTCTTTCTTTGGCGGGATTGAAAGAGAATTCATTCTTGTCAATTGTTGGAACCTGGACAGACTTTTACTGCACAATTCTAGAGTGAGCAATTAATGAGTTTGAATGATACACTGACCAAAGAAATATCATTTGCTGAATGAGAAAATTGATTTGTGACCTCCTCTGTATGTTATCCTCAAACAATCATGGAAATCAGATTAAAAAAAAGTCCACTGATACAAACCTCTTAACTTCAGACTCTCACTTATTAGAGTTAATGTAGCACTCACTGTTTCATCAGCAGTCCCAAGGTATAAAAAATTCCTTGAGATATTTGTTAAATCAAAACTTAAATTGTTCTTTTATGATGGAATGCATAATTTAATCTTAAGATCATAAAAAAGCAAGAAAGAATTGGATTTATATAAAGGAAAAAAATTTTTAAAATAAAAAAGGAACATTTACACGAAATTTCTGTATCATTCTTACTTTTAGTCACTCATAAATGACCATTTTTTTCTTAATTCTAGGTAATGGTACACAACAGTTTATCAGTATCCCAGTTTCACTAGCAACTGGAGGCAACCAACAAATTCAGCTGCTGACCACTTCAAATGGACAGATTATTGCCACTAATCTGTCCAGCCTACAAGGACTTGCACAACCCCTTAACATGACTGCTGCTGCTGCAGCAGCAACCTCTTCAGCTACAGCTGCTGGAACAGGTGCTTCTGGTAAGTAGAACCAATATTTTCATGACTTTGTATTACTTCAAGAATTATAATAGTGTACACTCATATTTGAAATAGATGCCTTGTTTTTATTTTTTGTTTTAAATAATGTTTATTATGCCTATTGATTTGACATTCAAAAAATCTTAGAAAATGTGCTCTCTCCAGCAGGGATTAAATTTATGAAAGACCAAATCTGTGCAGTTTCATATCCAAAATATAAACAAAGCAGTTTCTAAAGAATTAATGGATTTATTTTTAATCTAACATTTTTATTACTTAAAATGTTATTATAGGGGATACTCATACTGAGGCGTCTTTGTCAAATACAAGAATCCATATTAATAACATTTAAAAAATGTTGGCTGCTTCTTCCAATGAAGGGCTACAATTCAGAACCGATTTCCAAGAGGATGCTTCCCTAATCACTACAATCTTAACCTGTTCAAGTCCAGATTTAACTTTTATCTCCACCACCCATCCTCATAAATTGTATCTCTCTTACGAATTATTTTGTAAGACGCTATCTGTAGTAGCCCTTGGGCCTTGTACAAGGTGAATATTATTTTAAAATAAATAAAAAATAAATCCATTAATTCCTTAGAAATGGAATATTTTTTGTGGGTAATATGCAGAATCAAAGGAAATATTTATTTTTAAGTTTGAGCAGCATAAATTTGTTAAGAATTTTTATTCTGCAAGAACTTTTCTTTCAAAGAGGTTATTTATAGAGAAATAATGGGTAAAGCCTTTTATTCTCAAAGATTCCAAGACACTTCTACACCAGCCTTAAAATCTTAGAAAAGATGTTCAAGAACATTGTTTTTGTTTTTTTTAACTGAATCTTCAAGCATTATAAGATCTGTTGCTATTTTTTAGTTTTTTTGGAATTGGATTAGCATATGGTGGAAAAAAGCATGATGATAAGATGGATATTATTTCTGAGGATTTATTTGCTTGTATAATACCACTACATCATGATCTCATAAAAATCTCTTTTATTGTATAAAAGCACTTTCTCCATAATTTACATCAACACTTTTACTTGAAAATACTCTTACTATTTAAAAAAAAAATGTTCGCCCTTTTTTATAATGGGGCTTATATTATGTACAAATTTGAATTTTAGAATCATTGACCTTACAATGAAATTCATTTTCTGTTAAACAGTGTGTGGCAGAAATACCTTCCACAAATACCCTTTACTGTATTGCCATTTTGTTGGAGGTATATATCAGAGGTATTTTTACTGCACCCTGTTTTTGGAATCTTGTCTTTCTCCCTTGTAAAGTATACTTCATGGAATCTTGCCTTGAACATCCGTTCATATTGGTTTTGTGGATTTGCCATGTCTACCTGCTTGATCTGACATCTTACATTTTCAATGAAATTATTCTCAAGTCTTTTATATCTTGGTTATTTGAATCTATTTTCTTTTTTCTCTTTTGTAAACCTTGGTTATTGGAATTTTATTTTTGTTGTAAACCTTGGCTACTGAAATCTTGTTTTTTCTCTCTTGTAAATCTTGGCTATTGTAATTTTTTCTCTCTTGGAAAATTTGGCTATTTGAATCTTGTTTTTCTCTCTTGTAAATCTTGGCGATTGGAATCTTGTTTTTTCTCTCTTGTAAATCTTGGCTATTGAATTTTTCTCTCTTGTAAAGTTTGGCTATTGGAATTTATTTTTCTTGTAAAGATTGACTCTTGGAATTTTTTCTCTTGTGTAAATCTTGGCTATTCGAATCTTGATTTTTTTTTCTCTCTCTTGTAATCTTTGCTACTGGAAATTTTTTCTCTCTTGTAAATATTGGCTATTATATTTTTTTATCTCTTGTAAATTTTGTCTATTGGAATTTTGTTGTTTTTTTTTTCTCTCAAGTAAATCTTAGCTATAGAAATTTTTGTCATGTAAAACTTAGCTATTTGTATTTACCTTTTATAGCAAAATGACCAAAAATACACTAGTTGAAGACATACAATTGTGTTCAAAATATAATTAGCTGAAGCCATAAAATTGATCAAAACATTTAGACTTTGGTATTAAATAACCCCTAGAGGTTGATATGCTAAACAAAATCAACCAACATCTTTGTAAAGTTTGTTAATCAGACCATAAAAAGTTTTCTTTGTCTATGGAGGAGGAAACCTAAAGCAATGAGATCAAATTTCCTTGTACATATACTTCTTATATTATGCTAGAAACCTTAGAAGTCATCACTGTATTGTGTGCAATTCCACAATTTTTACAAGGTCACAAAGATATGTTGGAGCAGTCAAACACCCACCAGCTTCAGAATGTGTATGCTAGACAAAAATGGCAAAATGATAATTGCAATGAATGTAAATCCAGACCTTATCATACTGGTCAGAACTTTGACAACTAGAACAGAATGGGGGTTGGTTTGGACCCTGTGATCATGAAAATTGAGCAGTTTGGTTACAGTGAAAAAGAAACAAAGAGCTTTGATGTTTGTCTGAACCTTCCTCTCCCAGATTCCTTTGTGTATCATGGTTTCAGAAGGGAGGCAAGTCCCACAGATGATGATAGGTGTTAGACATTTCCATGACGGTCGTCCTTGAGTATTGAATCTAGAGGTTGGCAGTGAATATTTCGGAGACAGTAGGAAAGCGTATTTTAGGTTCGCAGGGATATCACAGCAGAGTGTAGTTCATCCTTCTCCTGGTCGCCTTTGGTCCTTCCGGTAGAGGAAACAAGATGGCCGCCTTTATACACGACGAATACAGTGTTGGGCGGCTTCTGATTGGTCAACCTTCCATTGGTCGACTACAAAGGGAAATAAGTCATTCTGACTCGCTCACTAGTCATAGGTATATATACCCAAAAAACCATAACAGCCCCCCTTATTTTGGGTATATATGGAATCTTCGTTCAAAATATTAGTAAAGTTAATAAATACTTTAATTCTAAAAATAATATTTTTTTCTTTTTCTTTTTTTTTAAAAGGTAATATTAATATGTAACAAATACTTTAGTATTCCAAATTTTATTTTTATATATATATTTTTTTTTTTATATTTTCTTGAAAATTAATATTCACAAAAATTAGTCATATCACTTTGTTCACAGTTAAATACTTCAGGTTAATAGAACATGAACAAAAATATTATAAGTTTAGATTGCGATCACAGCAAAAAGTGGAAAGAATTGTTACTTTACCCATAGTTGGGACCCATTAAAACAGTTACTATCACTCCGGGTCAGATTGATCCAGAGAATCATTTATTATTTTATCCATAGCTGGGACCCATTAAAACCGTTACTACCACTCCGGGTCAGAGTGATCCAGGGAATCATTTAGAAGAGGATTGGGCTCAAGGTAGGACTATTTACCTTTATACCCCAAAACTAAGGATTTACATTCATACCAAAAACCGAACTGACGCTTCTTAGGACAGTAACTAATGGATGCAGTTTTACATCCTACCCAGGACCTAATAAGGACCTTACAGGGACTTAACGGATGCAGTTTTACGTCCTACCCAGGACCTAAAATAGGGGCCTTAATGGATGCAGTTTCACGTCTTGCCCAGGACCTAATAAGGGCCTTAGTGGATGCAGTTTTACGTCTTGCCCAGGACCATTATAAGGGTCTAAGAAGTCAGCACCAAACATTGCAGAAGCAAAAAGCCTGTAGTTTCCATTTCATAATCGTTTTTTTACAAATAAATCCGTCATATTATCTCCCAATTAAACATATTCAATTTGTACTGTTTTCTTCTATAGTTGGTCCCTTAACAAACTGATATTTCATATTGATATGCTTTGATCTTTAATGTTGAATTTCTAGACAAAGCAATACTGCTCTGATCGCCGAGTAAATAATAATTGGCTCAGTTATTGCCAGTATTATAATTGCTTTTCATTAGCAATTTAAGAAAAATAACCTCTTGTGTTCTTTTTCACAATGCAATACATCCAGCTTCACAAGTAAAAAGTGAAATCTTTCGCTGTTTCTTAATTCCTGCTGATTATTGGGTTACCATCCGCTAGCTTAAAGCAATAGCCTGTTATATTCTTATGATCTGGTGAATTAGCCCAATCAGCATCACAAAATTCTTCCAATTTATTGGATTGTCAAAAATACTAGGCATCGACTATTAGTCCACTTCAGATAACGTAATACTTGCTTCAAAAAATTGTTAAAATGTACAGTCCACGGTTTACTTAAGTTTTGGGATAACTTAGTAACCGAATAGCAGATTATTTTGCCTAGTTCATATCATCATGCAAATAATACTTCCGACCAATATTCTGTATTCATTTTCACACTCCGCTATACCATCTTTATTCCTAATTGTGCTTCAATCCATTTCACATGGAGTAGTTCTTGTTTTGCCATTTTGCATGTTAAATTTCGATAAAAGCCTTTCCATGTATCTCGATTAATTCATTGAAATCGTGTTGCCTTTAAATTTTTACTGTATACCAAGAAAAACATGATAGTTCGACCCAAATTGGTCATTTTCAAACTGATTTCCAGAGAACTCTTGATTTTTAATAGCGTGGCCTCACTCTTTGATACAATTAACATATTTTCGACCCAAATAACTAGAATTACTGATATTTCATTAAATGTCTGTGTACAGACATGGGTCGACTTGAGGAGATTGAAATTATTGTCTCATTAAATAACAACGGATTAAATTATTCCATGTTTTTTCCACTCATTTTGAGTCCATATAGTGACTTTTTTAAGTTTTCTTTCTCTTAAAGTTTCCATACATAATCATCACTTTTTTGCTTTCTTTTTTTTTTTTTTTAAACCTTCTGGTTTTTAAACCTTATACATTTCATGGTCGATGGTTCATTCTGAAATAAGCCTTTTTTTTTTTAACATCCATATGATGTAGATCTTTACCACAATGGGCATCCATTTGGATCAAAACCCTAATTAAGACTTAATGTCACTACATAAGTCATCCGCCCCATATATCTATAAAAATAAATCCGTTAGCTACAAAAACGAACATCGCATACTGGCGATCGCTTTACAGCGTAAACCCAACGGCTGCCAATGATATTTCTATCATCAATTTAATTAAGACTTAAGATTTCTACATAAGTCGTCGTCCCCCCCACCTTATATCTATGTAAATCCGTTAACTATAAAACGAACCTTGTAGACTGACGATCTATCCACAGTTCGCCCCATAGTACGGCTGCCGATGATGATCATCATCATCCGGGGCGTTTTGATCCAAAAAGTGTCCCCAATACTAAAGATTAAATTTCTTTATTTTTGGCTTAAATTTCTTCTTTTTTTTTTCCTTTTTGAAGGCATGGCCGCTCTGATCCTAACAAAATGTATGGCTTCTTGGTAGTTCCTTGAGATACATTTGTACTGCATAACAACAGTTAATATTACATTGATTCATTTCACAATAGTCTGGCTTTTCTCCATTTTGGTCGGAATTTGCACCTGATTTTCTTCTTCTCGTATACCCCATCTGGTATAGTACCTTCCTCTGCTTGTGGACTCTGAACGGGTTTTCTACCCATAATTAGACCATACTTAATTCGGTTTGGACTAGTTCCTCGTAATTAATATTCCTTTTTTTTTTTGTTTTTTTTTTAAGGTTCCTCCCTCGCTCAAAGGAATTTATCAATCTGACGATCTGATCTTCCTCATCGTTTTTCTTTTTAAATCATATAGTCTGGACTTGGCTTATTCTACCCATAAATATGTCCCTTTAATTTTGGGATCTAATTCCGCTCTGTGGTCAACATATATACAGCAAATTATATCAAAAATATGCATATCCCACACATTGGGCTCTCATTGAGTTTTTAGTTTCTTTCTCAATGCATAAAACCACAGCTTCTTGGGTAATTCAAATTCTATTAACAATCATCTAGCCATTTTAAAAGTGTCCTCCAACTGGTGTTCAGCGACTCCGTTCTTATGCGGAGAATAAGAACAGGTTTTCTCATGTTTTAATGCCTTCATTTATTTAATTTATTAGGAGGTTTTTGTAAGCATCAGAAGTAAATTGTCCACCATTATCTGTTTCAATCATTTTTAGTTTTCCATGCGGGGGAGTTCTCGGATAAATAGATTTTCGTAGATTGCAACTTATCAAATTTACTTTCAGAAAGTAAATCATAAGCCCTGAGTATTCGGCAACAAAGTTTAAATCATTTTTCTTTAATATACGTGTCACAATATTTTAAATCATTTGGAAGTGTATTTTTTTATTCCAGTGACATGTTCTTGCAATCTCTTAACATCAGAATTCTTACAGTGGCCTAATATCTTATGCCAAGTTCTTAAGTCATGCGTGGCCATCTACGCAGACTTAACACTTTTCAAATAATATAAACGTCCATATTGCTGTATATTAAATCCAGTTCTGTCTGGATATCTTGAATTTAAAATATATAAAGCCTTTTTCTTTTTTTTAAATAAACATTCTATATATTTCCTCTAGTATTTCGCAGATAAGTACAGGCACTACCTCTCTTTGAAGCTAAATTATTAGCTCTGGTGCCGTCCAGTAACTCGATAAAATGTCAGTCGAGCTCAAAATTCGGGTCAAAATTAATAAATTTTGTTACAACTATAATTACACGATTTGTCGCACCCGAATTGACCGAATCACAAGTACTGGCCACAGTACTCAATCCAAACAAAAAAGGCATATGCATGTCCATTCGAAAAAGTTTTTTTTTGTTTCCAAAAAGTCATTCCGTGTATAAAATTGACATTTCCGCACGGACATGGCCGACATTATTACCACAACGAAAACAACATTTTTTTTTGCCTCGATTGGGGGGTACATATTATCATATTGCTTCATAATTACGTAACGCAATTTTAAACTCAGTGACAGTTACTTGTTATCTTTTTAAGTTATAACTGTCATGAATGGTTTGAATGAAGGTGGCAAACCCTTCAAGACCATGGCTATTTGCAGCCCATCCGAGATAGTCCTCACCTGCAATTTTAAAGCATTTGTGACATTCTCTGCTACCATATAATTGGTTACTGATTCGCGGTTAGTTCAAGTATATGAAGCAATAATTTTAGGCTTACCTTTTAACAAATAGTATTCGTTTAAATTTGTGTAGGGCTCGGCTTCCATTGTCCTTGGCCTCCCTCATTATTAAAGACAAACTCCAGTCATCCAGGAATTGAATTAACTCAGCGAAAACGGTCGCATTTCTTCATAAAATCATCATGCCCCCCCTCCTGGTCGACTTGCAAAAGATGATGTCATGGAGTTTTCATATTCTTAGGTAGCCTAAAAAACTTTGTCTCCCATAATTCATATCCAGATTCATTCCCGTCAAAATAAATCGTGATCTGGGCCTCATAACCTATGTTAGACATTTCCATGACGGTCGTCCTTGAGTATTGAATCTAGAGGTTGGCAGTGAATATTTCGGAGACAGTAGGAAAGCGTACTTTAGGTTCGCAGTGGTTATCACAGCAGAGTGTAGTTCATCCTTCTCCTGGTCGCCTTTGGTCCTTCCGGTAGAGGAAACAAGATGGCCGCCTTTATACACGACGAATACAGTGTTGGGCGGCTTCTGATTGGTCAACTTTCCATTGGTCGACTACAAAGGGAAATAAGTCATTCTGACTCGCTCACTAGTCATAGGTATATATACCCAAAAAACCGTAACAATAGGTACCTGGCCAACCTGTTGACATCTGTTCCCTCTTCGTTGCACTTCCTCCAAGAAACAATGCCTACCATCTCCCCACCCCACATAAAATAGAGTTAAAAAAAAAAAAATATTGTTTAGTGAGTCTGTTGATGCAGCATTGGGATCTTACTGAGGAATTGCCAATAGACTGCGAGAACCCAGAGACAACATGCAACATAACAGTTGACAGATGCTTCAGAGACTGCAATGAAATGGAAGATGACAATGTGTAACCTTTATGCCCATAAAAAATATAGTGTTTTAAAAGGACAGTTATTCCCTTGACACTGCATACAATTTTGACTCACTTGGCAATGTTTATTTGTTTTAAAAAGTGATGATTAGAATTTTAATAAAACCCAAACATAGAGGTGGATTTATACATTTTCTTTATTCTTGAGAAATGACAGCAAAGATATTAAATACTATTTATAAGATTGAATAAAAATCCTCTTTCATAGTGGTAAATAATAAATATTGCATTGTAGCTGATTTCATATTTTAATAATTTTTGTAATTTTTTATAAATTTTTGCATAAAAAGATTTCCTTTCAAATGTGTTCCTTTATAAAATGGTAAGTAATAAATCTTTATAAAAGATAAATAATAAATATCACATTGTACTTGGTTCACATTTTTATAATCTTGTAAATAAACATTGGCGAGGGAGTCAAACAAGTATATAGTGATAGTGGTGTCAAGGGAATAACCATCCTTTTGACACATAAGTTTTTTGCAGCCATAAAGGTTAAACATTGCCTGAAAGATATTACCAAACTTTAAGAGAGTGACACAAGATCCAAAGAAATTTAAATTAGTTTTCTATTCTATTGTTTTAAACACAGCTATATAATTCCAACTGCTCCAGTTTTTTGGCTCCTTGTATGATATATACTTTAAAAGCAAAATCTGTTGAAGATATATTGAACTGCAAGAATGATGGAAAAGAGCTGTGTTGGCTCAGCAATTCTATCAATTAATCCAGGCATCAGCAGTTGATTTTAATGTATTAATGACATTTGCAAAGTAAAGTTTACACAAAGTGAGATTCTGATGAGCTTGAAATTGAAACTTGCCTGAAACATTTTTCTTTTTTCTGTTTCTCTAAGCTAAATATTGTATTAATATTGGCACTTATTTTTGTAATTTAAAATAAATTTAACAGTTTTATATCGAGACATTCCCCCACTATCATTTGATTTCCTCTTACTATTTGTCTTTCTGTTTATATTCTTACTTATTTCTCATACTATTTTAAATATCTTTGCCACTTGCAATATATACTTTTATACTTTCTTTATATTTTGTATTTAATAATCTAATCTTAATCTAAATTGTTGATCATATTTTTAAAATGAATTTTAATTCATTATTTTTCTTTCATCATAAAAGAATTAATCAGTATTGTCTTGAAACTATAAAAACATTTTAAATCAAGCATACTTTATTGCTGATCTGTTTTTATTTTTCCCCCTTTTTTCTTTTAACTGTTTTTTTTAATCAATGATCATGTTCTAAAATTATTTTTCCTTTTCAGTTAAAAAAAATAATGATCATTATATTTGTTTTCTGATTTTTTACATGTGTTTTTATATACAACAAAATAAGCTTGATTTTAGAAACTTTTTTTATAAATAATATCTTCTATGCACCATGTGTCTTCAGGATGTGGGTGATCATGGCACTCCACAATTTCTTGTCCTTTGTAATTCTTAATAAATTTTTCTGTATCTCTCCTAATCCTGCCATCCATTTACAAAAGCTCTTTCAGTACGTCATGCACTGCTTTCTTTTGCCCCTCATTATGTCCTGTAAGTTTCAAATTTTCCAAGCCTTCTTTCCTCATTATGTGCCCTATAAATTTCAACTCTCTTTCTGATTCTAAATATAAGTGTGCTTTTTGTTTCCATTTTCTCTAAAACTTTGTTGATGCTGACATGTTCAGTACCTGGTATTCTCAGCATCCTTCTGTAGAGCCATATTTCTGTTGCCTCAAGTCTCTTCTTCATTTATGATGAGATCGTCTAGCATTCACTGCCATATAGGAGGACCAATGTTACATAACAGTTCAGTACTCTTTTCCTTGTTTCTAACAAAATTTTCATATATTTCAAAATTTCTCTTCTGTTTATTTTTATAACAGTTTTTACTCTTCAACAATAAAAGTGTTTACAATAGTCAATTTTCTCTTGCAACAAAAGAACAATAAGAATTTAAAAAGAACATTTTCAAAAGGAAGAATTTTGTAAAATAAATACTTTACATCTTTTTATGTTGTTTAACGGTACTATTTTTGTCTTTTTTTTTTTTTTTTTTTTTTTTAATGGTTTGCTTGTGTATCCACCAATGTCTGTTAGAAACACTGGAGGGTAAACGACTGAAACCTGACAAGCAATGACAAGTAAAATAGTCTGGCTAAACAATATAAAATGTTTAAAACACCCTGTGTAACATGATTCAGAGAAGATACCAGAAATCTATTGAAGTTGTACAAAAATAGAGTAGATTTTAACTTTATTTCTTTTGTTGATAAGATAATTCTGATTTTGTGGAGACCAACAGTAAAAAATGTTTTATTTTTTATAACCAAACTGACAAATTCTATGAAAGAATTTTAAAGCATCTGTTCCCTTTGTACTTATTTTTAAGGGGTCAAAATTTCTTGAAAGAATATATAAATTTAAGAAAATTGAAAGAAAACTAAAAAACAGAAAAATGCACATCATTTTTTAGATATGCTAATATATCTATGGTTGTTACTAACTCATTCATGGACATATCAAACACTCCCAACATAATTATGACTGTCTTTATCACTGAGATGAGGTATTATTATTATTTACATTATTTGGACTGTTATCCTCATCCATATTCACCTGAAGAAGGCCTGAGTGTACAACAGCTGAAACGTGAATATGGCAATGAAGTCCAAATAGTGTAAATAATGTAAATAATAATTATGATTCTCTACTACAATTTTTTTTAATCATTTCAGCCCAAGCAAGGCAATAAAGCTACTAAGATTCATGTGATTAATGAGTGTTAGTTAATATGAGGGAAAAAACAATATTAAGGAGAGAGAACAAGAATTAAGATGACAGAAGATAATGATTGACATTGCATTTAAATTTTTTGAAGATCAAAGTTGACTAGTAAGTAAGAAGCTGGAAAAGAGCTCCATATGCAAGAAGTGCAATAGAAGAAATTGTTAGCATAGAACTTACCTGAGAGCCAGTTTCATTAATAGGTTGTCTGGTCTCATTTGACAGCTTTCCAGGATGACAGTGAACTAGCACATCAATAGTCTGGTTCTCATGCTTGCTCTTCCAATAAAACATCCATATTTTTAAATTGAAGAAGCCTATGCCTATTCAGGCTAGCTTTAGATTTAGAGATTTCCTTCTCCTAGACTGGTTGTCACCTCAAGGCAAGAGAATCCAGTCTGCCCTGTTATTTAGCCAATAGCTAAAGAAAAAGAGATTGATTCATGCTTTTCTCAACAGTATTTATGCAAAAGTGAACATAACCAACTTGGACAGAATTCAAAATCAGCTCACACACTTCTCATTTCCAGATGTTAACTGTTACACCACCTGCATACCCAAATGAAAACTGTCATTTATATAAGTTTGAGGAAAATAAAACCATTTAAAAATAAAATACGCTCATTTGTTTTTGTGTATATCAAAAAAAAAAATAATTTCAGATTATCTTAGAATTCCTAATTTCAGCTAAGCATGGGACATTGTCATTGGATGTGATATCCAGTAAGAATCAAATTCACAACGCAAGCAAATTGTCCTTTGAAATGAAATAGCTAACTATTGTGTTATGATAGATGTGTTTTTTTTTTTTTTAATTAAAGAGGGAGTGCCACTAGCATGCATGGGGTTACATAGAGTGGGAGCAAGAGTAAAGAGGCATAATATAGGAAAGGATGAAGAGAAGGACGGGAAATAAATCAAGGCATCTGGAGATGTCGATTGACATTGCATTTGAATATTTGGAGATTATAGCTATCAAGGAAGCAAGTAAGAGGAAGGAAGCTCCGCAGACAGGATGTTCGAGACATGAAGCTATTGGAGTATAAGAGATAGCTACATTTAACCGTTTCGACAGTGAAAGGGTGGGACTGAGATGCCGACCTAGTAGCACATTTAAATTCATGCAGTTTGGGAACCAGCGAAAGTAGCTCATCAGAGCAGTTACCATGAAAGTATTTGTAGAAATACAGAGGGAGGCAACGGCACGTCTGTGAGAGAGTAACTGTAAACGAGATGTCAGATCAGAGCCAATCACATTGTATATCCGTCTCTGGATTTTGTGATGTGATTGATAAGTTTAGCTTAACCTGGCACAAGGCCACACTAGTGAAATTCCCAGTGAGAATCAGATTCTTTGCATCAATGGATTGCTTTTTCAGATGATCTTTAAACCACTGGACTATGTTAGGTGCCCAAATTATTTATTAAAGTTAGCTTTGTCTAACACAACCACTAGAAATAAAATGCCCAGTGAAGCTCGAACTCAATACACTTGGGAACTGGTCTGAAAGTTAAGCATATTAAGCATCCCTTCATAGTCTATGCCCATTCAAATTATTGCATGAAATCTCTAGGTTAAATAAAATTTTAGCAAATTATTGCTTCTTTCCTGTCATTTTTGGAGACACTTTTCAGAAGTGGTTCATAAAAATTCCAATCATTTCTTTGTGAGATATTCAGTTTTCTATCATTCTTACAGTATTAAACTAACATCCACTTGCTCAAGTTTATAACCTCCCCTAACCTTGTCACTCCATTGGACATTGGGGAACATTTTAATGACCATAAACAATTTTCATATTAGCTACATATAGAGCACATTAACATTTTATGATCAGTCAAGTTTACTGGTGCTTACAACTCCTCATAAAATGCAAGACAGCTATTTTTTTATGATTTGGTAATGTATCCATTAATGTCTGTTAGAAACACTGGATGATACACAACTGAAACCTAACAAGCAATGACAAGTAAAATAGTCAGGCTAAACAATATAAAATTATTAAAACACACTCAAAGAAGAAATCTATTGAAGTTGTACAAAAAATAAAGTTGATTTTAATGTTATTTCTTTTGCTGACATCATAAAAGTAAGGTAATTTCAATTTCTGTGGAGACCAAGACTAAAAAAAATATTTTTAATCCAAAGTAACCAAATGCACAAATTCCATGTTTTGTCATCTCGAAAGAATTCTAAAGTTTCTTTTCTCTCTGTACTTATTTTAATTGTTTCAAATTTGTTGAATGGCTATGTAAATTTGAGAAAATTGAAAAAACAGACAAAAGAATTAAAAAAGATTTAAATGCACATGATTTTTAGATATGCTAATATATCTAGTACCAATAGCTGTCACTAACTCACTCATGGATATATCAAAGGCTCCCAACATAATTACTGCTCTCTTGTATTTTTTTTTACCATTTTACTCCAATCATAGCAATATAATCACTAAGGTGCAAGAGGTTACCAAGTGCTAGGGAATATGAGAAAATATACTATTAAGGAGAAAAGACAATAAAAGAACAAGAATTAAGAAGACAAAAGATAGTAATTGACATTCATTTTAAATTTTTGGAGATCAAAGTTGACTGGAAAGTAAGAAGCCAGGAGAGAGTTCCACAAGTGAAATGTGACAGAGAAGAAACTGTTAGCATAAAAAATACCTGAGAACCAGTTTCATTAATACAAGAAAGCTGGAAATTTTATTTTGTATTACAAGATCTGAATGAATGAATAATGACTTGATCTTATTTCATGATGAATGTCAGCATAATATATACATGTATAAAAATGTATCAGAAAATATTCAGTGACTGTTACTATTACTTACAAGCAAAAGTAGTTCACACGCACACACACATATCCCCAAGTGTAAGGTAAGTTAGTACCAATGTCCAGACATTATATTTTAAAAAGTGCTCAATACAATGTAGAGCCTAATAATAATAATATTTATCAACAATTATAACAAAAACATGTTATAAACCACTACATAAAAATCAATCATATTTTGACACTGTATGTTCCTCTTCAAGCAATATATATATATATATATATATATATACTCACAAACATAAACCCACACACACAGCAAGTATTCATCCAAGCAAGTTTGATTATAAAGAATGGACAAGGTCTGTTTAATTTTTTTATTATATTTTTCCAATTTTCTGATAAAGCACTGAGTATTGTGCTCTAAATTGTGAAGAAACTGTCTGAAGTTCATATTTTGTTATTTTTGTTAAAATACTTTCAACTTCCACGGTCATTATCTGTTATATTACCTAGTAATTTCCCTTAATAAAACTCTCCGGAAATAGAAGCAATTAATTTCCTTAGTTGATAACTATCCCTCTTCTACTGTTAACCATCACAGAATAAACATGTGCATAGTTTTGCTTGTCGTCTTGTCTCTGTGTCATAAGGCAACCCGAAAATTAAATATGGCATCAGAAGTAAAGGATTAAAAAAAAAGTATGTGGACCCTGCATAACAGGATTCTTTTTTTTTCTTTATTTTTTTTTCTTTTTTTTTTTTCTTTTCTTTTTAAAAAAAAGGAAGTTTCTCATCAAGACATGGCAACAGCACGTGCATGTCTACCACCATTAAGGTAAGAATTTTCAAAATTCTTGTTGAACTTTTTACACACACACCTCGACATGGCAACCTGTCAGGCTCCACCAACAAATATTGACTGGAATAGTCCCAACCTAGGGAAGGAAATGGACAAATTCGCACTAAGTGCGATGTTACATTTCAACGGGGCACTCTACAATGCTAGTGAAGATGTCAAAATTAACTATTTATTAATTTTGGCAGGACACGAAGACCAGAAAATCAGTGAGATGTTTGTCTTTCAGGGAGATGAAGAGAGAAATGTGGAAAGCTATATAAAAAAATTTAAAGCTTTCGTGAAACTCAGGTGGAACTTTTGAGTTTTCCGACACAAACCAATGAGATATTGGTAAGAGGCTAGCAAGTCAGCACATACCTTCCTAAAGAGGCTCTAGCAACAGATAAAGTTATGCAAATATGATAATGAATTTGCAGAGACCATGATGGTGGATCACTTTTTATTCGGAATAAACCTCAAATCAACACAAAAAGCCCTACTAAAAAAATGGAATGGATTTAACAATTGCATTAGCTCTAAAAGTAGCATAAACAGATAAAGCTATGACCAGATGGCTGGAAGCTATTCATGCTCCAACAGAAACAAGGACCACGGACATGATTAAAGACAAAAGTGAGAAAATGCAGATACTGTTGTATAGACGATGAAGCTGGACAATGCCCAGCAAAGGGTCAACTGTGCATGACGTGCAAGAAAATTTTCCACTTCACCCGAGCATGCCTCTCAAGTAAAAAAAAGAATAGAAACGCAGATAACTAATAAATTACCTCAGTACCAGAAAAACACAAGGTGCCAGAACATACATACATTGACACTACAGAGCAGCAGGGATGATGGATATACAAATGACATTTATTTCTATGTGGTGGAAACAAAAGACATGAACAGAAGAGAGCTACCTCATACTACAAAACTGAAAGTGAGAAACAAAACAGGTGGAGGTAAATACCAAAATTAATACTGGAGCTATGAGCAACCTCCTACCACTTGAGGTATTCAGAAAACTACAGTGTGTGAAATTAAAAAAGACTGCAGTACATCTATTTGCATTTGGAGATACCACAATAAAACAAGCAGGTGCATGTCTCCTCGGAGTGAGGCACAGAGACACATTCACCAGTGCTACATTCCATGTGATGACGACAAATGAACCAATGCTGATAGACTTACAGATGTCCAGAAAAATAGGCTTGGGGATATTCAACTTAGTAGTACAAATGGATGACCCTAATATAGTAGAAGCGTGGAACGATAGGAAAAGACCAAACAGTAAAAAAGCAGCAGAACTCCTAAAAGAATTCCCTGGTGTATTTGATAGTATAGGATGCCTACTACAGGAATGTACAGTAAACACAGACCCCAAAGTACCAATAGTTGTCCACTCACCACAGAGAGTCCCTCTATTACTGAGGGACAAATTCAAAACTGAATTGGACTTCCTTCAGAATCAGAGCATCATATCACCCATCACAAAACCCATGTCAAGGGTAAACTCATTTGTATGTCTCCAAGGTGAACAGATCAGTTAGGTTATGTCTAAACCCAAAAGTCTTAAATAAAGCCATGCAAAGACCCCACTTTGTAACACCCATATTTGAGAATATAGTCTCCAGACTACATGAGGCTAAGCAGTTTACAATTGTCAATGTTAAAATCCAGATATTCACAGATGAATCTAGATCAACAGTCAAAGGAACTGACAACTTTCATCAATTCCAGAGAGCAATGTTTGAGAATTTTTCGAGAACATTCTATGAATATCAGATGATACTATTGTCTATGGATTTAAGGAAGATGGTAGTGACCAATATGCTGTATTCAATGAACTCCTTGAAAGAGCTAGGGAAAAGTAGTAGTTTTCTGAACGTCTGTAAGTCTATCAGCATTGGTTTATTTGTCGTTACCACATATCAAAAAAAGGTGTAAAACCAGATCCCAAGAAGGTTGAGGCAATCATGCACATAAAGCCCCCTGAAGATAAGAAACAGTTAGCAAGATTTCCAGGGTTAGTGAACTTCTTCAACAAATTTTCTACACACCTAGCAAGGCTCACTAAACCATGATGGGACCTGATGTCCAAAGAAAATTAGTTCACTTGGACTCCTCAACATGAAGAAGCTTTTGAGAGCATCAAAAAGGAGATTAGTAAAACCAGTTTTAAGCTATTTCAATCTAAAGACACCCATAACTCTGCTCCCAGCCCTACATTTGAGGTAGGTGCCTCAACTGTGACGTTCCATATCACGTGACGTCCACGTCTCGCGAAGGACGCTACTTGCTAACAAACAGTAATTTTAATTTATTTGTAACAAACAGTTATTTCTGATGAAAAATTGAGGACAATTTGAAATATCAAATAAATATATATATAAATAAATAAATACCTTCATAAAATAAAACATTATTATTTTTTAATTTGAAACTTTTTCTATATATATATATATATATATATATATATATATAACCATAATAATAATGTTAGATGCATCCTTTTAACATATTCATTTAAACACTAACAAGAACATTGAAAGTTTGAGTTAAAAATATATATTTTAAAATAATTTCATACATTTTAGGAATTAAATAGGCATTTAGACATACTCAGTGAATATTGTTTCCACAAAAAGCCTTCTACAAATCTAATCATGGGAAAAAAACTAGCCCAAAACAACTAGATTTCATCAGTAATATAACACTTGCTGGGTGAGGGAGATTCCCCCAAATACTTTAATTTTTTCTATTTTTCATTGACATCTTATTATGTTTTTATATGGTCAAAAGACCTACTAATATACAATCCTGTTATAATTGTTTCTCCCTTTCATTAGTTAGTTCCTTAATTAATTTGCATGAGTGTTACAGTCTGCCAATACCTCATAAATAATGGACTATTCTGTTTTGGCCACACTAAAACACAGAAATGATGTATCAGAGATGCTACTTAGTTTCAGTGAGAAAATGCAAGAAAGACAGAATCGATGATAGAAGTGTTTAACAGCTGTTTCAGTGAAATGAAGAAAGTTGTCCATTTCAAATCTTTTCATTTGTACACCCTTACTTCTTAAAATAATGACCAGCATTCATATTCATGATTGTTAGTGCAATATTTTGTTAAAGTCGTTAAGTTGAAATATTTAACGATGTGATAGGGGAATTTCTATGGAGATTTTATTGTCATAGAACTTGATTGAACTTATTCAGTCATTAACTTAAGAATTAAGATTCATTAGAATATTAAAATAGCAAAACCATGAAATTTTTTCATGAGTCTTTCTAGTAAATATTATTAGACACATTTCCTCTCTCTCTCTCTCTCTCTCTATATATATATATATATATATATATATATATAATATATGATGGACTTTCCTGCCATCTTTGAGGGTCAAACAATTCAGCTCCTACAACTGAATTGCTAGACTATCCACCCATGTAAATTGATTATGGTGATAACGTGTTCTGCAGAACTAGCCACAATTCTTTTTAGAAGAACTGATAGTTGAGAACTGATGCACATAGTGTGCCACAAGATCCCCAAACAGTCCACCTCAGGTTTTGAATTCAGTTTTCTTTCTTCTAGACTAGTTACCAACCAAGGCTAAAAAGCCTGGTTTTGTCTTCCTATTTAACCCATAGCTGGAAGCAGATGGATTAATAATTTTCCCAATGGTATTTGCACATAAGTGAATGTAACAAACACAACTGGAATTCGAACTCGGCTCTCCAATTTCTCATTCTGAGCCACTATCCATTACACAACTCATATATCTATATAGTGCATGCAAACACATGCATATTGATGTAGTGTACATATACATACATACATACATATATATATATATATATATATATATATATATATATATATATATAGTAAACACAGATACCCATATATCATGTAATTGTACTCACACAACTTATGTATATAGATATGCATATAATGTACACAGGCTCACATAGCTATATCATGTACCCACTCACATACACATATATAATACATGTGCATCTATGTATTTTCCATTAAACTTTTATATTGCAAATGTGAAAATAACTTATACTATATTTATATGTTTGTTTCCATTACAGTTCAGTTCTCATGAAAAAAATCAGACTGAATAGCAGAAAATATTTTGAAAATATTAATTGGCAGAATTTAATTAACTCAAAATTATAAAATTAATAAGCCTTTTGAAATCAGTTAACGATAATGCAATCTTAATCCACTTTTCCATGGTTTTGCTCATCTTGGAGATGTTTAAAATTTTAATTCTGTAGCAATTACTGTCTTTCTAAATCATTCAATATTTAGCCAAATTTTGTTATCTTCAAGTATTGTTTGAAGTTTTAAGATTAAATGTTCACATTGTTTTATTTGAGTTTTGTTATTTTAATCATTTTTTGTTTTCACTGATAGTCATCCTCACTTTCTTCAAGTGTCTGTTGTTTTAGGTAATCTTTTTATTTATTTTCAGAGATTTCCAGTCAAAAGAGTTACTTTATTTACAATATATTGCTCTGACTTCTTTTGCTATTTGTTATTAGAGGATTTGTTTTGGTTTAAAAAATAAAAATATAAGATTACCCAACATGACTGTACACTTGAGTAAGATGAGAAAACCCACCAGCTGAAATATAATGTTTGAAACAACAAAGGGTTATTGAGACTAATCCTAATAATACATCAAATAATAATCTGTTGTCTTCTTTAAGAAATTTTGTGATCCTATATTGCATTTAGTTTTGGCTGCTTACTTTAAATCTTAAGTGGAATTAGTCTGTACATAGAGTTTTTCTCTTGAATAAAAGGATTTTATAAAATCCTTGACTACTCTTAAGTACCTGACTTTTAGAAGCATCAACTTTGTTCCATTGTCTCTGTTATCCTTTAAGAATTGCTTCTAGGTACTTGTATCTTTTCTTGCTTTTACTTCATATATAAAAAAAGAATCTTTTAAGACAAATCATACTCTAAGAAATGTTCTTTTTACTAATTTTTATTTCCCACAGCATAGTATATTCTGAAATGATCACCCACTTGCCAAGTATAATATTGCTTAACTTCAATAATCCACCATAAACTCATGTTAGCAATATTCTAAACAATACAAAAGGTTCTTTCTTTTGTAAACAGAATTTTTTCATGTATTCAGATATGTATGTAAAAATGTTTGCAGTTCAAGACTGATATAAGCTGCACTGCTTTCTTATGGAGTTTATATTAAATTATCAGAGATGCCATTCTCCATTTTCCTAGAGATAATTCACAAATTGTTTTTGCCTCATTTCTTAATGCTGTCTTAAGATTTCTAAATTCATGGCATTCTCTGCTTCAGGATAAAATTATATCACCAAATTCTTCTCTTCGTCAACCAACTGAATTCATGTTGGCCAGCACCAAGTGGAAACCTACTAATGGCTTCTCCTAAAGTCTTCTCTGTCATTCTCAACTATCTTTAGTGTAGCAAACTCATTTATTTTCTCTCTAGACAATAATGAATAATTGAATTTGATCTTATCATCATCATCATTTTGAAGTTCATTTGTCATATCGTTGCTCTGTTCTGTGTAATTCTTTCTGTTGGATGCTTTGCTTCATTCCTTTGTGATCGATTGCTTGCTTTCTGTTCAGACCTATTTTGTAAAAGATTTCAAATCTACATATTGATGTACTGTTGGGACTTCCTTACAAAGCTCAGGGCCAATACAGGCTCGACTTTGCTCTTTTATATAAATGATATTTTTTATGCGTAATATTTATATGAAATATGTATTATTTTTATGCTACTTTCATAAAAAGAAAAAATACTGCTTGCTGTCAATAATAAATAAGGACACAGAATTTCTTGGCATCTTTTCTGCTTTCTTCTATATTATCAAAAAAAAACTCATATAACCAAACTTCATGTTTCTGTATATATATATATATAAAATGGATTGACTTGTAAATCCTTGTCTCAAAAGGAATAGAGAATTGAATTTTCAGTGGGTGTTTCAGAAGTTTTGCTTCATGTTAGACTTGTATTAGGGAAAAATATGGTATATAAGAATTCTTCTTTCTCCCCTCAACAAAATGGCTGCAAAAATATCCCTTAGATGTTACATTCAAAATTGATGTATCTAGTAAGCTATCTACCCAGATAATGTAGACGATCAGTACTTGTACTGAGCCTAGGTCAATAATACTGTAATATCAAATATAAATACGAGATGTCTTATACAAGATGGTTCTGAAAGTTCTCAGCCTGAACCACTTACCAAAATCAGTATTTCAGCAGTCTGAATAATGATTGTGGGAAGTTGGATAAGCCAAGAACTTTTCCACAACTCCTCGTATTGTAATACATATATACAACCACCTGATTTTGTCATATTAAAGCAGATACTTTAGAGTTTCTTTCAAACCTTGTCAGGAGTACAACAAAGAGGAAATGAGAACCCCAGTCTATTTAATCTTTTCCCAAGTCTGTGCCTGGAACATTTACAAACACAGATGTGAAGTGATGGGCACTAATCATTTAAGCTTTTTATACCATATCCCAAACAAATTTACCAATAGAAGACAATGATTCTGCTTACCCTCCTGAGGCCAATATACTGAAGATGATGTGGGCTCTCCCAATGACATAGGTATTAATGATTGGGGAGTCCTGTGTAGGACAATAAACTACAACCAGCAGCAAGGCCTCTAATTGGGAAACTGGAGCTTTTGAGGAGCATGGAACCACCTCTTAATTGCTGTTGTTTTTAGCTCCACACTGACACTGGGTGGTAGCACCTGTTAGTGACTCCTCCACCCAAAGCAAAAACAAAATATAAAAGTATAAAAATGTATTTTTATATAAAAAATACCAACAAAATATATTTATAGTAAAATTACCAACAATACCCATTTATCATAAAATTACCAACAATACTTATTTATAGTATATATTTATTTGAAGCCATAAAATTGTGTTCGAAATATTTAGATTTCAGCATTAAATAATCCCTAGAGGTTGATATGCCACTAATCAAAATCAACCAACCAACTTAATGACTGGGATAAGCATGATCTTGAAAAATCATCATCCTCTACCAAGTGTTCCAAGAAATAAAACTCAAAATAAACCTTTTCAAATCAGAAACTATGATCTAGAATTGGAATGAAAGCAGTGATGGCACCTACCCTGAATCCATCTTAAAAATTCAGGATATGCTAAACATTTCAAATACCTCGGCGTATAGATCAGTTATAACAAATTTATTATAAGAGATAAGGAAATTAAACATAGAATAGGCTGCACTAGAGATAGTTTCACCCAACACCACAAATTGCTTAAAAACAAAAACATTAACCTGAAATCGCGAGTCATGTTTTTAAATAGTCTCATCAGATTGAGACTTTCATATGGATGTCATGCATGGCACCAAACCTATTCAGAAATATCTAAAATTTCAGTTGTATACAAACACCTTCTATGATCAGTGGTTAAAAAGGTGCTTTAAAAGAGCAAGTGAAACCTGAACATCTTGGCAAAAACCATCCTTCTTCAAACCTTGTGGTCTGGCACTATGGAATTACAAAGAATTCTACCAAATAACAGAAATCACATCACTTGAAGACTTTCAACAGCGGCAACAACTAAAATGGATATCACATATTACTCAAAAAGAAAATAATGACATAATCAAAATGCTGACATTCCCTGTTACATCAAATAAAAGGTTAGGAAGGAAAAACCCATCAATACTAGAAATAGCAGTAATAACTTCTGAACTTGAGAAACCTATTTTCCTAAAAAATTGTTTTTAAGATTTTATAAATTTCAAGCAACAGTAGGACAAGCTACTTGGTCAATGAATGCCAAATGTTTCCTTATAAGGAAACAGCTAATATTACCATTACTTATATAATATTCATCATAATTTTTTAACTTTCATAAGTTATATTAATTTTTTTAAATTATTTAGATGATGTATTGACTATTATAATTAATTTTAAATTTGTATTACAATCATTTTAATGTGAATTGTATTTCCCTAACTCACAGACTGTCATTCTGTTACCATTAATCATAATCAACAGGGGTAGAAAATAAAGAACAAGCCTCCTGTGAGACTTGAACTCACATATTCTTTTCCTCCAAAATCCCACAGGAAAGAGGTTACTGTAACATGACTACAAATAGGTCACACTAAAATTACGTATTCTTTCTTACCATTCATCCATGCATTGAATACTGCAGCCATATTTAGTCTCTTTTCTCCTATATATCTCAAGATTTTTGACAAAATTCAAAGGGTCTGTAATGTAATCAATCCTGACCTGGCATATTGACTTCAGTCACTTTCTCACCAATGTGAGATGGCTTCCATTTATCTTTTCTACAAATATTTTTTGGCAACTATTCTGATGTGCTTTTTTCCTTAATGCTTCAACTGCATGAATTTAAGTGTACTACTAGATTGGCAATTAGGTCCCACCATTTTACTGTTGAACTAATGAGATACAATGGTCAGTTTTATTGTAATAGTTTCCTTTTTTGCTTGTTGAATCCTCTTCTGATGTTTTGTTTCCCTGCCACCTACAATCTTCAAAAATACCAATGCCAATCACTATCTTCTGTCTTCATAAGTCCTGTTCCTTTATTATTCTTTCTCTTCAATAAAGTCCTTCACTCCCAGTAACCCCCTGTGTCCTTGTGACATTATCACCTTTCTTGAGGTGAAATGATTAAATATATATAGATAGATAATGCTATTCTGCCAGTTGGTTACCACCTCAAGTGAGAAAAATACATTCATCTTCATTATTTGTCTTTGGTATTTCCTTTTATATTGAGGAGCTTGCTTGCTTGCTATCAAGGGCTATAAAATTCAAGGAGAACCATAGAATGGGAAAGAACAAAAAAGAAAATACATCATATATTCATCTTTAGACATTTGAAATAAAAAGAAAAAAAATAGCTTTAATCAGTTGATGTTCACATTCTGGTAATAAATATTAACCAGCTGCAATAAATATGATTTGATTATCGTAGCAAGAGATAAAAGAAACAAAACTGTTCAGTCAGGTACTTGGCTTTTCCTCTTGGATTCAAACATATTTCTACTGCCTAACAATCTGAGTTTGTTTTTTTTTTTCTTTTTGGGTAGTTTTTATTTCCTGATGCCACAAGAGCAGATGAATGCATGAATAAAATAAATGAGAAAAAGACAAAGTTCATTTAATATTCATCTACATAGAGAAATGTGACTGGACCAATGATGAAATTCACTCCAATACAAAATGTTTATCTCTAAAAATGCAGTTGATGGCATTCTTTTTCTTCTATATGCAATGTCCTTTCAGGACGTAGATAATTATGGCTCTCCACAACCTCCTACCTCTTGTAGTCCTTAGCAATGTTTGTTTGGCTAGACCAGTGGTTCTCAACTGTGATTTATATGGATTACAGTTGAACTAACTAGATACAATGGTCAGTTTTATTGTAATAGTTTCCTTTCTTGTAATTCTCACTTGTTTAACTCTCTTCCAATTATTTGTTTCCCTGTCACCTACAATCTTCAAAAATGTAGATACCAATGGCAATCACCATCTTCTGTCTTTATAAATCCTGTTTCTTTATTATCCTTTCTCTGCAGTAAATTTTTCTCCTTCTCTTTCACTCCTGGTAACCCCTCCCGGTATCTTAGTGGCATTATCACCTTGCTTGAGATGAAATGATTTTAAAACATTAAAAAAAAAACAAATTTGTCAAAAGCTTATTCTTAATTTTTGGCCCATGCTATTTACTAACAAGTTTCCTTTCTTATAATTCTCACTTGTTTAACTCTCTTCCAATTATTTGTTTTACTTCAAAATAAGGCATATACATTTACTATCTCTGTAATAATATATTTCTTAAACTCATTTATTAGTAAAAAATAAATTCAGCTTTTTTTGCTTTTTTTTATCAAATGATTATTATTCTACAAAAAAAAAAAAATGAAGAGTAAAAGTGGTCCATGAGTAAAAACAATCACACAATCTTGTCAAGTATATGGCTTGCTGCCTCCCGCTATTTCCCTCACCCTCAATATGCCCCCTCTCCCAGTGAATAGCTCCAAACAAAAATAGAATCTGCATCTATATTCTTATTCTACTTGTTTGGATGGATAACCATTATGCTTTCTTTTTTTTTTTTCTTTTACCTAGGCTCGAAGATTATTATCTACCAAATCCCCCTCCCTTCTGAACTATAATGCTTTCTAACTGAGAAACCTACATAGTAGTATTAAACAGAAATTAACTGTAAAAAGGAGACAAGGAGTGTGAAAAGTGGGTTTGAAGGAAGAAAGTTATTTCTTCATATGAAATTAATCTATGCTTTTATAATATTTCGATGAACAGGTAATGAAGATTGGTAAAAAAAACATGAGAAGATACAGGTAGAGGATGAGAAGAAAGTAAGCCCCCAAAAAACCTGGCTGTCGATTCCCATGAAATTTCCCAAGACCCAACTTCTCATTAATAAAGTCTTTTGTTATTAAATATTTCAAACATATGTCTTATATGGAATATCTACACTACATCAGATATCATCATAGCAGGTGAAGATTTTTACAATAAAACTGGATACTGATAAAAATCTTCAGAATATATTAACCTGATCTTGTGTCACAACCTGACCTCGTGAGGTGTTGAGTAAATACAAATAGTAAGACTTAATCTGAAAAAGATCATTGTTATTCTCAAAAAACTGTTAATGTAATATTCATTTACAAAAAAATCAATTATTCTTACAATCCAAAATATGTTTCAGCTTTAAATAACCCACAAATTGTTGATAAGCCATAAAAAAAAAAACAAATCAATCAAAAGAACATTACACTTGATACCATGTAACATCTGGATACTTTATTTTAAAAGCATATCCTATCAATAACAGTTATGACAAATCAATATATAGATTATTAAAATTATACAAAAATATATTTGAACTGACAATTTCTATTTAACTAATATAATCAGAAACTGTTTTATTTATTGATATTAACAGACAATATTACCCAGTATCTAATGAAACCATAGTTTAATTCTTTGTAGCATATCTCTTTTTCTTCTACTTTGAACTGGTCTGCTATCTTTTTGATCAGCTTGGATACAAAATGGTAGAAAAGAATATAAGCCTATATGTTCCTAAATATATAAAGTTAAAAATGTGGTATTGATACTGACCCCCACACACAGATTCCAACACTTCAAAAGCCAGATCAAATTTAAATATAACACTTCACATATCATTTGGACTCTTATATTCATCTATGCTATTTTTAACACATTTTATTTAATGTATTCTTTTGTCTTCATCGAATGAATGTTAATCTGGTGATCTTTTAACATACGGTGATATTTTTTCAAATGCAAGATATCAAAAGATCATGATTCTCCACAACTTTCTTTTTTTTCATTAATATCTGTATATTGTCACAACTCTTACTGGGCAAACACAGGAGAATGATTTCCATACCTTCTCCATGAATTTGAATTTCAGAATTACACATCTAGACTGGTTGTTCTACCAAGCCGGGTCTCTTCTACACTTTTATCTACAACTGAGGAAATGGGAAAGATGGATTCATGCCTTTCATAAAGCATTTAGTGAGAAATAAACACAACAGCTTTAGCTGGATAACTATTAAGCTACTTGAATGTCCCTAAAAGACATTCAAGTAGCTTAATATCAAACTAAGAAAATCTTAAAAAATTCTCAACTTGGTCAAAATCCACAAATGTAACCAAATAACCAAAGATAAGAATTTTTTTTTTTTTTTTTTTTTAGGAAGGTCTTCTTGATTAGTCCAAGAACTTTTAAGCACCCCATCATAATATGTATACAATACTGAAAACATAGAAAGAAATCATGCCCTTTTTTTTTTACTCTATCAAAATAAATATGAAGAAGTATGTCTTGCTTTATAAACATGTACTTTCAAAATCCTATAGTACTGACTCTGATGTTATCATGTAAGATCCCTGACTTTTAAGAAAATGGCTGATGAACATTACAGCTGAGCAACTTTTGATTTGAGTTCATATCACATTGTATAGTATCATTTTGCTCTGTGTCCTAATTGCAGTGCCTGGCCTAAAGCTATTGTAAATTGAATGTCTGTCTTTGCCATCTCATGGACTGATTTCAAGCAGAAATTACTGTGAGGTTACAAACTTCAAAAGACAGAACAGACTTTGTCAAATTTACTGAAACTAAAATAAAAAAAATATGCAAAACTGTATTTTGTAGATTACAGTGTTTATTTTGGCTTTTACACCATTCCCACTCAGAAATATTTGAAAAGTTCTATTCAAAACAGAATTATTTTATCATTAAGGCATTTGAAATCAATGTTCAGTTTGTTTTTTTTTTTAATAAATTAACATTTAATTCTAAATTAAAATATCTCACTGTTGTCTGTCTTAGATATTTTAATTTTTCCAGACACACTTTTCACAAGAAAAGCATGTATATTAAAGAAATAACAGTTAAATTAAAATTAATTGAAATTATTTAACAAACAGTTTTTCAAAATTTGTGAATTTATACATTGTCAATATAAAGTTTTGTTCTAAAGATCATATAGTTTTTATCCTATAAATTATTGAAAATAAAAATGTAATATATTTATATATGTGTCTGATCTTATCATTGGTTATTATGTGTGTGTATGTCTCTCTCTCTCTCTCTCTCTCGATATATATATTGTGTGAGTGTGCAATTATGTTTCAAATTTTCTGAAAAATTTATAGAGAAAAAGTGCTCAATATCAAAGATAGACCATTTGTATATACAGTGGACTGAAATCAATGCTGCATGGTGACTGGCAGAAAATGAGATTGACATGGCATATTCAAATTCAAGATAATGTTGTTGCATTCACTTTCACACAAATACCCTTAGAAAAATAGGACCCCCCCCCTCATTAGATTGTAGCCAGTCTAAGAGAAAGACAACTCTGAATTCAAAACAAGTTAGCATATTCTACTCCCATAAAAAACTACTTGTACAGAAACCACAGTAGCAATGCCTTGTCTTCTTAGGGGTGGGTCAGAGGGTGCGACAGCCCTTGGCATCCATATCAGGAAGACAGCCATCAAAGAATGAAATAAAAAATTTGTATATATTTAATTTGAATAAAGTGTTTATTAGATGTTTCATCTGTTTTTACATATTTAAAATGTCTTCCTTTCTCACATTTCTCAGTACTATGCTCTATAGCACCTCCTACTTGAGTTTTAGGTGTATACAATCAAAGAATTGGCCCAGGCATTACCAAACCTCTGCATGTCATTGCTTAGGGGAGTCTACAGGATTTACATGCATACACGGTGACTGACAGTGTTATGCATTTAAGCAATCATTAGTCCATTTGATAATCAGTTAAAGTGTGTAACTGCAAATCACCATGCAGTGTTAATTTCTATGTCCACACTTTATATTATATGTTTTATACAATATGCATACATTTTTCCTATTTTAAAATATTTTTATTAAATTGACAGATTATTTTTCTTACAATATGATAAAAATTGAAGAAGAATCTGGATTCATGTTTCTTTGTTAAGTATTTTAAGTTTTTCATTGACTTTAGTCATTGCCAAACATTAAAGTTCTGTGATGACTTTGTACCTGTTTTAAATATAATGCTGGAAAAAATGGTCAGCTCATTGTGATGTTCCAAAAAGTGCTTGAATTCTTCTGCTATATCTGGACTGTAGCTGTCTAATCCCATTTCACTTTCCAGCCTTGATAGAGTTCAAAATTGTTTCCACTGTCTTGTGTGGGATGACATATTTTCCACCCTGCAACCTCCCCTCCCCCATAGATTCGACATTGCAGCCTATCGCTATTTCCATGGTAAATGTTTGGACAATCTCCATTCTTTAGTTCCAACAGTTTAAAATTTTATATCTAAGACCTGTCTTGCTACATACTGTAGAGTGAGTGGCCATTGTTAAATATAAATAAATAGCAGAAGTTCATAATCAGCAATAAGAAAAAGAAAAGAACAGGACAAAAACAATACAAAGTAAGCAAACAATATATACAAGGCAAAATCAACAATAATAAGGCAAAACAGTGCTATGTCAAAAAGCTCACAAACTAAGAATTGGGGTTGACACACATGAGCAAATTCATATGAGCAAATGCAGCATTCTGACTTCAAGACAGACTGGGACTGAGTCAAATGACACCAAGAACAGGACTATTTTATTGGCTAGGGGGAAATCCCAGCATGCATTTGTGTGTTTTTGCCTATAAATTGAGGCGGGGAAAGTATTTTGCAGTCATTGCTATTGTAGATTGGAACTAACACATACACCGAGTTGAACCACTGTCATTTATTTCATGCATATGAAATGAATGAGAGTAAGACATAAATTCCACTAAGACAGTTTTTCCTCAAGAATTGCTGCCTTGTATAGCTATACATAGTAAATAATTATTTTTTTATAAAGTCTTTTTTAGATGTACCAGCCATTCTAATGGCAGAGGTTTGCAAGGAATTATAAAAATATGCCAAATAAATGTTTCTTTTCTTATGTTGAAATGTCTTGGGTTCTTTCTTTTGGTCCATTATGTGACAAAACCACAAAATAATTAAAGAGGAACGTCCACAAGATGACATGGAATGACTGGGCAGGGATTCAGACAGGCTTGCGATTTTCTTTCTCATCCATCATCCATGATAAATTTGGTTGTGACCAGGGATGCTGCATGCAATTATCCTCATCTTTCTTGATAGCATTACTGTATTGCCGCTTTTCTATCATTGGGTTTTTCATGTTGCCAGTCAATCATTTATGGCTGAATCAAACCACTTGTCTATTTTTAACAAGTTTATATATATATATATATATATATATATATATATTTTATCTGTTTATCTCTCTTTATGTGTGTGTGTGTGTGTGTGTCTATTCAATTGTTTGGATATGAGTTTGTGACCCTGGGTTTCACACTTTTGCGATCATCAGACAAACTGCAGTTCATCTGATGATTGAAGAAGCATGAAACCCAGGGTCACAAACTCATATCCATACAACTGAATATGTTACCTCTATCACTGATATTGAGCACTTTCCACTAAGTAATGCACATATAAAATAAAAATAAGTAAAATTATATCTATAAAAAGACAATATGAATAAAGACAAAAGGAGAACTTTTCTTTACCAGTGCATTTCATTATCTGATGGACTTTATTGAGGCAAATGTAACATTTTTATTCATATATATATATATATATATATATATTTGTCTGAAGAATCAACATTCTTAATAAATAAATGAAGTGTCTACTCAAATACAAGTATCCACTAAACCTAGCATTTAAAGTGATAAAATCTGTCGGATCAATAAATACAAATTTAAATTACTTCTTTAGAAAATTGCTTTCTTTATGTTTGAATATGAAATTGAGCAGATATGAAAAAAGTTCAAGAAGTCTACAACAAGAGGAATTTTGCTTAAAGGCATGATTCAACCTTGCCTGATCATCTAAGTTCTCTATAGCGCAGTTGCCTTGAGCATGTCAAATGGTTCTCTCTACCCAGGGTGACACAGGTTCAAATCCTACTGGAGAGTGCATATTCTTCTTTAATAAGATGTCTCAATTATTCAGGCAGTACACAAAAATAAATAAATATACAGTTTAATAAATGAATGAAGCATCTACTCTAATACAAGTATCAAATAAAAATAATGTTTAAAGTTATAAAAACTCTATGATTATTAACTAAAAATCCATTAATTCTTTAGAATATGTGTGTGTGTATGTATGTCCAATATTAAATCTTAGACTGACAAAATTGGAAAACATTTATTTCTGCAACACATGTCATCTCCTTCATGAACTTCCTCAATGATAATAATGGAGTGATTTATTAAGATAAACCTGTATTTACATATACAGAAAAGGCATCATTGAGAAAATGATGTTATATTTTCAAATTTCAATCTCAAAACATTCTAAAATGCTCAAGAAAGTACCAACATAAAGGAAATTATGAGGGCACTAAGTGATGTAATTTTAATTATGTTGATAATCAAAAGTGATTTTTTGCAATTATTATTTTTCTCAATATCTAGTAAATTAATCATTTTCATTCAGTTCTTTGATGTTTCTATGGTTGTCCACAAATGTAACAACTTACAAAAGAAATCTCTTAAGAATGGAGATATTTAACAATACAAACACATGCATATGGTAGTGGGGAGTAATGACAATGACAATAGAAAAATCTTTGAAGTAAAATATTTTGATTCAAGAAGGAACTTCTTTGGACTAATTGATGGTGTTATTGATGGAGTCAAAATTAAGTAATATATTAAGACAAAAATGTATTGAAAGTGTACTAGTTTCAGAATCTTGGTGGTAGATTTACATCCAGAATCATGCAATATGTCTCTAATTAATGCTTGTAAAATGTGGGATATTTAAAAACAAAAGTGATAGAAAGCTGCATGAAATTAGCTAAGTTATACATTTAGATACACTGAACATCCTTATATCTTATTGTTTTCAATGTAAAATTGTAACTTCCTCCATTTTACACACACACAAATATAATCAAATGGATAAATGAGTAAATGTACAAGCAAGTGTTCAAATAAAATATAAATATATATATATATATATATATATATATATATATATATATATATATATAGTTAGTTAGTTAGTTTATGAAAAACTAGGTAATTCATATGGGTCAACCAAGGAGGATAAAATCCAGAGAGCTCAATGTAAATCCAGAGCAAATAATTTAAATAAAAACAGGCCACTTTAAGGTTCCATGTAATAAATTATTTCACCACAGCACTTTTAAAGGACTGCGGATCATCAGACTTTACTTCCAAATATATATATATATATAATAAAAAGGCTTAAATACTAATATTAGTGTTTAAGCCTTTTTGTTATATTCTTACTCTATCCTGGACATTGAGCTCTACCTGGATTCTATCCTCTTGGAAATTTTTATATGTATGTATGTGTATATATATTTATATAGTTTTTTATATATATATATATATATATATATATATATATATATATACTCAATCAATAAAACCATTATTAATCTGAAGTTCCTTCTAGGAAGGAAACACGTTACTTAGGAATCTTTTCTCTTTTATTATTCAGTTACTATCTATTCGTCTCATATTGATTTCCATATCACATTTATGTTTGTGCATGTATATAGTCATATGTACAAGGTTTTATCAAAAAGTATCAGAACTGTTGCTATGGTAACAGAGCTAAAGTATGCAAAGTGAAGCCACTTGGCACAGATTGACCTTCAACTCACTAGGTTATAACATTCTCACTCACTTCCGTTGTTTATAGCAGTGCTTGGAAGGAGAGTGTGTAGAGTGTAGTTGTCTCGTTACACCACAACAGTTCCATCAGTGACCATGGCTTGTGCATCAGTTTTTGGCAAAGAAAATCATTCCCAAGGTCTGACAACTACCATATTCCACGGATCTCACCCCCTTGCAACTTTTTCCTTTTCAAAAATCAAATCCTAAAATTTCAAGATCTTCATGAAATCCAAGAGAATGTAATGAGGCAGCTGATCACTGTACCAGTAAAAGAGTTCCAGGAATGCTTCCATCAATGGAAATGATGCTGGATAATGGGTGTGGCTTCAGAAGGGGTCTACTTTGAAGGATATTAAATATCAAATTGATATGTGTTGTAATTTTATTTTTATAGCACTTGTCCTGATACTTTTTGATTCTATAATATACTATATATATCTGCCAAAGACATATGCATTTATATAAATGGCGATATTATCAAGCTTACTTTGTTTGGCAAAGATTGAAATAACTTCTTCAACAAACATTAATCTCAATTGTATAATTTTACATTCTTCATTATTAGTCTTAGCCATAGTTGACATGGTTAGCACTTTGATGTGGTGTAATGGTTAGCAAGCTTGTTTTGCTAGATCAATTACATCTTAATAGGGCGCTCAAGCCTCACAGGGTGCTTCATACTTTTGGCCTTGTGCTATACTTAGAAAACCATCATGGTTGACAATTGGTGTAACAGATTTTTACTGTACTGGTTGTAGTAAGATAGTTATAGGATAGTGGTGTGTCCATTTCCTCACTCACCCACTATCTTTTCCATCAATAAAACATTTTTATGAGTATATCTGAACATGGTTTGGATTGTAGGAAAAAGTAGATTCATGCCTTTCTTAAGAGCATTAATGTTAAGTAAAGAAAAGCAGCCTCTAGCCATAATTTGAACTTGGTTTGCTTATTCCATTTTCCATCCTGAAAATTACAGAGAAAAGCTCCAAGATGAATATACAGAATGGTTTGACTTGACTCACTACATTATCGTGTACATGTGTATGCTTGACATATTCAAAGGCATCACTCTTCATGCTAATTTGTATAAAGATGTATTCAACAATGTTCTCAAGTATTCCTCGCAGGAATCTATCTCACCATTCATCCTCAAAATGAAATTTCCATTTTCTCTTCCCATTCAGTTACACAACAATTTTTTTTCTTGCTATTTTCTCTCACCTTCTGAATATAAGTTTGTTCAGTAGGTGCAACCACCTGTGGCTATGCTGCTTCTTACCCTCTATGACAGTAGCATTTTTGAAAAAGCCCATCAAATGGCACATAGGATCTCTCGGATGAGCTGGGATATCCAATAAATGTCAGCTGTCATCTGTATTCGTTATATTTTTAGATTTTTCTTTTATTATATTTGTAAATCCTGATCACCTGTCATCGACTAGGAATCATTTATATATTACTGACAATGGTTGTATGTCCAGCCATTTTATAGCCACAACATCAGCATGGATGTTTCCATCAGTGATATACTATACACAGCACTAGTTAATCCCTTGTTGTCAACAATCTTGTAATTTGAATGCTTTACAAATAGGTTGTATCTTTTTTGATACTAAAACCTGTTGAATTCTCAGCTTTAGTATGGTGAATATTTTACTTTTTTCAATTTTTTTTATGGTAAGGTTCACCGGGGAGCCACTCAAGCTAGAGGGTCACATTTGGAGATAATTTGATCAGATAGCAGGGGAAAATAATGGTTAACCCTAGCTTTGAATCAGTTAAGATTATAGTGATCAGGGAAGCATCCTCTTGGGAGTCAGTTCCACAGAGCAGTGGAATTTACTTCTCACCAATGGAATGTGGGGTGAGGGTTGCTACTATGTAAGTGGCATAGCATGTCCTTACCATGAAGGTTTGAACTGGTGGGACCAGGTAATGTAGTTCATCCAAACACTTTCCATGGAAGTAGTAATAAAGCAGCAAGAGGCTTGTCATGTCCTGCCTGTGAGAGTGAGGTTGGAGAGTGAAGAATAATTCATCTCCCACAAGGGCTCAGAGAAACTTTTGGGTTCTATCAAGGCTGGAGATATGACAATACTCCATTTTTGTCCTGATCAGACTATTGTAAAGGTAGAGGAAAGCAGGAAAGGTCAGGTACTTACTGGAATGTTACAGGGTGTAAACCATTTTACCTGCATCCTTAGCAATGGATCGTATGTATGAGATCCACTTGAGGTCAAGTGCAAGTTTGAGGCTGAATAATCTTTTAAGGCAAGATGCTTCCCTGAGGGAACATCTGTTCATCATGACTAGTGGTAGTTCAGGGTCCAATCAGTGATGATGGAATGTAACTAGTTTGGTTTTTGAGGAATTGGATGTAACCAGCCAGTTTTTACCCCACTGGGTAGTATGTACTAGATCAGAAGAGTGATCAGTTGCCAATCTCTGACCATCAAGGGTTTTAAAGGTTCACCTATATATATTCATTGGTATAGATGTTTACAAATGATCTGAGTATATTCTTTGACTGATCATTTATGTAAATCATAAAGAGGGTTGGTACGAGAAGTGAACTCTGGTGGAGGGATGCCTGCATTGACCCCGAGGGCTCCAGAGGACTGGCCATTAATGACTACCTTCAGAGACTACATCACTCATTCTCAGTATCAACTTCATAATAGATATTATGGTTGTCTGTGACTTTTTGCAAATCTTCTAATTGTACAGGATATTTAGAAATTATAATTCACATACTAGAATGTATTAGACATAGATAAACATTTATGCATATTATGATGTTTCATAGGAAAGTTGTTAGGAGAATAACATCAGCAAGAGTCAAAGTTTAATAATCCAACAATCCCAACAATATTCTTGTTTATTTATATGAAGATGTTTGATAATAAAAGTGTATTTTGTTTGGTGCTGGTGGATTTTTCATCTCTTGAAACTTGTTATTTGCATAAAAATAATAGAATATATAACCAATTAGGATGTAAAACACTCATGTTACTTGACTTGAACTATTTTATAGAAATAAAGATGTGCGATAGTAAAGGTGTTAGGAGGATGATGTCAGTAATGATATCCAACAATAGCATTTGTTTTTTCAATCTTGCTTCTATTTTCAAAGAAGAAAATACTTATTATAAATGCATGTATTCAAAATACCAGATATTTATAATATGCAGAATATCCAGATAATAGCACCCAAAGAGACTGACTTGAAACTGATTGCACCTTTGCACTTCCTTTTGCATTTTTTATCTTTTAACCCTTTTTCTTGAAAAAGACATTTATATACTAATAAATAATAAAACAAATTACTTTATTTTATTTTTGTTTTTAGGAAAATGTTTTAAACATTTCTAAATATAAACAAAGCCCTATCTTTTTAAAAATCATGTAAATGCTTTCAATCATATAAACCTTACAGCTCTTTTTACTTTACAAATGTCTAATTTTTTGGCGTCTGTAACCACACAAAACCAAACGGAAGCTCTATTATTATCACCAGTTATGCTAAAAATAAAGACCGCACTTTAGCAGCAACGGAATGCAGATTTTAAAAAATATATATTGGTCTATTATTATCTTCGGTTATTTCAAAAAATAAACCCTGTACTTTGGCAGCAACCAAATGCAGATAATGTGGCTTTAAAAATTGCAGTTTGAATTACCACAAAAATTGAGATAAAAATGTCTTGAATATTTCCAAATCTAAATAAAAATCTCTCTCTTTAGAAACTTGGAAATACTTTTATAAATGCTTTCAATTAGATAAACTTTACAGCTCTTTTCACTTCACAAATGACTGATTTCTTGACATCTTCACTTCTACAAAACAAAACAGAAATTCCATTATCTTCAGTTATTAAAAAAATCTATTGTCACTTTGGCAGCAAAAATAATATTGATAAAAATATTTTTGATTTTTCTTGTTACATTATTACTTTAATTACTAAGTTCTTATATCAGAGAACCAACTCATTTATGGTTAAGTACTACTTATGCAACAGCAATGACGTCTATTATATTTGTGGCTTGACTATTCTAGTGTTTCCATTGTTGTTATATTTTGAGAGTACATCTTAATTCCTTTGTAGATGAATATGTTCTATTAGGATGGTTTTGTAAATGTTTTATATGTTTAATCCTAAGGATTGATATTAATACTCTGAATTATTGAGCTTGTCATGCATTCACAATACTTGAGAGAATGCAAGCAGTTTTCCTGTTATCTGCAGCAAATGTAACTGAGTAAAATGAGAAACTGGTTTCTCCTGTGTTGTTATGACCTATAAAATATGAAATTGCTGAATAAAGTAATTTTTTGTGGACCGGTTGCTTCTGTTGATAATAACATTTGATCTCTTAAGTCAGTGCCTGTTTTTAAGGTGAACATAAAATGATATTTCAAACAAGATATTGGTTGTAAGATGGAAGATGTGATAGACTTTCAAAATATTACATTAATAGAGATTCTGATCCAATTAACAGAAATGGAAAGATGACATGTCTGGATTATGATTCTACCAAACACTTTAAACAAAAGAAGATATTAAAGTTGAAAAGTTCTTGTTGTTATACATGGAAAAATGCACAGTTTTTATTGGCACACTATGGAAGAACTTGATATCAAGTTCATCTATGCCAATTAATGAAAGCACAAGAAACTACAATTATCATTATGAAAATAAGAATATACAAGATATAATGTAGATAGACATACTAGACAACTAAACAGGAACAGGTAAGACATGATTATTAAACACATTTGTCAGTACATTAGCAGAAAAAGCAAAATTTGTAGATTAATCATTTTTAACTAATATATAATTCAAGTTTGTAGATTAGAGTAGAAGTTACTCATCATCACAATGAATCCTATGTACCATTTGGGTTTTAGGGGCATCACATGTACTGCAGTCACAGCTGAAGTGGTATTTCTTGGGCAAGATGGCTTGATGGAGCCCAACCCTCTTCAGGCCAGTTTGAATTCAGAGTTTTCCTTCTCCTACACCAGTTGCTACCCAAGGCTATAGAACTCAGTCTTTCCTGCTAATTACCCACAAATGGGGAGAAGTTACTGCAAATAGATAAATAAAAGTTTCAGTAGTTATTGAGAGAAAAATGGTGATTATTTATTAAATAGTAATATTCCACTTCTTTTATGCAAAGTCTCCCAAAAAGCAGACATTTTATTTTTTTTTAATCATTTCACCCACAGCAAGTTAATAATGCTACTGAGAGTAAAAGAGAATGAAAAAAAGTTTCTAAAGAACTGGAAACAAGGAATAAACTTCTACTCCTTTTCAAAAGATGGGGAGGCATGTGAGCTGGACGATAGGCAAACCTATCTACTCCTATTCTTTCAAATGATATAGCTCATGTTCTGAGTGATTTATTGAGTTTAGTTTGTACCTTATCAGGTCACTGCTGTATTTGTCACACAAACTTGTTATTTAATAACCAAGGGAAATTTAAGATTTTATCTGCTATAAAATCTTGAAGACAAGAAGAAAGAAAATGCAATTTACATGGACAATTTTCGCATGCCTCAAAAGAAAAGTTGGGCAAACTTGTTAAGGCGAGTAAAGGATTTTGAGATAATGAATTCCTGAAGATAATTGAAGACAGTCATGACTCTTGCAGTCTGTGCATGAAGTTTAAACGTCCACCTTTTACATCCATTTGCGGCCCTGCTCTTGGCTGATAAATTTAATCAGGTTGTGTGTATAGACTTAAAGGATTATGCACATAATGAATCCTGGATTTTGCTCATGATTGACTCAGCCACAAAATATTCTGCAGCTTGTTTGATTTATACTAAGCATCAACATATTGTCAATAGCATAGTTTGATGCAACTAGGAAGCTCTTCAGTGATAATAGAGAAGAATTGTCTAATAATAAATGCAGAGAAATTAATGAAAAACTAACTGCTAAAACAACTACAGCTGGTGAATCACCATTTGGTCATGGTATTGTGAAACATTATCAGATATGGGTGGTGGGGTGTTTTCTACAAAACTTTCTCAGATATGAAATGTGAACCCAAAGTAGCACCTACATAGGCAGTAAGTGCACAGAAATCATAACACAATAATAGTGTTTTTAGTCCACTGATTAGTATTTGGTTTTTATCCCTAGTCTATTTTCAGTTTTAAATGATCTTCTAGTTTTTCACTATTTACATTCTTCAGATCGTTATCTTCATTTATATTCTCATATTCACAACGTTTTGGCCATTGTACACTTTGGCTTTCTTCAGGTGATATACACATTGCCCAGTAGATAAAAACGTTGGTTGAAGTAATCCAGTTACTTGACCCAAAGAATCGTCAGTTCAATACCTGACCACAGCAGTGGTGAACAAAAACTTGGAGAGTTGAGTTGCTCAAGGGAAATAACTGAAACTGAGATATCCAGAAAGAGCATGGCATGTGGAATTAGAACAATCGACCTACATGGATTAAATAAAGTGTCCGGTTTGAAATTCCAGCGTATATCACCTGAAGAAGGCTGGAGCATACAATGGCCAGAACATCGTAAATATGACAATAAAGATGAGGACAGCAGCCCAAACAATGTAAATAAGATAGTTACAATGCCTAATCTCAGAAATACAAAATGAAGACAAATGATGATCTTCCAGCTATGGAAATTTCATCTCGTGATATTATCCATCAAAATATGGATGCTTTACATTGAAGCTAATTAATTGATTTTTCTGTAGAGTCAATTGCAAAGATCAGTTTATCCCTTAGTCATAATATGCATACTTCGGCAGATGTGGTATATGATAGCTATGATAAAGTTTATTATCAATGAAAAATATAACAAATGCTGGGACAGTCTTGAACTTGCACTTGTATGTGGGGAAAAATGAGCAATTTGTATTGATATACCATAGAACAGCGTACTCAGGTTTCAATTGATGATGGTGAAAGATAGTAGTAATATATGCCAGACTAAAAAAAAAAAGATAGACAAAAAGAAAGAGAAGAAAATAGATGAGGTACATCATCTGAATGACATCTGTAAAGATGAACATGAAAATTCTATGCCAAATAAAACCAAGGCCCTGAATACAGAGTCAACTACTGGTAGAAGTGAAAACTAGCCAGAATGTAAATAATTGCACTACTAAACCAACAAGGAATTCTTTTATCAGCTACAAGATAAAAGATGCAGATGTATGGAAAGAAGGTAATGTAATAAATATGCATCTAAAACAAACTGGAAAATGTAAATGTGGAGTGAAAGTTCATGTTGCAAAGGATGAAGAACCAATGTTTGTCAGTTGGGATTATGTTTAAAAATGGAAGTACTCTATCAATAAAATACTACCTTGTTAACAGCTGATCAAGAAATGTCCCAAGATGTTATGGATACTGAAAATAGAGAATTGAAGAGATTGTTTAGTAACAATGTGTTTGAAGTCATACCTTTTGAAAATCAAGTCACTGTATCATCTTGTTGGTGGATTATATCTAGAAATATAAATATGTTGAAAAGAAAGTTGAAACAAGATTTGTGTGATTATATATATATATATATATATATATATTCTAATCTGTATCATCCCATGTAAGGCAGTAAAGCCACGAAGATACAAGGGGTTACAGGGTGGAGAAGAAATAGGAACAGAAACATTAATAAGTAAGAGTAGGAAGAGAAAAGAGTAATCAGGAGGGGAGTAGATAGTGATTGAGATTCCATTTAAATTTTTGCAGATTGAAGTTGTTTGGAAAGCATAGAGCCAGAAGGGAATCCCACAAGTGAGAAGTGTGAGAAAAGAAACTGTTAGCATAGAATTTACAGGGATATCTAGCCAGCTCAACTGTAAATTGCTATTTGGCTTTATGTTAAGCTAAGCTTAGTAAATCCATACAACTGAAATTCAGAAAGAAACACTTTTTGCTTAGATTTTTATTTTTTTTTTTTTTAGAAGTACCTGATATACAGATCTACTAAACAAACACTTTGCTTAGTGTCACATTTTTCATTGTTTGAAGTTTTCCAAACATCATGTTGTGTAACTAGTTCCCAGTGATATTTCAACCTCTAATAAAGAGATATTGTTTATTGGACGTATACATAAGTTTTCCTTTGGTGATCCGTTCATCTTTGAATTTGATAAATTTGTAGTTTATATGCAAATCACTTCAACCAGGCTATAATGGTAAATACACTCTGGAATATACCGTACCCCAGTTAAGTAACACAATTACAACCAACAATCACTTGTATGAAAACACATCTGACTCTCATCACTAAACACCACAATGTACTATTTGATATGCTAAATGACCTACTGGTAACACCACTGGAGATCTTGATAATGATGTGGTATAAATGGGAATCAGGATAGAGGTGTACATGTCTATTGTTCTGCTGCCAGTAAAAGATACTCCTGGGACCATATTTAGTCTGATCTATGCTGTGGATATCACAAAGTCTGTTACTGATACACTTATAATTTTGGTAAGCATCTGTACTACATGTCCTAGTGTATAGGTGTAGAAATCTTCAGTTGATTACTGTTGCCAACAAGAATGTGATAACAATGTGTCATGTCAAACATGCATAACATTTTATCTTGAAATACTAAAGAGTAAAGTTATTCAATAATATCGCCATTGGCTTCAAACCACAGCCTCCAGACAACTTCTGAATTTGCTGCAACTCTTCTGGACAGTCTCTTTGTTTAAGTTGGTGAATGCTGCCATAATCCTTGCCTTCAGTTCATCTTTGGTGTTACAAGGAATTTTGTTGGTCTTTTGCTCAACTGCGCTCCACACATAAAAATAATAAAAGGGGTTACATACAGTCTGGGGAGTTAGGAGGCTAGTCATGAGGGGTGATGTAATCTCAGAAATTGTCTGACAGCCATGAATCGGTTTTCCTGCTTGTAGGGCATGGTGCAGAGTCCTGTTGCCAGATATAGTGTCTTAGAGCAGCCACCCTCTTGACCCAAGGCAGCACTACCTCCTCAAGACACTTGATATAGGCCTCCATGTTGAGTCTGAAGCCCTCACCTACAAAATTGGGAGTTCTTTTCTTATCAGAATGATCGGAGTGAGTTTTCTGAGGTGCCGTGCCTTCATAATCACTAAAACTCATCCAACTCTTTCTGAATCCTCTTCACTGTCAACAGATTGACACCCAAACAATTTGAAATGATTGTATTGGAGCTTTTGGCACAAATGCCAATCAGTACAGCATACCGTTTCCAAATTTCTGGTGAAGTGAATTGCAACATGGTGGTCTTTTTCTTACAGATGGTACCCAACTGACCCTACTATACTGTGCAGTCAACAAAATCAAAAACAAATAATGCATATGTGCGAAATTAAAAATATAAAATGACGACAATTTACACATCACACGCACCCTATGTGTATGTGTGTGTGTATAAATAATAAGATAGCATATCTTAATTCAAACATGTTTCATTGAATAATATAGACATATTATGTCTATTTATTTTTATAATAATCCTTTCTAGTTCTCTAATCAGTTTCTTGATGTTAACATGAAATTCATCGAGGAATATATTTCTGGTTAACTTCCTTTTATTGGGGTGCGTGTTTTGAAAAAAATTCCATGGCTCCTATGGATAAATTTAAATTTTGAAATAATTATAACAGAGCGTGTTCACATGTTTTTAAAAATCGCCATCATAATGGTCACAGTTAAAATAAATTTGTCTTTGTAATTCACCTCTGATTAGAGAACTAGAAAGGATTGTAATAAAAATAAAAATAGACATAATATGTCTATATTATTTAATGATATATGTATGATAATGATATATATTTTTATATATCGAGAACAAAATTGAGAAAGTTGTATGGCAATGTAGGAAAAAGTTACTTGTGATGTATTTCATTCTTCAAGACTTCATCGGAATACATATGTTGGCCGGTCTACAGACAGTTGCTGGGAATCTTAGACTTATTATTATTATTATGTAGCTGAATTCATTTAGAGTCTTTTTCTTTTTATCACTTTTGTAAGTAGGTATTCCACACTGTGATAACAGATCTGCTGAGAATGGTGAAATGTTTAAGAGCCAGGGTGCAAATTTACTGTAGATGACCTTGCAATTAAGGCACCCTCTAGACATTTATGTTTGTGTGTGTGTATATATAGATATATATATATATATATATATATATATATTAGCCAGACCCCTTAAAATCAAAGAAATATTTTCTGTTTATTCAGAAACTTCTGAAAAAAAATTCTCACTCAAGATCTTCATTCAGTTCTTATCAAATTCTTACATTATGGAAGCTGAAATGTCTACCAGTTGTTTTTTTGTTTTTTTTTTATTGATGATTTCTCTGTATTCAGGACCAAATTATCTTAATCTCTAATTCAAATGCCTTTGGCAGTTATGAACTTCCAAAAGTTTTGGATATTAATGTAGAAAGATGCCTAGGGGTTTTAATGTTACCATAGCAACTATTACCAAAACTGCTGAAATAAGCTCACTTTAACCTATGCTGTCAGAGATCCTCATATTGTAGCAGTGTTCTTACATTGTATATTGTTATCAGAACAAGGAAATAGGATTTATTTTGTTACACTGGATTGCTTCTTTCATTTCCATACATGATTTCCAAAGTGGGGAAAAAATACACTGTGGTCAGGCAGGCAAGCAAGAACAACATATAAATCCAGTCACCCATGACATAGACTGTCTCCAACTTTTATACAGCAAAACAAATCAAGTGTCTTGATTGCTTTTCTACTATTAAAGTTAATTCTTTTGTACACTCAGCTTGACTGTAAATTTATGATTGTCCATGTAAATATGAACTGGACTGATTGATTTATAATGTTATAGCTTTGAGACACTGCCAATAACTTTATTTTTGTTAATATACATAGTATATAGAAGTGGAGAGAAAAACTTCCAAGATAGTAATATATTTTCTTTTTCCAAATATCAAGATACTTTATAATATTTCACATGTGTATCATATATATATATATATGTATAATATATATATATATATTTATAATCCATTGTGGCAGAAACCATGGTTGCAAGAAGATCAGTGTCTCAGATATTTTATATCTTAACTTATATTTTTGTTTTATGAAAATTGTATTGACCACTCTTAATTTAACTATTCTTTTGTTAAATATCATTTTTTGCCAAAGGCTGAATCTCTCTCTCTTTATATATATATATATATGGTCCCAATTACAGACATCATGGCTTTATTCCGTTTGTAATGCTGTTTTTTATATCTGACTATTGACAATCCCATTTTTTATAATTTCCAGTGCATTTCTATAATTCACACTACACTTGATAATAAAAATAACTTGCATTGCTATATAGTAAAAGTATTAGTAATGCATTTGCATTTTACTTTTTACAAAGTTATATACATTTAGAATTATCTACGGTTTTTATGCATGGAATACAAGACTGACCAATGAGAATTGATCGAAACAAAATTGAAAATACCAAAGTTCTGTCTGTTTTCTCTCAATCTCTGATAATGCTTTAATAAAAGTGAAACATCTTAGATTGATAAACATTTCCTATTTGTTCTTTATCTTATCATCCTGTTGGATTCTGATCCATATTTGATCTGCATTTGATTTTTTTAGTGTGTGTGTGATTTCATCCCGTCTCAAGCAAGACGATAATGTCACTAGTATAAAGCGGGCTATTGGGAATGAAAGAAAAGGAAAATATTTTAGTGAGGAGGAGTGAAGAAAGGACAATAAGGAACAGAATTCACAAAGACAGAAGATGGTGATTGACATTGCATTTAAATATTTTCAAGATATACTCATCAAAGAAGCAAGAAAATGGAAGTGAGAAGTGTGAGAAAAGAAACTGTTAGAATAGAAGAGATGGTTGCATCTTTCTAGTTCAACAGTAAAACGGTGAAACCTATTTGCCAATTTAGTATCACACTTAAATTCATGCAGTTGAGGCACCAGGAAAAAACTTCATCAGGATAGAATGAAAATATTTGTGAGGGAAGCCATGAGATGCCAGTGAGAAAATTAAGATGCCTGGTTAGGATCAATGATATTACTTCTTTGAATTTTGTCAAGAATCTTGAGATATATAGTAGGATCACCAGACCAGATATGGCAGCAATATTCAGTGCACAAATGAATAGTAAATTTATAACTCTGCAAGATGAATTCTGATGAGAAAGATTTTCTGGTAAAACACTGAACCAACTTTCCAAGCTAACAGCAATTGATTCGATGTAGTCACTCCACTTCATGTCAGTAGAAAACATGAGCCCGAGTAGAGTGTTGCTCTCCTGAAGTTTAGCATCAGCCTTGCTGATGTTAGGTAGAAAAGGTTCCCTGTGGTGATTAAATGAATGCAATTTTGTTTTGGAGGCTTTAAAATTTACAAGTTATCTCCTGCTTCAGTTATCCACTGATTGGAAGTCCTTTTTAAGAGCAGTTATCAGATTTACTTTGTCTAGTCCATCAGAAATAAAATAAGTATTACTGACAGAAATTTCAGTAATACTTATTTTATTTCAGACCAATGACAATATCTCTTTCTGATTTTGAATGCATTTCTATCACAAAATCATTAAATATTATTGTAAAATTAATTTCAATACTTTCCTATATTAAAAGCATTATTAACACATGTACATTAATACCTTGATTGTAAATACTCTTTATCTTATTTATTGATGATATTTTTCTAAATGAATTTTGTACTAAAATTACTTTTAATACTTTACTGTAATAAAAATTTATATTTATATTATATATATTAATATAATAGATTTATTCCATCAATAACATATTAAAACCCATGTAATTTGCACACCTGCATAATTTACACAGGTGATTTTCAGGATAAGATTTGTTAAAAAAAAGCTTCTGCTCATATAAAATTTGCACCCAAGAATTTTCAGAATTGCCAATATGGCCATGGGAAGAGGTTTTCAATTTAGTTATATTTAGCAGAATTTCATTACTTATGATTAGATTTTGTGAAATTTTCATTAAATGAAAATAATGTTTGTTTAACAGGTAAGTATCACATTAAAAGTTATTAAATTATTTGACCTGAATTATGCTCACATGTAGAAGGGGGGATCGTGATTGTCAACGTTGTAAATGTTTACAACTTACATCCTTTTTCTTACCATCCTCAACAATTTTACCAATCTCATAACAAAAGAAAAACAGACAAGAATAAACCCATACAGTCAAGATTATCCATATCATTACATTTCTTTCCAGTGAAGAATATGCCTATCACTATGTATGTCAATGGTGCTCCATTGTAATAGGTAGAAACTCCAAGCAATGTAAAATATGGCTCAGATCATGATCACCAGCATGAACTTGAAAAAGTAGTTAACCATTTAATGGTTTTAGTAAGTAAAAAAAAAAGAATTATAAATTATACCATCCAGCATTAATAAAAGTCAACTTAGCTTTATTTTTTCTGTATAAACTTATTCTGACATTATGGGTCAACTACCAGTATGAATGTTTATGTTTTGTATGTTGTTTTTAACAAAAAATTTAAAAAAAAAAAAAAAAAGCTGGAAACTATCTACTCATGTAATTTACGCACCCACTAAAGTTTATTTTTGTAAAAAAAAATATGGACAAATTAGATAGGTTTTTACAGTACTTTCTTTCTTCATCCCTGACAATCTTTTTCTTTCTTTTTTTTTTCTTTTTTTCACATAAGACCATGTGCCAAAATTTGCTAAACCAAAATTTATGTTCAAAATTCTAAAATTCCAATATTACTTTCCCACCCAAAATATCTCTTTTGTTTATTCGGAAAATGAAAAGGGAGTGGTGAAGAATGATAAAATCAGTGAGCTTGCCTACATATATACTGTGTTCAAATGTCATCAGTGCTAAAATACAACTATGATCATTGTTTCTGTCTAGACTATTGTCCTATGGGACAATAGCCTAATGGATTAAAACATTCATAAATTTACTGACATAGTAGCTATGAGTTCAATCACTGGGCCGAGCTATGTGTAATTGAACTTGGTGAAAACTGTGTGAAAAATAACGAAGTAATACTAAAAATAAGAACTAGATGAGATATCCCCAGACATGGGCAGTGGAACATGAACATTCCAGCCCTGTAGATTAAATAAAGGGTTCAATTTGGAATTCCTTGTAGATTACCTAATGAAGGCCAGAGGGTGCCAGCACCAAAATGTTGTGATAACAACAACAAAGATGAGGATAATAGTCCAAATATAAATAGTAAAAATAATGTAATTATTGTGCTTTTTTGTGTGTTTTTTTAATTATACAACTATAAGAATTTTTTGTGTTACTATATATATGTAACATTGAAAGTGAATGAAAATACTAATGTATTGTTGAATAAATTTAACCTATGATATCAAGGGTTAAAAGAAGCACAAGTGGTATATGATTTATATATCTACTTCTGTGGGTTTTTTATTGCAACTCTTAGGTTGTTGTTTTAGCAACATGAATTGTAAATACATTTATTTATTATTTCTCACATTACTTATCCTGGGGAATTTGTCTTACTTTGTCATTGCCTCACCAATTTGATTACAAAAGTTAAGCAGCAACACCATTGAAATTTAGCCATATAGTTATTTACTTTTCTTCACCAGTCAGTGTGAATAGTATGAATAAACAAACAGCCTGGTAGAATTCAGATGAGAAATGAATATATCTGTTTAACTGAAGTGGAATTATGCTTACCATTTAGCTTTTGTAGCCTAATTACAATGATGCAGTCATGGTAAGATAAACTCCCAAGGGTAAATATAAAACTTCAACATCTTACCCAATGTTTATTCTTTCTTTTACAAAATATGAAATATATATATGAGAGAGAATAACAACCTGAAAGTTGTGATAAAAAGCATTAGAAAAAAACAACTACTAGTCAAATTTTGATAATAACAGTGCTTCATTTAAGAAATTTGGTTATACTGGGTATGATGATAAACTACAGCAAGGAGATTGGAGGTTTTGAGGAGCATGTAACCACCTCTCAATTGCTGTTGTTTCCAGGTCAACCATGACCTAGGGTGTTAGCACTTGTTACAGGTCTCAGCTATGGGTAAATAGTGATTTATATCCACCCCACAAACAAAAATCAACAGCACTTTTTTGTAATAAAATGAGCAACAATAGATTTTTTATAGCAAAACGACAATGTAACACTAAAAAAATATAAAAATACATTTTTATCATAAAATCACCAACAATACATTTTATGATCTATATTGTTCCAATATAATTCATGTATTAAGTAAATGATTAGTCTTTGGTAATTATTTAACTAATTTACCTGTACTGTAAAAACATGGCAAGATTTAAGTAATTTTGCAAGTGAATTTAAGTAATTTAGGATTTTTATCTATACAATAAGAAAGTATTCTACTTTAAGTCATTAAAAATAAAATCATCCAAAGAAAGTTGACATTAAACAAAAAAATCCCCAGGAAACAATGTACGAGCAAGCTGTTCCATAACTTACTGCTGATAATTTTTGTTGTTATGGTAACATTAGGCATTTTCACATTTTAGTGTCATGTAATTCCTCATCTTACCATAACAATGGAATATCTTATTAATAAATAATGGAGATCAGGCTGTATGACCAATAAATATAAAAAGTTTTACATTATAGAATAGTTTATACATCTGATGACCTGATTTTTTGATTTTTTTTATCTCAACAATAAATTATATAATGCTTCCTTTTTATCATTCTATGAACATATATGAAAGAAGCCAATTTTCAATTACATCCAGGTGCCAAGGAAATCTAAAACCCATTTAACATAGTGACCAGGATTCTATCCTACTGACAGCTGCTTATTATTTTACAACATGAGTAAAGTCAAGGGCATATGCTGATGTTTGTATTAAAGACTGAGAAATTAGGGGAAGAAAAAAAATTGTGGGTGGGCAGGGGGGTATCTGTTGATAGGAAGAATAGAAATATCCTTATATAAGAAAGGATATTTTAATGTTTGAAATAATCCTACATTTTCCACCAGTACCAACTAAAGCCATTTGATGCAGCACAATCTTCCAACTTCAATCACTCAGAAATTTGGCTTTATGTTATGCTAAGCTTAACTTAGTAAATCTCTAACTGAAATTCAGACAGAAACACTTTTTGCTTAGATAAGATTTAAAATATTTTTTTAAATGTTTTTCTAGAAGTATCTAATCTTCAGCTTTTGCACTGAACAGTAACACCTTGTCAGTATTGTCACATTTTTCCAGACTTTGTCTTGTAACTAGGCCCCAGTGACATTTTGACCTCTAATAAAGAGCTATTGATTCTTGGACATATAAGTAATTTTTCCTTTGATGATGCTTTCATCTTTGAATTTGATAAATTTGTAATGTTATATGGGAATCAATTTACCCAGGGAATAGAGGTTATCATCAACCTTATTTCAGAATGTGAATAAAGAAGGAACCTTTTTCTTTTATGCACCAACATTTTTATTACATATTTTTAGAATTATTTATTGTCTTTCAGCTTCATTTACTGACTACAGGGATTAATTTTGTGCTTTTTGTATCATGAATATATACCAAATAAAATGCATATAGGTAAATAAATATAGGAGTGATGAGAAAACCAAGAACAGTGGCAGAAATTTATTTTCTGATATTTGGTCACATTTCAGATAAAATTTTTTGGGCCAACAGCTTTTCAGCACTTCTCTCTCTCTCTCTCTCTCTCTCTATATATATATATATATATATATATATATATATGCTTAGTTTGGTACTTGATCATAATAATAGGTCACCTAGTGAAGAACAAACTCAGTGCATTAATAAATTGATTGGTATAATGAACTTGCTAATCATTACATTATGATAGCCACCTTTTTACTTAGCCAAACTATTTACTAAGGTCAAATTAGTCTGATGCAAAACTGCAGCTGTAGGGTACCCTGTGAGTTTTAACTACACAAGAAAATTACTGCACTACAGTAGATACCTATCTCACACTGTTTAGATCTGCATTTTCCACTTTATATATATTTGTTTATAGGTATTCCATTCTGTTAATCTCTCTCAATCTCTCTCTCTCTCTCTCTTATATATATATATATATATATATATATATATATACTTTTTTAATCGGAATTACTCCAAGCAAGGCAGTAATGCTACTAAAACACAAGGGGTTACAGGGTGTGGAAGGATTAGGAACAGAAATATTAATGATGAGCAGAACGAGAAGAGAATAATCGGGTGGACAGTAGATAGCAATTGATGTTACATTTAAATTTTTGCAGATTACAGTTGGATGGAAACCAAGGAGCTGGAAGGGAGTTCTACAATTGAGAAGTGTGATAGAGAAACTGTTAGCATAGAACTTATGGCTGCATCTAACCATCTCAACTGTAAATGGATGAGATTCTGATGCTAGTCTAGTATTGCACTTAAATTCAAAAAGTCTAGGTACCATAGAGAAGATCTCATTCAAACAATTACCATTAAAGTATTTATAGAAAAGATATGGAGAGGTGGTCAGAAAGTGACTGGACCTGAGTCATCAGATCATGACCAATAATATTACAGTCTCTTCTTTGGATCTTATCAAGGAGCTCAAGGTAAATAGCAGGGGCACTCTGCAGAGAAAAACTGTCTGATCTGACCCAGTGAACTAACTTTCTTAGCAGCTGACCTAGCAATGGATTATATATATATATATATATATAGTATTTATTTTAACCTTGCTTTACTGTAGATGTCTCCATGACTTGAAACAGTAAAAGGACACCTGGCTCCAGTATGATTTCCTTAAGACAGAATGGAAGAAATGTGGTTTCAATCTCTACCAAGAAGTACATTTTCATTAATAAGATTTTTAATACTTCTTAGCTGGTAGATATCAATTTCACTGTTTGTAAGAAACAGAGATTCCAGTGTGTGTCTCTCTCTATATATATATTGTGTATTTAGGCAGCAATCCCTCTTTTATACATGTTTCATTAAAAATGACTGATAAGGTAATGCGATTAAGCTTTTTATTTAATTTTTCTTGGGTTCGTACAAGTGTTTTTTTTTCTGGACACAAATTGTGTAAAAACTGTCCAAAAGTTCCACATGTCCAAGCACTTTCAGCTATTCTTTTACTCATTATCATAGGCCATTTTTTTTTCTGAGTTAAAAATAAGAATTGACCTTGATAATAGCTAAAAGAATAGCCAAAAATGATGCTTAGTTATGCAGAACTTTTGGACCATTTATTACGCACTTTGTGTCCATTACCTTATCAGTCATCTTTAACAAAACACACACATGTTGACACTGAGCAGCAACAGTCTGTTTCATGTTTGAATGCAATCTTCAGGCCTAAAGATTATATTCCAAGCATGGAATAGACTGTCACCACTCAGTATTCACCTCAATCTCTACTTTCATATTTATATATGCTCTATCCCTCATATTGAGCACTTTTACTCATAAATATAGCATATATCTTTGTGATATAAACTATTAAATTTTTCACCAAAAAAGAAAATATTCAATATGTTCATTTTATCTACCAAACCAGAGTGTTTCCTTTTTTTTTTTAATTTGAAGACAATAAAAAGAAATATGTAACTTTTGTTTCCTATCTTTACTTTCCATTTTATAAGTGGATATAGCAAAATTAATTTACTTCACAAGTATTTATATAATATCATATTTATTTATTTATTTATATAGTAATATAATAGCTGACCTGTTATATTCAAGGATACCCGTCTACTAGGGCAGCTAGTCACTCCCTATTGCAGACTTGCTCAGGCACATTTGTGTTTGTTCAACACCCACAGAGCCAACCTGTGATTTATACTGCAACTATGCTGTGCAGACCTTAGTTACAGTTTCTGGTAGAGAGCATGTTATCTAGACTGATCAACAATCTGAACAACACCAGCATAGTCAAACCCTCAATCATGATGACTTGTGGCTTTGTGCTAGCACAGTTATCAATGGCCCCAAGTGTTCTGTCTACCCAATTTCACTCACAAGGCTTGGGTCAACCTGTGGTATGGTTTTCAGGCACTTTCCAAAGGTATTGCACATGGGGATTGTCCCCCATCCAGACCAATATCATCAAGAAGTCTCCTTCCTGACAAATCGACCATGGTGATATTCAAACCTGGTTTTCATGGTCAAAAAATCGAACATTCTAACCACTCAGCCACATGCCCTATATATATATATATATATATATATATATATATATATATACACACACACACACGCTTTCTGGTTTCAGTGGGCTGATTTAGAATCCAACAGACACCAATATATATACGTATATTTAAGCATATGTGATATTTATAGATATGTTTATATTTATACATATATTAAAAAAAAACAAGCAGACAAACCAAGCAATCTACAGTATCAATGATAAACAGCATGTCCCACAAATTAGCTAAAGCCATAGTAACAACAAAAATCAGGCCTAATATATAATCTGATATATATATCAAACCTGATAAGATTATTTAATTAGCTGTCCCTCTTATCCTCAAAAGTTCCAACACATTTTCCTGACACACAGTTTTGTCTTTCATTCTGACCTGTACAAGCAGAAATCAACAGCCATTCAGGAAACATGTCATTTATAGCTTTTCACTTTTTTCTCATCATCTTTTGTTTTGGATACTATTCCACATCCTACACACACACACACACATATGATTATCTTGAATGTCATTCTAACCTGAGCAGTGTCTGGTAACCTTGCTGATATTAGATAAAAGCTGCATGTACTGTCTTGAATAAACAAGTTTTTAACAATGTGTGGAAACATATTACCCTTAAAGCAAAATCATTACAATTATTAACTTAGCTCCTAACAGTGTTTCTTTTAATTTCTCTTCTTTTGTTGCTTCTTTTGGCTTCATCAAACTTTTCATGTTAAATTAAGGAAGCACTTGATTACTCTCTGTTCTCTCATTAACGATTATTTCCTTTCATATTTTTTTTTTGCTTCCATTACAGGATCTGTCAATTCTCACACACCAAATGGCAATGCAAGTAGCCAACAAACAAGTGGTCAAACATTGACTAATCAAGTTTCCTCATTACCTCAGCTGCTGACCAATGCTCAAGGCCAGATATTGGCAGTGGGACCACAGGTACGTATTATGAAATATATACTTATTAATTAGTTATATATTATGTATTAATATAGTTGATTTAGAAAGGTTGTTATTGTACCTAAACAAACATGAATAAGGTTGGCAGTCTAATTGTATTTTGATCTTTCTTAAATGAAAATCAACCTGTTGGTACATGTGTTCCCAACTGGCTTGTAATTATGGACATAAGCAGTTTCAGTCTGAAGTGTTAATATACAATCTTTAATTAATTGTGTTTGTATATCAGAAATCTTTCAACTGATCCATTCACAGCCTTTCAAGTGTACATCATATTTTTCATTTGGAAAGAAGTATTTGTTTATTTTTTTTTTCCTTTCATAAGAACAAACCAAAAAATGACAAAACCAACAAACAGAATGAGATCACTATTCACTTAAAACGATAATGATTCCTCACAAAATTACCAAAGAAATCTTTAACTCAATACCAAATTTAATTTCCTCACAGATGAATCTAGAGATCATTTTCTTTAGAGCTACTATATTTTAACATTTATCATTCTGTATATCACTGCTGTACAAAAGGTTTATCTTGAACTTGATCCCTGAATAATAGTGAGTTTGAATTTCATAGTTGTGTTGTCATATCCTGCTATGGCAACAGAAAACAACTTTGAGTGAAATTTACAATAAGTATACTGCAATTGAGAGGCTTTGAAAAAGAATGCATCGGAAAGGGAATGTTGTATAGTCCCCCTTGTTCTGGGGAGGTCTTGGGCAACAGTGTTGATTCATTAATAAAGTTGCATTCTTCTCTCGCATCCAGTGATAGCTTGTTGTTTTGAGTCCAGAGATAAAAGAACTTCAACACAGGGAATTTTAACTTAGTTATTTTATTAACATTGATGTATACATCTATCCAGTTCTTGCACTTGTTCAGCCAATCAAAATCAACTTCCTTGTTTTGTCTTCCATCTGACCCCAACTTCAGGAAGTCCGAGCAGAGATACCATTCCCCCTAAAAATAGTCTGCTAAACTATTATTTAACAGGGATTAATATTAATATTGCAGTGTGCTAAAGGTTAACAGTGGCTTCAAACAAATTACTTTTGACTCTTTATTCTTTCTACATTTACAAGAGCCAAATTAGGCCAAAAATGGTGTACTACTGACATATATGGGCAGGAGCTGCCCAGTGTTTACTTTCCAGTCTCTATGTAGTCCAAAAGCATCTCCACATCTTTGTGTGTGATGAATTATTTTCCACCCTGTAACCTTTTTCTTACAGATGAAATGTTGTAAGCCTCTGGCAATTTCCTTGGAAAGTGTTCAGATGAACTACATTCCTTAGTTCCACCAGTTTTAATCATCACTGCTAAGACCCACCGAGCCACACACATTGTAGTGAATCACCATCATTAAAAGGCTTTTCTTTAGTTAAACTTACTTAATACAGTACTTTTGAAATAAATGAAAATAACTTGAATCCCCATATTCACAGACACGTTGGCACATATACAAAATTATTATCAATATCAATTATCATTATATCTTTTTCTTAAAACAATTTTTCAGGAAAAATGGGTTTCTCAAGTTTACTAAATGTTATTGCTCTTTCCACTATTGATTAGAGATTCCTTCCTAACCTTTTGTTTGAAGTAGTGTATAATGTCAACATCCTGATTATGTCATCATTTTCTCTTCGAGTTACAAGTTATATCCATTTTAGTTGTTACTGCTGTTGATGGTCCTCAAGTGATGCTTCTATTATTTGCTACAGTTCTTTGTGATTCTGTAGCACCAATCCAAGACTCATATGCCTTGTTCACTCAAACCCATTTTTAACCATTGATCTTAGAAAGCAGTTGTAAATAAGCTGAGAGTTTTGATATTTCTGAATGTGCTCAGTACCCTGCATGATATCCATATGAAAGTCTTGATCTGATGCGGCTCTTTAAGAACATAACTCAGTGGTAAACCAATTCATGTTTTAACAAAAATTGTGTTTTGGATAAAAAATATGTTTCAGTATAGTTACTAACTCTTTATTTCAAAAGAGTACAATAAATATTTAAAATTGGTAGTGAATATAATATCTGTTCATTTCAACTATTTTTTGGAAACGTTTTAACCCTTTTCTCCACCAATTATTTTGGGAAAATGTTTAATTTTCAATTTTTTTGTTCATTTTTAATATATTAACTTAGAAAATGAGGCATCTTGAAGTACTTGTGCAGTGGTTAACACTTCTCCCAGATGTACGAGTTGAAAATTAAACTCATTTCAAGCTCAGAAGGGCATAAGAAGACTCAAGATCGGCATATAAACATGTCTGTAGCTGGTTTTTGAATGTTATGTTTTGGAAGTGTTTATTTTCTCCAATTTCTCATTCTGTGTCACTATTCATTATACCGCCCACACATCTATAGTTTTGAGATAGTTAAAAAGATTGGTTTCTACCTCAAAGGACATATCACATGACTAAATTTCAAAACAAGTACTTGGCTTCCCATTTTCAACTGACTTTAAGTGGAAGAACTACATTGAATCTATAGCTGCATCTACTGCAAAAAAAGTTGGATCACTGTGTCATGCCAGATGGTTTTTCACATCAGAGTTTATCTTGCACATTTACAAATCTACCATTCATTCATACATTGAATATTGTTACCATATTTGGCCTGGTGCACCTGCTTATTCATCTCAAAGATCTTGACAAAATCCAAAGAAAGATCTACAATGTAATCAATCCTGACTTGGCATCTCAACTTCAGTCACTTTCTCACCAACATGGCATGGCTTCCCTTTGTCTTTTCTACAAGCACTTTCATGGCAACTGCTCTGACAAGCTTTTTTCCTTGGTGCCCCAACTATGTGAATTTAAGTGTGCTGCTAGATAAGCATTTAGGTTCCACCCTTTTACTGTTGAAATACTTAGATGTAACTGTAACTTCTACTCCAACAGTTTCTTTTCTTGCACTTCCCACATGTGGAACCCCTTTCCATTTACTTACTTCCCTGTTAATTACAATTTTCAAAAATTTAAGTGCTGCATCAATCGCCATCTTCTTGAATCCTGTTCATCTTTTTATCCTTTCTTCAAATCCCCCCTATAACCACTCTTTTCACTCTCTGTAACCCCCCTGTGTTCTAGTGGCTTTCCTGGCTTACTTGAGATGGAAATGATTAAAAAAAAATTATATATAAAACGATTTAGTTAACAAAATTTTATATATCTGTTATTTTTTCTCATCTACAGCTACATTTCAAAATATGTCCCGAATTCTTCTTTTTAGATTCAATTCCAATTAAACAATGTTAACAGTATGGTTATTGAAGTAACCAATATTTTTACCATCTGAGGTAGAACATTTAACCTTATTTATCAACATGGATTGCAGCCATGATCTTTGTGATGGAACTGTTCCAAAAGATGGCTGTATCAGTCTGTTTTCTTTGCTTGCCTGGTACTCTAATGACTAACCATCCACTTGTCTCTCACTCCATGTAGCCAGCATCACAATCATGCCACAAAGGGATATTTATTCACTTGCAGGACAGACAAAGATGGGCAAAATGTCAAGTTAGCTTTAATATGGCTGTCTGAACAATTACATATTCTATAAAGCTTTTCTCTTGCTGGTTTCAGAATCTGTGTACTGGAACAAAAGTTGTTTGGCAAACATTGATGGCTTTATATTTTAGATCTTAACAGAAAAGGGAAAAGGTGTGATTATTTTTTTTGCCCTTATTTTTTATTATGCGGAAATTCTTAATATCCTCAGAAGTATTTTCGCAATTATTAGAAATGTAAAATTTATGTAGAAATGTATAATTATGTAATGTACATAATAGGCTTGAATGAAGCTGTAAGCCTAGAATGTAGTTATTAGCCAAATCTTGATCTAAAACTTTCACTGTATAATGTTTGAGCTATATGATTAATATTCACCACTGAATTAAGTTCATTGACAAAGAAAAATGTTATATTGAAAAATACTTGTGTAAAATAAATTCTTTTTTTCAATATTAAGTAACATTGCTCTCTCTCACACACACACATACATACATACATATATATATATATATATATATATATATATATATATATATATATATATAATGAATAAAATAAGCATTTCCTAAGACAATCTGCTAGCTATAGAGGCACTATGGAGAAAGAGAGCTCAAGGCCATATTAACTGACAGAACCTTAAAAGATTTTAATTAAATTTCAAATGAGCTGTAACGAAACATGCTCATGATTGTGTGAAAACATATGAAACTGTTAGTCATGGTCAGTCACTTCTCACTGGAGATTTGATTAATTATATATATATATATATATGATAAGGAACAAATAGGAAACATCAATCTAGCATATTTCACTTTTAATAAAGCTTCATCATAAAGTGAGATATGCAGAAATAGAAAGAAATTTTGGTAATTTTACTTTAGTATTGTTTGATTTTCATTGGTCAATTATATTTCATGTGCATACAACTCTTTAAACCAACATTAGTATAATTTGTGGTATTTTGAATTCAAGAGACTATACATCCATCCTAAGTTTCAAGAAATTCATGGATTGATTGAATATTTCCTATTTGTTCTTTGTTATCATTCTATCAGATTACAATCCATATCTGATCTATATTTGATCCTGTCATTCATATATATATATATATATAAAATAAATAAATTGCATTCCTTTTGTAAGGCATCATTCTTAATAACCATTACACAAAGCATCATGCTAGACCATTTCAAGTGTCCAGCTTCCCAAAGAATACCAAAATGCAAATAAAGGAATTCTAACTACCACGCAGACACCACATTGTTTCTTGATAATAACTGCAAACAAAGTACTTGAGAAAAATAACAAAATCTGAACTTTGGACAGTTTATCCACAACTTTGAGCACAATACTCAGCACCTTATCTAAAAATTTGAAAATTATTATAAAAAATTAAACATATGAAGCATGTCAGTTGTTTGTGTGTGTGTATATATACGCACACGCACACACTACAATTCAATACTTTGAGGTTATTTTTTAAATTGGGTCAAAAAGTAGTTGTTTTGTATTTGAAAGAAGAAAAAATTATTATACATGGTTTTAAAAAAGTGAGATATGATTTTTTATTAGAAATTTTATTATGACAAAATTAAAAAAAGGATTTTATGATTAAATTTTTGTCTCATCAAAATATTCTTTAGCCTTGATTACTGCAGCACAAATTTTTGGCACTCATTGCAAAAGTTTCTTAAAGTATAAGTTTGATTGCTGATTCCATTCTTTTTTCAATGACACTTTTTTTTTTCTTTTTTTTTTTTTTCACTCTTCTGTCGTATTCATCCCATGCATGGGGGTTGGATTCAAACTTTTGAACTGTAGTGTGTGTGTGTATATATATATATATATATATATATATATATATATATATATATATATGTGTGTGCAATTTATAAGTTTTTCCAACAAGTTTTAATCCAACATTATTTCTTCTTACTATATACAGTGTAACCTGGATATGAGAAAGATTTTCTCTGGTCCCAAATTAGAGCCTGTGTTAATGTATATAAAATAGACCAAACCCGGATATGAGAAACCCGGATATAAGAGACTTCTTCTCCAGTCCCGATAACTCTCTTATATCCGGGTTACACTGTACATTATTTTTCATAGGTACATAGGTACATATGTTTGAATGTCAGGTGGAGCCCATTTTCTTTAGGATGTCTAGACCTCTAGACTGGTTCGCATTAATTTTATTGTTTAAAATAACAAGAATATCTATTTAAACATGTGTAATCACTAAATGTTACATTTATAGTAATAAGAAATATGTAAATAATTAGCTGTTTAATTGAAATAGAAGTAAATTTTAATTACAATTAAAGTTTTTTTTTTGATTTCCAATATCAGTGTAATTCCAATTAAATGTTGATTTTTTTTTTTTAATTATGTATTGCTGAATATCCTGTGGGCAGAGCCACATATAGTTAAATGTTAAAACTGTAAAACTTTTAATTAGGCATATGCTTGTCAAGAAATGTGATATTTACACACACACACACACACACACACACATGTTTGTGTTTACTAGCATAGTATTCATCAAAAATTAAGATGTTATTTATATGTAGGTCAGCACTTTTACATTAGATCAGTATATGTGTGATCTGTGAAAAATGTTCATTGCATATACACACATATATGCACAATATTTCAACAAGACAACAGAATTGGGAATAGCAAAGAATGAGAGAATGTGAATAAAATCAAATATGGAAGAGGAAAAGTTGAGGGTAAGAAAAGACCACTAGAAGAAAAACAAAGGAAACTGAGTAGGGAAATCAAAAATAATGTCATTGACAATGTTGTATTCAGTTTTATTACTCCTTTATCCCATTGATCTTTTTTAAATAGGTGCATGATTTTTGTTCTTTTAATACATCTCTCTCTCACACACATACACACTATTAGAGTATTGATATGTACTAAGTGGACACATAGAAATTCTATATTTGTCATATTGTCTTTACATTTTAAGAGGGATAAATTGTAAGCATTCATTGATTACCCATAAAGTCATATAATGTATATCGCTTTTTCAAATAGGTTTTTATAACATCTATTTCCTCTAATCATTTAGAGTGGGACCTGTGGAAATTCCATGGGTTTAGCTAATTTTTATTTCTGAAACTAGTCATTTCTATCTGGTACATTTCATATTACTCAACCATTTCAGTGAAACAGATGTTAAACTCACCAGTGTTATTGTTTCCTCTATCTTACCTTTCTTTCTTACTTTAAACAAATATATACACATTGTGCACCTCAATGTGCTGTAATGATTAGCAAGCTTGCCACACTCAGACAATTAAAACTAGTGATTTCGATTATCACTCGGTACCCCATACTTTAAGCCTTGTGCCACATTTAAACTACACTTAGAAAATCACCATATACAGCTTCAGTGCACCCTAAATAAATCTAACCGGAAATGTTGTAGAGTAGCTAGCACTCCTTCAGCACTCTACCAGATGGCCTGGCTCATAGCCTTAAATAGTCTATGATTAAGGACTTCAACAGTTGATTAATAAGTTGATACTAAACTGATTAATATTTGGACTGATCTAACTCTATTTAGCTATACAGCCTGCCTCTACTTGTAAGTTGCCTTCTTAACTGTTTTGTAACTTATTGTTCTGTGTTTTTTGTATGTATCTATTAGCACTGGATACTGAATAAATATATTAAGCACTCATTTTTCTCTGTGTATCATTCACCTCAACGATACAACAGGAAGTTTAATAAAAGGATTAGAAATTTACTCTCTCTGCTGCTTCTATACTAAGAATTTGTGGACAGGGAACAGGCAAGCTAAATTTGTGGACAGGGAACAGGTAAGCTATTACGGGGTGCAATATATAAGCTAAGGAACAAGTAGAATTTAATAATATGTATAATATGAATATGGGAAAAATCTTTTCGTTTTATTATTATTAATATTATCTGTAGAAAGTTCTGTTGATAGGACAAATCATTAAATATGAAGTAGAAATGTGTTTATATAGAAAACTTATTGAAAATAAGACAAGCAAGAAAATATCCTTTTCCAGCGTGTTTGTTAAGCAACTGCTCTCATTAATATTTATTGGTTGTCCATCCTGTGTTGTTTCTAAGATGAAAAAATAGGAAGAACCCCAGAGATACCAAATATAGTGATAAATTACATTTGTAATAGGAGTGGTAGAATGAAAGGATTTGCAGACAGTACGATAATTATCAAGAACATGCCTGCTATTTGTAATATTCTTACAAGTGCTGTTTCTCATGGGAGAGAGGTTTGACAAACAATTGCATTTATAACATTCCATGAAAGTGTAGAAGGAAGTATAAAGGAGAAAACAGCTACGTCCATTTTTAGATACAAGTAATAGAAAAAAGCCATATCCAAATAGGAGATACACAACTTCTCTAAGTTGTATTTGTCAGATCATATCTAGAAAGAGAGTGGTTAACATTATCTTCTTTGTGAGGAAGTCCAAATCATATAGAACATTAGAGTAGGTCAATTTTGAAACTGTGGTATTGTAGTTGATTTGAAAGTTGGGGTTTGAGATGATAAATAATGACACAAAATATTTTTCAGTATCATTAACATTTTTTGAAGAAACAGTTTGAAGGTTAAGTTTAGATTCAAAATCATAGCATTGTGTATTCATCTTGTCTGGTTTTCACACGTCTGCACATTGAGAGCACTCTTTCGACTGAGAAGAAACTGGTGTTACATAGCTCTTCCAGTCTCACACTGACTATTGGCTAATACCTGCTCGGTATCATTCATATGTAAATAATTAGCACCTCTTACTCTAAGTAGAAGGTCTTCTCTCAATAGCCTATTGTGGAAGATGTAACTCCTGGTGCTTAGAGCACCACATGCGAGTCTCTCATCGGGTTGACCTGATTGTTATACTCCCCCCTTATCTCCTGATTGCAGCACCAACTTGCAGGGGGCAGGCATTTCCTTCTGGTGCTCCTTTAGAGGAGAGGTACTTCCTCCTCATTGTTGTCACCATATGGGGAAGGTACTTCATCCTCAATTTTGTCACTATTCATCTCCACCGCATCAGGAGGTGTGACAAAAACCCAGAAATCTACTTCCAACTCCCCATTACTCATGGATGAGTCATCAGCATTGCTTGCAGCAGAGCATTGGTCCCATGCTAGTTGGAATTCATTAACATGACGTGGCACACCATCAATCAGTACAGATTGTGGACTGATGATCTCAGTGACCTTTCCAGTTGTAAATTTGGAGGTACATCAGTTCTGCGGTAGTCTCACCCTCACTATGTCTCCGACTATATGTCTCGTGCTCTGTCAATGGTGTTAGTGCAGGTACAGCATCAATGCCCTTGAGCCTAACCTCATAAGTATGAATTGCATTAACTGATGCAATTAGGCTTGACATGTTATCCTTCAGCATCACATTATACCAATAAACAGTTTCTTGTACGGGGCACTGCTTCCACACAGCAATCTGTTTTATGCTTCTATAGCACCTTTTTATTATCCCATTTTCAGATACCACACCGTAAGTGCAGACTTCTCTCACAAAATATCAAATCCAACTACCAAATAATACTCTTAGAATCTTGTGCTATGGGTCACCAAACAGAAAACTGTGTTGGCCCACAGTCAATCAAGTTCAGATAATGAATGCAGCTATAATGCACAATATCCATCCCCAGCCTGGACCATGTACTGCAAACCCCTAGTCTTCCATTCTATCAGCACACCACTGCCAGATTTGTGAACTGGTGTTCAATACGCTTCTAAATCACCATCTTGACGGCTAGGGATTGACTCATCTGACAAAGTAAGTGGTATACTTAGCACCAGGTTAACTGCTATGCTGATTTATTTCCATTATTTTGCATGAACCCAGCTCTCCCACGGCTGTAGCACATGCTAAGAGGATAGGTACAGTGTCCTTCTTCAACAAATCTAACCACTTCTATGGAACTCAGCTTAGTTTGTCAGCTTTATTTTGGTTGGATTTTGCTAGCCTTACATACAAGCTGAGGCTATAGCCCACAATTAGCACCCAAAGGGCCCCCAGTCATTTCCGCATGAGAATCTCACATGCTGCCTTTCCAGTTAAGGTGTCAATGATCCTGCGGTACGTACATGTGGAATCAGTGACTAGATGCAATACTTTCACCTTTCACTGCAGGACCAAGTTTATGCCCTTTAACAATGCATTGAGCTCAGTAAATATGTTGAGCATCACTGTCACGATGAAGCCAGCATGCATCCTCTAAAATATCTCTATGTTCTTCCGATGTCAGTGGGAGGTGGAACTTGCATTCACCCACACATTCATTTCCTGGCTGCTCACACACCACGCACCAGACTCCTCTTGCAGGGTCTTCTTGACGCACTTTCATCACCATCTCATGGATCCTGATGTTCAGGGGTTCGCAGGTTTCATTGTCACACTCTTTGGTTACTACAGTGGCCCATCGCTGCAACATATACCAGAAAGTGGCCTATGAGCTTTCCGCAAAGAGAGAACATATTACAATGTGTGAAAACAATTGGAGTATCTAGGAACTTACTCACTCATTTCCATCGAAGCATGCTGTGCTCCCCCCAGACTTGCAAACCATCATTGAGTCTCATGGAGTCCTTGCAGATCAGTTCAAAGTCAGACATATGCTTTCTAGCATGTGCCATGGAAACCATACTTTGACAAAGATGCCATGCCAAAGTAAGATCTTAGATTGCTTCATCCTGTGACAGTACCATCTTGATAATTGCCTTCATTATAAGAGGCACCACATTGATGCCGAAGTTTAATCGTGTAATGCAGTACCTCCACACTTTCAGTAAAACAGTCTGAAAAGACCACAGCAACCAGTGTACGTGGACCTGTAGGTATGCTCTAATAAGGTCCAACAGCGATACATTGCATCTGCGTTGTCGCCATTCCCTTAGCTTGTCCACACAGTCATCTCAACTTGCCATGAACGCGTCTATACATGTGTTTTATTCTCTGTAATCCATTACAGGGTGTACCTTTTTCTTGCTCTTGTGGATAACAGCCATCTGTGGAACTAGCCCCTTGGGAGGTTCAAGCTTCTCCTCGGGTTATGGTATGAGCCAGCTGTTACACAACCATGTCTTTAATTCATGGTTATATCCCTTACACACTAATTCAGACACCGACTACTCTGTTATCTTGTTTTGTAGGCTTGTTGATGCCTGATTTTCAGCCTACTTCCATGATGCTGTCCATGCTTTCTTTTTCTGATCAAACTCAATGCTAAAGTCTGGTTCCTCTATAGTGAGAGCCGCACACATGGATGGTTTTCTGTCAAAGAACTCCACTGTACCCGAAGGTGTGATTCCTACTGCCCCTAGTTCCTTGATCACATTCATATCAATCAGGCAGTCGAAACTAAGTGACTTCTCTTAAGCCACTAGTACATTGATTTGACAGGACTTCCACCTTGTAACCAGAGAGCAATGACTCCAACCCCACAACAGTCTTTGCTCTCCCTGTCTATAGTTGTTATATATGCAGGTCCTTTTGTCCATGACTAGCATATCTCTCAGCCAGTTATAGACAGTGAACAACCAGTGTCGACCAATGCGATGACAGTTCTGCCATTAACCTAGACCCTGATTACAGGTAGTGCCAGGCTGGAGAAGATACTGGCTGTAACATATGTCTTCTCATGCTTTCCCAGACAGTTTCTAGACATGGCCCATGGTATAGCAATGGTAACAGCACGTGGTATTGCATTGTCCTCGCCTTTGTCCCCTGTCATTTTCTCGGCTCCGACAATCTTTCGTCATGTGGCTAATGCCATTGCATCTAAAGCATTTTCTGACATGAATTTCTTGCCGGGTTGCTGCTGCCACCATGACTTCTTCCATCTCCTCATCTCTCATAATTGCCCAGGATGAGGCAAGCAGCTCGTCGATAGACAGTGCATCCATCCTAGATGATGCATAAAGGGTCCACTTTACATCACCTGGCAACTCATGCACAAATGCACAAGTCAGCATACAGTCACTCATTCCTGCCTAACAAGAACACGTGTTTCTTCAATTCAGCCTGTTATACATCCATGGATTCACCATACTGCTCAAGGAGTTGTTTGTACACCATGAACAAATCCATAGCAAAGGCTGTAACTAAGGCAGTCTTTATCTGGTAACTGTTGGATTTTTCTTTGCCATCCAGCTGCTGGCAAACTGCAAATGCTCTGCCTATAAGTCTCAAAGGGATTATGTGCTCCAAAAACTTCACTTCACATAGGCTGCAAATGAGTTCCAGCTTCTCTATCCATTCAACCACTGGAAGACTGGATGCTGATCCATCAAACTTAGGAATTAACTTTAAGTCAAAATTGGTGTCTGCCATCATTCTGATCCTGCCAATCTCTGAAATAGATTGTGTTTGTCTTGTTTTTACACATCCACACATTGAGAGCGTTCTCTCAACCGAAAAAAGTCTGATGTTATATAGCTCTCCCAATTCTAGACCCATGCTGACTATTAGCTCTAATACCTGCCCAGTATTGTTCATATGCAAATAGTTAGTGCTACCTACTCTAAGTAGAAGATCTTCTTTCAACAGCACTACATGCAACTCTCATCGGGTTGACCCAATTCTCTGTTACATGTTACAGCTTCATTTCAGTGATCAGTGGAAGCCTCATAGCACAACCTTATAAAATTTATAATTTTCTGAAGCTTTACAAATGGTATATGGACAAGATGCATGGCACAAACACATTATTACTAAATCATTGTGCTATCAAATAAGACCTTCATTTGCTTTAAAGGGAAATTATACTGAACAATTTAGCTATATTATGATGTAATATATTATACAGTACAGTAGTTTTAGTGTGATTTTCAATAAACAATGCAAATTTAAAACATTTTGTCTTATAATTCATGCCCAGTAGTATTACAGTGTTATATACACTTTTATCTGTTTATTGTTTTTATTAATTTTGATCTAACAAATCTTATTCATTGAGTAGCCTTTTTTATAATCTTTTAGACAGTTTTTACTTATCAAATACAGTAAAAGAAATTGCATATTTTGCTTGTGGTGATTCATAATTAGAATTCTGGTTTTAAGATATTTTTCCTTTCAATGTATCTAATACAAAAGATATTGGATATATTCTTGAAATAGTAAAATCTTGAAGTCAGTTTACAAGCAAGATGATCTTTAAAACTAAATGCACAAAAATTAGTAAAAGCTATGAATCTAATTTTTGGATTCAGTACTTACCACATCAAACCCCAGCTTTCACACCAAGTGCAATGTTGATTTTTTTTTTTTTAAGTGAAAAATCAACCTGCTCTCATGGAACATTACTGGAAATTTAGAAAATTAATCAAAACAGCATGTATTATGCTGTGGGATAGATAAGTTAGACTAGTGTACATTTCGATATAATTAGTTTTCTTTGCTCAGGAGCAGGGGAAGTTAGAAGCCTCCTCCTACATCATATAAAATTACCAATATTACAGTGTTTGGTTTGTGTTGCTGAAAATGAGCTGAACAAATTGGTATATTGACACCATTATTTTCTGTTTACCCACTTTTTTCCCTGGAAAAGAGACTCCACTCTTTCATTGCAGGTTATACATCTGAAGAAAAACATGAAAAAGTGAATCAGAAATTTTATATTAACAAAAAATTAACCTAAAAATGAGTTAAAAAAACAATTGGATTAATAAATATTTATACAATTGGAAAAATTATCATTTACGAAGCTCTCTTTTGACAAAAAAGCTACAAATAATGAGCACCCAATGAGGATTCAATGAGGATTCAATTCACTAATTAGTAATAATATCTGCAAGACCCACTTGTTAACTATTTGTTATGGGACCTTACCCATAATAACATAATGGACTATTCCATACGTAATAAATACTGCGCCTCAAGAGGAAGCAGGGAGTTCAGTCTGAAGTCTGGAGTGAAGTCCGTCAGGAGTCTGTCAGTCAGTCAATCGAGTCAGAGGCCGTCCAAAACAGAGTCACGTTCAGACAATTACTACTAAACCTGATTGTTCATACTAACACTTTCTACTTCTCTGTATATATTCCTGTTTGTAATATATCTGTGTTATTCCATATCCGTGTTCGAGTTCTTCTTTATTGGTTCTACTTTGGACTATCACCATGGTACAAGGAACTGGACCATAACACTATTACACCATGATGAAATGGACATACTGATATTTACTAAGCTTAATTTAGTTTTAGTACAAAAATACCAGTATAAGGCACCCAGTGAGAATCAAATTCACCAAAGATGTAATGATCTATGAGACTAGTTTCTCACTATTCTATACAATATATATTAATCTATTTTATCGTACTAGATTGGTGGCAAGGTTTCATCATTTTACAGCTGAAATGGCTAGATGTAACTGTATGTTCTATGCTAACAATTTCTTCTCTCACATTTCTCATTTGTGAAACTCTTTTATCTTGTTTTCAACTTTGATCTTCAAAAATTTAAATGTGAAGCTGTTATCTTTTATCTTTTTAATTCCTGTTCTTTTATTGTTCTCTCCTTAAAAATGTTTTCTTTTTCTGATATTCTCTCACACTCAGTAACCTCTTGCATCTTAGTGGCTTTACTGCCTTGCTTGTGTTAAAATGATAAAAAATATTCTCACATTATAGCAATTATTTATATATATATATATATATATATATATATATATATATATATATATATGTGTGTGTGTTTTTTACAGAATACACAAATATATGTAAGATCTAAATTCTTGTTATTAATATTTGACTGGTATTTCTTTCATCTTCTATTACTTTTTATTGTAATTCTCAGATATTATTCTGTTTATTAAGCAATGCAAATGAAAAATAAAGAGTAACTCTCCTTTGAAATTTGATTTTGTATTCTTTATCTTCCTATTTTACTGTGACAGGGCCTTACTGATTAAACCAAGAACACTACAATACCAGACATCACTCATAATAAAAAAACATAGACTTGGATATTTTTCTCCAATCTCCATTATGTTGCCATATTGAATGTATCTAGTTATTTACAATATCTTTATGTCCATTTGAATGACCTTGATGTAATTTAGTAACTAATCTGTGAAGACATTACTTCACTTGTATAGAGAGCCACTCTATAGCAGTAGTTCCCAAATGGTGCAGCACACTTCATAGGTGTGAGGGAAGAGGATAGCAGGTGAGGCAGAACAATTGAAAGACATTGAAAGATTTAGAAACAGTTTTAAAAAAATTCATATGCCAAAAGTAAATATGATTTCAAAATTTAAAATATTATTATGGGTTACTTGTAATTGCATGCATGAGTCCCAGTATAAACAGTTATAAATAATTATTGACTGATTTTATCATTGTGATATTTTTGCATTGTATCAAGTATTAAGAATATAGTAACTAGGGTCTGCAAATTGGAGGAGAGAGTTATCAATGATAATGTTCTGACTTCAAATCCACATCTATCTCCCTTTAACTCTCTGTTTTTTATTTTTAAATGTACTTTTTATTACATGAAATTTGGTGAGGTGAAAGCAAATTTTAATTCCAAAAATGCAGCCCAGCGAAAAAAGTTTGGGAACCACTACCCTTAGAATGTCCTAACAAGTAGATTCTTCATATCTTATGCAAGAACTTTTGATAAAACATTCCTTTACTCATATGAAAGCTAAAATTGCTATTTAAAGACCATTTGACAAGATTAAAAAGAATTTGACAAAACTGAAGCTGAAGCTTATTATTTTTAAAAGTGGAAGGAAGACTGGAATAAATGTGATGTTCCAAAGAGATAATTTGAAGGGGGACTAATGTTTTGTTGCCCTAGATAGGTTATTTTTTTTAATTATTATTAAATGACTGGATATTTGTCAAAACCACCTTATATATATATATATATATATATATATATATATATATATATAATGTGTGGGTGTGTATATAGTTCATCAAGTAAATGAGAACAAATTGTAATCTAAAGAAAAGCATATATAAAAAGAAAAAATAGTATATGTTAAAATAAAATGTATGCCTGTTCAACTTAGAGAAAAGGTTATTCAATAAAATTACCCTCAGCCTCAAGGGCACAGGTTTCATCCAGTCTTAATAGAAGTAGATAGGTTTACACACCTCTCAGTCTTTTGAACAAGAATAGTGGTTTATCCCTTGTTTCCTATTTAGGATTGGGTTTCCAGTTCCTTCTAAAGTCTACTTCAACTCAATATTCCTAATGCCTCCACCTGAACTCTGAAATTTTATTCACTAATTATTTTTTTCTCTCTCAATATAAGTTGATAGTTTCACCCGTTGTCCAGTTCACACTCTTCCCTGATCTTTTGAAAAGCAGTAGAGGCTTATCCCTTGTTTCCTATTTAGGATTGGGTTTCTAGTTCTTTCTAAAGTCTACATCAGTGCTATAATTCTAACATCTCTGCCCAAACTTTTTTTTACTATTTATTTTTTATTTTATTTTCCCACCTCAATAGGAGTAGGTAGGTTTGCCTATCATCTGGTTCAGATTCCTCCTTGGTCTTTTGTAGATGTTTATCCCTTGCTTTCTGTTTAGGATTAAGTTTCCAATTCCTTCTAATTTCTTTTCATTCTCTTTCACTTCCAGTAGTCCCTTGCATCTTAGTGGCATTATTGCCTTGCTTGAGGTGAATTGACTAAAAAAGAAAAATGACTACATGCCAAGATCAGATGTCTCATGTTATTCATTATATGCATAATGGCTACCTTCAGCAACTCCTTAGACATGGCATGCTAATGATTGGTCCCCCTCTCAATATGCACCATATGTAGTTGTCTAGTGTATTCAAATCAGGTGAACTAGGAGGCACCTGATGATTATGAAAATTCTTGACCAACCATTCTTAAGTCATGTAGGAGAGGGCAGATTTATGCTAGATTACATATTGGCACCCACATGATTCAGAATGTCTAACATCTTGACATGGGTGGTGGTATTAACTCTGTAGATCTGTAGGAAGAAATGGAGCAGTATGACATGGCCATCATTGTTCATACTCCCTAAGGCTATCTGAGACAATGTGAATTTGTCTTGCATCAGCATGAATACTCTTTGAGATGCATGCAATCCCATCTGTTGGTCTCCCTCTTCAACTGGCCACTTTTAAGTAGCTCACTATCTTGAAGTTGCTGTGGTTGGTGGATAGTACCACAAGAATTATGTATTTATACATTTCCTGTGTCAGATTGGAAACTCTCATGTTAACACTATCTGTACATCTGAAAGAGAAATGAAAATAGTAAAATTTACCACTTATTATTTTAGGTCATCTTCCAATTATGGCCTCTCTAAATGTGTATTTTCATATATCTGGTACATTCTATAAATGTGCACACACACACACACACACACACACACACACACACACAGAGCAACAGAACTAGAATGTAAGAAATACTTGTAAGAAATTAATAAAGACATAGTTTCATCTAAGAAATTCAAAGATTATTTCTTCCATAATACTTTTGTATATTAATACACTGCCTGTTCTTTACAAAGCCTTTGGTATCATAAGCTGGTTTTATTAAACAAATATATTAATTTTTTTTATTTCATTCTCATTGCTGCATGTATAGTTACATAGCAAATTCTGATGGTAGGTATATTAAAATATAATAACCATGCTACTACCAATCACATTTGAACCTGGTGTATGTAAACAAAGTTTGGACTTATCAATTTTTATGGACTTTATCATAACTCCATCAGTTTCACAATTTAATTAGTCATTTTCTGTCTGAAAACATAAAATATTTTCAAAAGTAAGGCAGTGGGATTAGGCAGAATTAAATATTGCAATTTTTGCTCAAATATTTGTTTAGAAAATTTTGGCAATGTAAATTTATTGTAAATGATTTTATTTTAGAAATACATTGCAAATGAATAAAGAATGGATTGTCAGTGGTCAGAAATTAAGTCAAGAATTATTAACAAGATAGGGAATCATATTTGTGTGTAAAATATAATCAATGAAACTCAATATATTCATAAGCATCAAACAAAAGGAAGAAAATACACAACTATCTCTGCAATGGTTCTCTTTCATAATGTTCATGTTGTAACCAGTACTTCCGGTTGGATGCAATGATATCCTTTTAAGTGCCCCATTTTTATAATCAGACCTGATCTACTCTATAACATGTTGGGGATTCATTTCTAATGATTTTACTATAGAATTGTATTACAAGTAATTGTGCTATACTTTCTGACTATAGCTATTATTTATATAATGTCAATGAATTGCCCAACATTTGGATTTGACTAGATATATACATATTCCAATTTTTAAACAATTTTTATTTCTGACACTGAACAATATAAAGTACTAGGGAGAAAAATGAGACAAGCTTTTTTTTTTTTCTTAAACAGATTTTTTTTATTCTAACAAATATAAATGAAATATATGACAGTGTTATACAACAGTGTGTAAAGTACATTTTAATATAGGATAGATTTCCTTTGCTTTCTTTAAGAGACTGAGTTTTTAGAGCAAGTTGTCAAATTGTTGTTTACAGTATGCTATATCTGTGTTCCATTCATTACTGTTTGCTACAGTTTTGCCAGATGATATCCCAAGATGGTTGTCATATGCACCCTATGGGGGGTTAAAACCAGGTTAAAACATTCTGAATAAAGATTACTGCTCAAACAATGATTTGGTTGGTTTCTTTACATGCTGAAGTATTATTTTCTTGGGGAAGGGTTTCTTGTCTTTTATTTCCACCACACAACTTATCCAAGATTGGAAGCAACTCTTTTGATAATCCTTCACATTAATGGACTTTTCACATTGTATCAGATAGCCAGTATCATTTTCAGCCTTGTATCATCTCAGTTCATTGTCATTTTAGGAATTTCAGAACCTGCCTTCCATGTTACAAATCTGTTACTTGAAATGTTTGGCTAATTCTCCAAATTTTATACAATAGAATTTGGATATTCACTGACTAAAAGTTTCTGAATATTCTTATAAAACTTTCCAGCTTGACTTCAACAGTTATAGGAAAAATTTATACTTTTTTAAAGACATTTTCAGACAAAAATGAGTTTCACACTTGAGGTACACTTTGACAATACACAGCAATGACAGATGGCTAATGTTATTTCAATTAACCTGGGTAATTTGGTTTGTTAATCCATTTTAAATTTCTCTAAAATAATGCAGTTCTAATATGAAACTAACTTTTAAGTTGAGGCAAATCAAAATGTGATTAAATTTAAAACAGTTATGAATGATGAAGAACAGTCAAAATGATAATGTTAATGAGCTTATTTTTAAATTAGTCAATTCTGTGCCATGCATGATACATGCTTAGGTTATCATGTATCTTTTGATACGTGACTGACAAGGCAGATGTTTTCCCACAGTAGGTTGCTATTTCTTTCTGCAGTAGACTAGTTGCGATCCAAGGCTATAGAACCCAGTCTGCCCTGTTATTTACCTATAGCTGGGTGGGAGAAGATGATGATTCATACTTTTCCCAGGTGTATTAGCACATAAGTGAATCTAATGGATCTGACTGGAATTCAAACTAAATAGTCTTCTAAAAATATTATTATTAATAATTTCAAATATACTTTCACACAAACTTAGCACATTTATGTTTACTAGAAAGACCATGAAAATTTCGTGATTTTTCTATTTTAAATCTCTGATGAATTTGAATTCTTAAGTTAATGATTGAATAAGCTCATAGCAAGTTCTACAACAATAAAATATTCATAGACATTCCCCTATCACATTGTGAGATATTTGATCTTAGCAGCTTTAATAAAATATTGCAATAACAATCATAAATATGAATGCTGGTCATTATTTTAAGAAGTGGGTACAAATGAACAGATTTGAAATTGACAACTTTTCCATTTCACTGAAACAGACATTAAACACTTCTATCTTCCCTTTCTTTCATTTGTGTTTCTTTTGTTTTTCTACACAATCAAAACGGAATAGTCCATTATTTATATGGTATTAACAGGAGATATTAAGCATTTCTATCTTCCCTTCTTTCTTTCTTTCATTTGTGTTTCTTTTGTTTTTCTACACAATCAAAATGAAATAGTCCATTATGAGGTACTGACAGGAGATATTAAACATTTCTATTTTCCTTTCTTTCTTAACCAAATCTCTATCTTACAAACATTTCTCTTAATAACAATTTTAAAATAATTCAACAGATGATGCTATTTTACATATGGTAACTGGATTTTTGGTGATTTCCTTACTCGGTTTCCATCGTTTGATACTCTGCATCTAAAAAATGGCATTTTATTGGGGTCATCAGTGCTTCTCAGCCTTTTGACTAAGATCAAAGTGAAGTATCTGTTCTTATCAGCTTCATCTGTTCTCTCTCTCTCTCTCCAAATCTATCTTAACTTCTTTCTTTCTGCCTTTCTTTCATTTTCTCAGTGAAACCAAGTAGTGTCTTTTCTCCTTTCTCAACACGATCAAAACAGAATGATTCTTTATTTATAAGGTATTGACAGGCTATAACAGTCAGGCAGACTAACAAATGTTGGGACAAGCATGATTATAATAGGATTATTGCCATATATTTTGTCTCTATTCAATAAAACAAAATAATAATTAATCAAAATTTGAAAAGTATTTACTTCATTTTAAAAATAAATTTTGTTTTTTTTTCCTCCTCTACCATATTTGGGTTGTTTTTCAAGAAATTTTGTAAGCAATTCATTTTCTTTAACCATATTTTTTTCTAAGCTTAGAAATTTCTCTTTACTTCCTTCTCAAATCTTTTACAGGCATCTTTGAACTGAATATCAAAGAGAAGTGTGTCAGTCTCTATTCACTGGATGTGAATACGATTCTATATTTAAACATCATGGCTTTGCGTTGCAAATATAGATTTAAGAGGGTCTCCATGTCTATAGTCTAATTGCTGGCTGGAATAAGCACTAAATTTATGGCACTGCTTCCTTCTTTACTCTGTATCTGTAGACTGATTCAGTGAGGGTAGTCACCTTTCATCATTCAGTTACAAGTTAAACTTCATTGAATGTTAATGTTTTGTCTACAAATGAATGCCTTAAAGATGAAAACTTGCACTTTTGCCATATTACACTTTATGAATTTCAAAAAGATACAAGTGTCAGAACTGTGACAAAAATCATTCAGAAGGTTTATTTGGATCATGCTCCAGCTCTTTGGATGGTCAAAATTTCTTCTTCTTTCTAACCCTGTTCTTTTACATCATTGTTGGAAATCAGGGTTAGTTTCTATATATTAGTAAAGTTAAACATCATTCAATGTGTGTCTTCATTATTATTACATATGTCACTCAAACTAAGATAAGGATAACAGTCCAAATAATGCAAGTAATCTGATGTAATGGAATAATCTGTCACCCCCATGAGTGACTACACTATAGGTAGTAACTACCTATCAGTATCTGTAAGTCAACAGACTACAGAGTCTAGCTGAGATCTGTTGAGTACAACTCAGACTTACGCGAAAACTACCGACCTTCCAATAGTAGCACTCGCTACTGGATTGACTTGCGATGACCTTGTGCATAACTGTTACCTTTATTCTTATTGTATTGGTTTTTACAATAAACCTTTACTTATTCTATCCACCATGTTTTTCAAGTATATATTCCTATTAGCACAGAATATAAAATAATCATAATACCTCATCTCAGAGATATAGACAGATAATATATTCATGCTTGTTGGTTTTTTTGTTGAGATATTCTTCAGACTCTTTGTATAGAATTTGAAGGAGTTGTATTATCATCATTCCACAAGTTGTTCAAACTAATATTCACATCCTTCTTGGTTGTATGAAGATGAGAATTGTTCATTAAAGAATTGCCCAAAGTGGATAGATAGATAGATAGGAGGAGAAAGTCACAAAAATTGGCAAGTTGATTTTCCTCCAGTTATACACTTCTATCATTTAATGCCCTTGTACAGACCTTTCTTCTAAAACTCTGATGGTTGGGAACGGCTGACAGGACTGTACCTCCTTAATCAGTGTGTTGTCATACTATAAGTGTGTGATTTTCAAATATAACTTTATAGAGGTGAGTAGAAATTAGATGTTGCCAGAATAGAGGGGGAGATTTTCTCAACACAGGAGCCTGCTTCCAACTGTGTGACATGGGAGTTGGGTACTGGTGTATTTTCTTGTAAGATCTGGACAATTTTATTGATCATACAACTTCTATGACTTTTAATTGCTTCCCATAATTTCACAGCAATGAGGCACAATAAGCCTTAGTTATTATGGTACCTATAGCCAGGAAATCCATAAACACTTCACTATTTTGGTTCCAGAAGAAACAGCATCATTGAACAGAAGGTTAGACTTGTTTTTTTTTGGTTGGTGAGAAATCAGTGTCCCTTATTTGTTTGTGTCTCTGGGTCAATGAACCCACTTTTCATCCTGTGTAATTCGTCAGATTAAAAATATTCTCTTGCTTTGACTGAGACCTGGCCAAATTTTACAGGAGCAACTGACACTGCTTTCCTTCTAGAAAGGTGTGAGCAAACAAGCAACACATTGTACTGATGCTTTATGCATATACAGGTGTTTATGGATGATTTTTTTTTCCACAGATCCCTTCCACACATACACACACACCTCTAATCTTGACCCTGTACACTATTTCCCAAATGGTTTTTCAGCAATAGATAGTTTCCACTTGTTGGATTGTATAACCATCAATCGCTGATCATGGCAGTCAGGTATAGGGACTATTTCCATTGAAATTCACCCACATTTGAAATGCTAATACCAGTACTTAATCACACCCTACGATGGAACATCTGGTTCATACGCTGTTGTCACCTCCTCCAAAATTGTTTGTGATGTTTTCCTTTCAAGAACAGGAACCTCGTTAAGTTCTGTATTCTACTGGCTCCATTGTCACACCTGTCTGCACATTCACACTTAAAATGCATAAACATTTATTAATATGAGCCTGTAAATTGGACTGCATCTCAAGAATAGATGATTTTTTTTTGTATAATTTCATCTCCCTATGCTCATTTAAAGTGTGTCAGAATAAATTTTTAATGAACTTCCTCAAAGCTTCCAGCTGAGGAATGCATAAGCTGTGATATAGTGATGCAACCTACAAATATGAGATTATTTGTCCAAACAACTTCTTGAGTCTTACTAGCTGTTTTTGTAATTAAGTATTTTTGAAATTGTTTAGATTGTATTGTTGAAATAAATTCAACTATATAAAATAAAAAGAGTAGAAGTTTGTGAAAATTGAGAATTAGAAACAAAAATATAAAGATGATACTCTAAATTAAACCTAAGTTTCAGAAAAATGCATCTATATTTTTTATTATCTTCCTTTTTTGTTACAGTATTGTGCAGGAATATGTAGCATAGACCTTGTTTAAAGTGTATGAAACATACAACAACATAAATATATGAAAAGTTCAAACAAAACACAAAAGTCTTTGTATAAAACACACGTGTGTGTGTATATGTATGTGTGTGTGTGTGTGTGTGTGTGTGTGTGTGTATATATATATATATATATATATATATATATTCAAAATTCTTAATACAAGGTTTGTATGTATCTACTTGCAAAAGACTGGGTACCAAAAACAATATAAATTTTGTACTTATCTGTTTGGTTATCACAAGCCTAAAATGTGCATTTTGTTACTGTAACTTCCAGGAGCAAAAAGAGGAATATTGACTTTCCCACCCTAACAAAATCTTGTGCCGGTCTCATCAGATCATGTGACTCTTTTATTCTTTTTATATTTATAATTAATTTTTATTGCTGTTTTTGTTTTGGGTCAAGCAAGATAATTTTTTGTCTCTTGCTACAAGTTAATTTTTAGGCAAATGCTTTTCTATTGTTTTGAAAGTGCTGTTGTAGTTTTTGAACATAATAAAATGTTCTAAGATAATTGTTAAAAAATCAAAAACAACTTCCTTTTGGTAATCAATAAAAAAAAACTTCATTATTTCTTTTATTGTGTTGAAAGAATCTGTAATTCCATACAAAAAATATCTGAGATTCTGGGATATAGAGTTACTGTTATTTACATTATTTGTTTATTTATTACAATGTTTCAGGCATTATCCCCCTGGCCTTCTTCAGGTATCTGTCAATCCACATAACCTCCAATAGATTGTTCTCATTCCACTGTCTATGTCTATGAATATCTTATTTTGTTCTTTTTTAGTACAACTCAGTTTTTGTCCTGTTTCCATTGAATCTATACTTACTGGCCCAAGGATAGAACTCTAAATTATTGTGCTACAAAATTTATGAACCAATGCTTTAATCCAGTAGAATATTGTCTTGTGGGACAATTCTTAAGTTAGAACTTGGAGCCTTAAATCTGAAGTTTTTATTGCTTCCTATGCTATTGCTACTGCCTTGCTGTTAAACTTTACTTTCTCTACCACTGTTCACAGACATGGGCCACAAAGTGAAAACATTACAATTTTATTTAATCTAGATTAACTAAATAGTTCAAGATTCCTTGAAGTTTACCTGGACTGACAGATACCTGACAAGGCTGAAAGGCCCAACAGCTAAAAAAATTTGATAATAACAACAAAGATGAGGACATTAGTCTGACTGTAAATAATGCAGATAAAAAAAAGAACCTATAATGAAGTTCCACCCATATAAAACCTTGTTGAGCAGTTGAGGAAATATGGTTGGCTTTTGTCAACTTTTAGAAAATGCAAAACAAAACTACAGAAAATTTATTCTCAAAAAAAAAAGTAGGAAAGAATAAAGATGAAGAGAAAATGATCTGATCTGGTTATGAAAAAGTGAGTAATTATTTAGAATGTTTTTACTATCTGCATGGTGCCTCATGGCACATTAGGCTTCTGGTGAATTTACTGTAATCAAATTGTTCCAAAGGGTGGGGTGATTGGCCCAACCTCTGTACTCTGTACATTTCTGTCAGTGTATGCTTTCCCTTAGATGGCCATATGTACTCATGCTAACTAGTTCTATCTACCATGGTTTGGAAATTCAAAATTTTCCTTCTAGAATGGTTGCCAACCAAGGCTGAAAAGCCCAGACTATCCTACTATTTAACCCATAATTTTGCAGGAAAGAAATGGACTCATAATTTTCCTATGGAATTTAATGTAACAAATTCAACTGGGATTCGAACACTGTTTACCAATTTTTAATCTGAACTGCTCACCCTCGCACGACCAATACATCCATGTTTAGAACATTAATGCAAGCTCAAATAAACTTAGTAAACAATCAAATCATTAGATTGGGATATTCTTCTAATTAAATCTTAGAATCTCTATTTCATCAGATTATTTAAAAGTAAAGTCAAGGAAAAAAGATCAATCCAGCATAACAATTATTTTCATTTAAAGTCTCAGTTTCTTTTAACAAAGAATAAAAGAATTATATGTGATTTACCATTGCCTACCTGCTGTTTATATAATCTATTATGTCACAGATAAGATTAAATACATCAAATTTACATTCACTCTACGATATAAACGTTTGCATTTAAAGATATCTGAAAATCTGTTTAACTTTTTCTTCAAGCTTTTAAACTTATTTTAGCACACATTCAAGAAATATTCAAAATATTAATGAAAATCTTCTTTAATGAGGATTCAATATTTATTCTATATTTTTCAAAAAACTTATAAAATTTATATCCTAAATCTATTAGCTGATGATAAAATAAACTTCTCTTTTAAAAAAAAAAAAGTAAAATATATTAATTTTTTTCTTTCTAAATATTTTTGTATTTGCAGCAAGTTCTGACCCCTGTTTCGGTACCTCACGTGAATTCAACAACATCCAACACATCAAATCAGCACCAAAACAATTCTTCGGCTGCCAGCAATCATTCAACTGGTGGTCATCTTGGTCAACAGGGTCATTCCCATGGCGGGAGCAGTGGCAATGTCAGCAGCGGAACAGGTGCGGCTAGCAACAACAGTGGAAGCAACAGCGGTAACAGCAGTGGAGGTGCAGCAGTAGGTGGCAGCAGCAGCAGTAGTAACCCCAACAGTGGAGCCTCCATAGGGTCCTCGGGGAGCAGCAGTGGAGGAGGAGGAGGAGGCGGAGGAGGAGGCGGTGGCAGCAATGGCACTAGTAGCAGTGGCGGCACTCACCAACAAATCAACCAGAACAGCATTCATTCCAGCGTTGTTACTGGCGGTTCGGGAAGCGTGGTTGGTGCCTCGCAGCAACAGCCCCATAGTGTTGCCACGACGACAGTTTCTCAACAACCGACAGCCACACGCATCACAGTGGCGGCACAGTCCATCACCTCTCACACAACTACCTCAGAAGGATTGCCACCAAATGTCAGTCAACTACTGCCCAGTATGTAACCAATTTTCTCTCTCTTTATTAGTCTTTTACTGTTGTAAAAATCAGTCCTAATTCCATCTACAACTGTCAAAAGCTTTCCAAAAACTCAATTGTCATTATCTTCTAAGTTTCTTTCTGTTCAAACCATTCAGGCTTACAGCTTGCAGCCATATCACATTGAAACACTGGTTCTCATGTGATCACCGAAGTTAAGCAACATAGAGCCTGGTCAGTACCTAGTACTGTTATTTCTTGGAATCACCAGGTTCTGTAAGCTTGTAACGGCACAGAATTGGAAAATGGAGAGCCAAGTTCCACTTTCAGTTGGTTTTATTATATTCATTTATGTGCAAAACACTTAGGAAAGAATTGAATCCACATCTTCTACCCTATCTATGAGTAAATTAGTAGAACTTGCAACAGTAAAAATCATTAACTTCTTACAATCTAAAAATATTTTTTGGCTTTAAATAACCTGCAAAATGTTGATAACCTGTAAAAACAAATCAATCAAACCATTCAGTTAGGATTTAAAGAGTGTCAGTTATTATAAGCAATAATTCCAGCAATAAATATTTATTCTTTTATTTGCCATATCATTTCAGGGCCTGAGCAATCATGGCTTTCCACAACTTCCTGTATTTTGTTGCTCTAAAAAACTTTTTCCTTTGACCATCTCTCTTTCAACTTGTTCTCTCATGTATTCACTCATACTCATTAAGAGGATTACTTGATTTTTCCCCTGCTTCTTTTACATTCAATATGTCCTGCAAGTGTTTAGTTCTCCAAGCACAATTTCCTCATAAATCCCAGAGATTTCAGCTGTCTCTTTCTGATTGTAAATATCAGTTTTCTTATGGTTCACAGTTTCCCTCAAAACTCATTGCTCCCATGATCAATCAGTATTTTGGGCTTTTTTAATCATTGCACCCTAGGCAAGGTGGTAATGCCACTAAGATGTAAGGGGGGGGTTACAGGGAGTGAAAGACAATGAGATGTTAGTGAGAAGTAGTGAGGAAAGTATAATAAAGATATAGGGTTCAGGAAAACAGAAGATGGCGATTGATGTTGCATTTGAATTTTTGAAGATTGTAAGTGGCAGAGAAACAAGAGGGAGTTACACAGCTGAGAAGTGCAAGAAAAGAAACTGTTAGAAGAATAACAGTAAAATGGTGAGACCTAGTTACCAATCTAGTAACACACTTAAATTCATGTAGTCAAGATACTAAGAAAAAAGCTCATCAGAAAAATTGCCATGAAAATATTTGTGGAAAGCTGAGAGGGAAGCCATGTGACATAGGTAAGAATGTTACTATAGTCAAGATGCCAGATCAGGATTGATTACATTACAGACCCTTTTTTGAATTTTGTTAAGGATCTTGAGATATACAACAGAAGCACCAGACCAGATATGGCAGCCATATTCAATGCACAGACAAATGGTAGATTTATAAACATACACAATGGATTCTGACAAGAAAAATTTTCAGGCATGACACAGTGAACTAACTTTCTGAACAAAAGATGTAACAATTGATTCAATATCGTCACGCCATTTCATGTCAATGGAAAATGTGAACCCACAATGTCCTGGAGTTTAGCACCAACCATGCCGATGGCAGGCAGAAAAGGTTCCCTCTGGTAATTAAATGAAAGCAGTTTTGTTTTGGAGACTTAAAATTTACAAGCCATTTCTTGCTTTAGTTAGCCACTGATTGGAGGTCATTTTCAATAGTATTTACCAGGTTTACTATGTTGGATCTGTTATACTTGCTACTAAGACAGGAATAAATAGTTATTCTCAGCATCCTTCTGTAGAACCTCATCTCAGTTACTTCAAATATATTCTTTATCTGTGAGGAAATTGTCCAACATTTATTGCCATATAGATGATTATATATCAGTCCAGCACTCTTTTCTTTGTTTCTAAGGACATTTCCCTATATCTTAATACCTTGCTTTGTTTCCCCAAGGCATCTTTAACTTTCTCTTCAGTTGTCATGTTTGTTGACAACTATGCATTCTGTTTTCTTTTTCTTATAGTTAATAATGTTTTCTTCTCTAGCATCCCTTTACTACCTTGTCTAAGAGATTTTTGTTTGTTTTTTTTTTTTGTTTGTTTTTTTTGTTTTCTTTCTGAGTCTGCTATCAACACAGCGTCATCCATATATGTTTCTTATTAGTTGAAATGTTATATTTAGTTTATTTTAGATATACATATTTGATTAGATGTCTCTGTTTTTTAAAACAGTATAAATTTATGTCTACCTGCCTGTGCACTTGAAAGATTTAATAAAGAAAAAGTGCCTTCTGTTAAAGTGCAGGCAAAAACAATTACAGTTTGCCAGCCACTACCACCAAGTGAACAGGGAAACCATCTCATCTTTACTCCTATGGCATCCTTATGGAAGTAGCTTCTTACGAAAATTGACTTTCCCAGACACCATAGCTCAGGACTCAGGGTTGGACATTGGAGATCTGAGGACAGCACTGCAGGACCAAGCAGTGTGGAAAGGGATTGTCAATGGAATTCCGACCAATCATAGGGAGGCCAAAGGATGATGATGGTTAATATTATATCCATTGATAATATTACACTCTTTAAAGAATCTTATTTGTCATAGATCTCTTTCTGTTAATTTGATACAAAAGACTCCCTTCCAAATTTTGCATAATGTTCGGAAAGTTGCTTTGAAGTTTACTCAGCTTATGCAATCAGTTGTACATTATTTACAAGTCAGGTAAGACCTCATAAACTAAGACAATAGGTTTCACATAAACATCACTCAGTATTTAAAATATTGACTCATTACAGAACAACTTTTAACATTTCAAGCAAATAAAATGAAAAAGAGAAAATTATTCAAAGGAAATTCTCTATTACAAATTGTTGGACGCTGTACAGATCCCTACAGCAAAAGTAAGCAATTGGCTCATTTGAATGACAAATTTGAATAGTAAGTGCTTTTTATTGAATAGTTAAGTCAACCAGTGACTTGGCTGCATGACAGTGTTTGTCTGAGAGATACACATCCTTATAAAATGCATTTCTTATTTCCTCTTCCCTTACATCAATCTCACTTAGTAACTGTTTACATTGTGTTGCCATTGGGACTTCTATTGTATGAACTAACAATACCTACAGAATTCTCTCTTAGGAATAGTTGTAATTCTTTTTACTTGGTAGGTAACTGACTTGGCTGCATGACAGTGTTTGTCCTCAGGATACAAATATGATACATAAAATAATCAAAGCTAGAATGGAAAGTTCTTCAAGATATGATACATTGTCCAGATCTGTCATCTTCAGACTCTTGCTTGTTTTACTCATCAAAGAATTGATCAAAGTGAAAATGAAATCATTCTTTTATGACAGAATACACAACTTAACTGAATAGTGATATTGTCATAGAAAACCAGGAAAATACATTGATGACTAATTAATAATATTTATTTCTACTAATAAAAAACTTAAATGCATGCTGGTATATTGTGTATTGACATTATAGCTTAAGACCAGTATATTAAAAAGAAAGACCTGAACAATATTTGTTTATTGCAATTAACATATCTTGAAAATGGTCACAATAATGGTTCAGCCACTGAAGCAAAAAATTCACTAGCAACAGCTTGCATGACTATCATTTTTATGATTTTTTAAAGCTTAACCCTGTCTGGTGCAAGATCACAATAATAGTTTGGATCAACATCAACAGCAGCAACTTAAAAGATTAACTTGCTAGCCATTGTTATAAAGCTGTCATTAAAAATGTTTACTCAGTGTTATCTAGTCTGGAACAAGGCCACAGTAATTAAACATTTAGTATGGATTGCATTTGGCAGTAGTAATTTTTGAGACTAACCTGTTTACCATTATACTATAGCTGTTACATGTCTTGTTCTATATATGCCACAGAGGAAGGTCATAAAATCAAGTATGTGGGTCAATTCCTGACAAGTTGAGGTCCACCTTAAACAAATTCATGTCATCTGCACTTTCTTTTACTCTGATTTTTTTTTCACTTCAACCAACTCTTGCAAAGCCTAATGGCAATAGGGACTGAATGACAGGAGCAGGTTTTGTTGAAAGTGAAATCTAGTGGTCCTGAACTTTGCATATTGGCAGTGAATTTAGTCATCAACACCATCATCATAAAGAAAGCAATCAACAAAGAAGAAATTATTGGATACATGATAAAGCTGATGATAGTTGTCATTCAAGATATTTATAAAGTGCTACCTAATCTGACACAAGGTTACATGTTATCAGGCAGCCTTGAGATTAAACTCATCAATGACTTACTAAACTTACTTATTGTAAGGAAGTGGCATGATGGAGTAATGGATAGCAGGTCAGATTGAGGAATCAGAGAACCGACTTCGAATTCCAGTCGAATCCATTACATTCACTTACATGCTAATACACTTGGGAAAGGTATTAATCCTCTTCTCCTCCCCAGCTATGGGTAAATAGCAGGACAGACTGGGTTCTGTAGCCTTGGATAGCAACTGGTCTACCGCAGAAAGAAATACCAACCTACTGTGGCGAAAAATCTGCCTTGTCAGTCATGTATTAAAAGATACATGATCGCCTAAGTGTGTATCACGCATGGCACATAACTGACTGAAACTCCTTTGTCAACGGAAATTTGTCACTCTTCCAGAAATTATTTGACCTGGTATGCTCATCCTGGCTAGATTTTGTTTCAGTCAATGTACTTTTTGTATAGATGTATTTAATTCATCAGTTGGGCTTTTCTTTTCCTTTATTCTACTATAGAATATTCCAGTTCTGTGTGTCAAAGATTCTTTGAAAAAAATATCTTTAGATTCATGTATTAAGTAGATCAGTACATGCTAAACTTCCCAAATACATGAAATGTTACCAATACTGTTTTTTGGTTATGGATAATCATCAATGATATTTTTATTCTCTTAAGTGTAGGTATATAGCATTAAATTCTATATCAAATTTTCTTATGTAGACTTTTGTCAGATATGTATAAAGCTTCCTTCACTCTATGCACTCTTCAGTGATGTTCCTTAACCTTTATCTTTCTGTATGTGACTTCATATTATGTACAAAAAGTTTATCCTGCCACTGAAGGTGACTCTGATCCCTGAACAATAATACGTTTAAATTTCATAGATGTATTGTCATATCCTGTTATGGCAACAAAAAACAACTTTGAATGAAATTAACAATTAGGATACTGCAATTGAGAGGCCTTGAAAAAGAATGCAGAGGAAAGGGTAGTAATATTAATAATGCAGCATGATAAAGGTTTAAATGAATTTTAAAAATTTTAATGAACTTAAGCTTTTTGTTCTCTTAAGCTTAAGTACTTAGCATTGAATTCTATGTCAGGTTTTTTTATGTATACTTTTGTCAGATTTGTATAAAGCTTCCTTCACTCTATGCATTCTTCAGTGAGGTTCTTTATTTTATTCCTGTAAGTATTTACAACAGAAACACACATAGAGAAATTTACAATATATTTAACTCTTGTCTTTTCCTAATTTTGAACAATTTTCTACTTTACCTTCAATATCCTGGAATATTTTCAGGAAAACAATATCCAAAATACAAAAAAAAGCTAAAAGTAATAAATTAATATTTCATAGGAATCACATTTCCTTTGGCGGAAGTTTGGTTATTGTCATTATTTCAAGATGGATATCTTCTTCGTTCAAGCCCTGTCAGTTCTATTGTTATTACAAGAGTATTGCTTTTCATATGATGACAGTGTTTTTAATGTTGGGAATAGTTTTGCCATTGGGTGTCATATTCAGTAACTTTTACACAAAGACCATTATTCTGGTATAAATAGTATAAGAAATAATTGGATGACCAATAGATTCCCTACCAAAGTCAGATAGTAACTTTTGTTCTGTTTCTTTTCTTTTTACTAATTTGACCTTGACATGCCTGACTAAACTCAGATTGTCACTAACAGAAAAGAGGAAATATTTTAATAGAGGCTCCAAGATTGGATAGAAGTTGCATATATCTGAAACTCCCATACTGTGACAAAAGAAAACAAAATAGCCTGTTGATATCATGAGCTACTGTTGATGTACCCTGAATTAGTTGTGATGACACTTCAGCCACACAGCTTTGTTTAACCTCACAGCCATCATCTGAAAAAGCCCTTGCTAGATACACTGCTGGTATCTTTCAAGTGGTAGCTTTATGAATTTATAATTCTTCTTCTGTTTGGTATGACTCTTCAGGATGTGAGAAATCATGGCTCGCCACAACTTCCTGTCCTTGTTCTGCCAACCATTTACACAAAGTAGGTTATTCACTTCATTCCTCTGTCCCTCTTGCTTTCAATATACCCAGTGAGTATCAAATTCTGCAAGCCCTCTTTCTTCACTGTGTGCCCTAGAAATTTCAATTGTCTCTTTTTAATTCTAAGTATTTCTTCAAGTGTTACAAAATAATGACATACCAATTTTTCACAAATTACATATTTTTATATCTGCAATAAAGTTTGTTCATGTGCATGCAAGTACTTATATGAGTGAGAGATAGTGTGTGTGTGTGTGTGTGTATATATATATATATATAGAGAGAGAGAGGGAGAGAGAGAGAGAAAGAGAGTGATAGTAAATATAGTGAGAGAGATTATGTGTGTGTGTATATATATTTTTATATATATGAGAATGAGAGATTGTGTGTGTGTGTATATATATATATATATATATATATATATATAGAGAGAGAGAGAGAGTGATAGTATATATATGAGAGTGAGAGATTGTGTGTGTGTGTATATATATATATATATATATATATATATATATATAAGAGAGAGAGATAGACTCCATAGTTATTTTCTCTTTGACTTGCATTAGTACTTTTACTTTTAGTAGAAAAATCAGTAAACATTAGTGCCCAATGGATCACAGTAATATATATAAAACTTATCAGTCATAAGCATGGACAATTTTGTGCAGTTGTTGTCTTGTTCAACAAATTGTTCAGTTTTCTCTTCAAGGTCAATGGTTTTCTACAAGAAAACACAAAAATATAAATGCAGAATATATTTCAGTGGATAATACTATTAGATTCACAAGAACACATGCAAATATCAGTGCTCAGTAGCTTTTACTAGATAAATGACTAATTTCTTCTGTAAGTACTATATCCTTTGTGTTATTTCATCCTATTGTTTCTCATTCAAGATCAGCGAGTTTATTAAAAGAATTCTTCTTCTGTATGCCATGTCCCTTCAGGACATGGGTAATCATGGCTCTCTGTAATTTCCTTTGTAGATCTTAGTAAATTTTTTTTCTTTCTACTATCTCTCTTAAACCTTCATTAGGTAGGTTATGCCTTCAATATAAGTGCCAAATCTTCTGAGACCTCTTTCCTCATTATTTGCCCTAGAAATTTCAACTCCCTCTTTCTGATATAAATTGTAAGTGTCCTTTCTGTTTCCATTTTCTCTAAAACTTTGTCATTGTTCACATGTTCAGTTTATGTTATTCACTCCATCCTTCTGTAGAACCACATTTTTATTGCTTTAAGTTTTTTCTTCATCAGTGAGGAAATCTGTAATTTGCGTTAAATTAAAAGTATTAGAATGTTTATAATGTGTTAATTATTCTCTGTATAAGAATAGTATTCTTATCTCTTCCAACTTGCTACCATTGATCCCTTTCTTTCTAACTGAAGGCTTTTAACTTTCATAGCTCTAGATATTATCAAGATATATTCATTAATGCTGAATTGAAAAGAAACCCCAATAACACAAATTAGAAAAACATAAGAATTCTTTCAATCATTCTCTCTATTAATCCATCCTGGGTATGACAATAAACTACATCTGGAATCAATGCCTCTGATCTGGAGTTTTTGAGGAATGAGGAACCACCTCTTGCTGTTGTCCACCCTAACCCAGAGTGGTAGCAACTGTTAGAGTCCCAACTATGGTTAAATAGTTAAGCTCCAAACTAGGTTCAAAACACTATGAAAGTTTAAAAATATATTTTAATATTAAAAGTATGAGCAGTACATCTTTGGAAAAAAAATTACCAGCAGTACATTTTTGTCTTTGAAATTACTAACCCTCCCAAGAAAATTAAATTTAATCATTAAATGACCCAAAAAGAGTTGATATGCCACTAACAAACAAACAAACCTTTATCTCTCTATTAATTTTCATATTTATTTACAAAGAGTATGAGAGAAAAATAAAGGAAAAGATAGCATTGTTCAAAAATGGAATTTTAATGGTTAGAAAGGTACTTGTCTTCTTCCTAGTAGTACTAACTTAGCTAGTTGCATTTAGTAACTCAGATACTGTGTACTATTTAACATTCCACAGTATTACATTCATACTAAATACCAACTTCATGCTATAACCACAGTTCCTCAATGAATAACCTAATTCAAAATGCTACTTATATAGACAATGTGGACATAAGAATCAACACTGTATATTGATTATCACTTTCATGCCTCAATGCAATCATGGTCTGAATATCACAATGAACTGGGAAATATTCACTATGTAGTGTTGATTCCTATGCCCACACCATTTGTATCTATAAATAATCTTAGATATTGGGTACTCTGCATCAAGTTTTAAACTATATATATATATATATATATATATATATATATATATATGTGTGTGTGTGTGAGTGTGAGTGTGCATATGACAAAGTGAAAAAAGTTTACTTGTAACACATTTTGTCCTTCAGGACTTTATCGGACTAAATTCTGAAGGACAGAACGTATCAAAAGTAAAATTTTCCACTTTTTCATACAATTTCCCCAATATTGTTCATATATATATATATATATATATATATATATATATATATATAATATTTTCATTGAAACTAGATTTGATTATGCATTTCACCTTTCCAGTAATCAAATCTAGTTTCAATGAAATATTTTCCATTTGTCAGATTCTTATTTTAAACACACACACACACACACATATATATATATATATATATATACATATATATATATATAAGGAATTAATGGATTTTATTTTTAATCCAGCATTATTTCTTATTACTGTAAATGTTATCTTAGTGGATATACATCTGAGTAGGTGTCCTGGTTTTATTTTTTGGTTTTCTTATTTTACATCTGCCAGTCTGCACATTCAAAACACCTAATAAAGAAAACATGCTTTCCAACCTAATTGAAGTCTGTGTTCCCCTTTGTGGAGGAAACTATGGTCTGATCCAGCATGTTTTAGACTGCTTCGTCACAGAGAGCATTACGTCCCAGAAAGGTTCAATTATCAAGAATGTACATCTCATATAGAGCTTCCTGCTATTTACCTTGAACTCCTTGTAAAATTCAAAGAAGAATCAGCAATATTATTGGTCCTGATCTGGTGGCTCAGCTTTGGTCACTTTTCCACAGATGTAATGTTGCATATCTGTGCCTTTTCTATAACTACTTTTGTGGTAATTGTTTGGATTAGCACTTCGCTATGATACCTAGACTTTTTTAATTTAAGCGCAGTACTAGACTGGTATCAAGATCTCGTCAATTTACAGTTGAGCAGCTGGCTAGATATCACTGTAAACAGTTTCTTTTCTCACACTTCTCACTTGTGGGACTCCCGTCTGGTGGTATGCTTTTCAGACAACTTCAATCTGCAAATATTTAAATGCAATGTCAATTGCTATTGACTGTTTTTTTGATTACTCTTCTTCTCTGCTCACTCCTTAGTAATGTTTCTGTTTTCTAATCCTTCCACACCCTGTAACCCCTTGTGCCTTAGTGACTTTACTACATGCATGGGGTGATACCGATTTAAAAAAAAACACAATCCCATATGTGCTTCTGTTTTGGCTTTCATATCCAAAATGTAAATAGAGGGATTTCTAAGGAACTAATGGATTTCATTTTTAATCCAACTTTATTTCTTATTATTCCAAAAGTTATTTTAGTGGTTACCCATGTTTGAGTAAATGCCCTGTTTGTTTGTTTGTTTTTATTTTAAACAGTGTGAATTACATCTACTGACCTGTGTACTTGAGAGAATGATATGTCCCGGAAAGGGATATATTTGATCAAAGTAGCAAAGTGGTTTTAGACTACTGTAACTGAGTAGAACAATCTAGCAGGTAACTGTAATGGACTGGTACTCATCCTAGTGGTAGGCAATAGGCATTGTCCCTGTACCTCCACATCAGTCTGTATTTATAGCTGACACCAGCCAATCATATTACTGTGAGGGAGAACCCAGGTGTATGCATATTCATTAGATCACTAAATTTTCTTATTTTTGAGTAAAAATAGGTAATTACTAGAAGACTGACTATAAAGATGGTGACAACGATTTCTCATTGGGCTCCACCATTTTGGTTTTGATTGGATACTCTACAGTATAATCTAAACTAAACAAGAACCCAAAGATACAAAATAATAAAAAAATATATTACAAGAGCCCCAACACACAAATATAAGAAAAAATTATTTTACAAAACAGGTCATATTGCACACTACTATATACTGACACTGGTTTGGAAACACCACTAAGCTCTTTTTAGTTTCTAACACAGACACTACTGACTAATATTTCACAGTGTCTTGAAACACACACACATATACATATATAATGTCTACAACAGGCAATGTCAGTTTCATAAAGATGTATAAATAAGACCACACCAGACAAATTGTTAATTATAGCATTCATATATCTACATTGTTTCTTATTTAATGTAAAACTTGTTTGTAAATATTTAAAGAGAATGCAAATATTAAAACACTTTTGTTTTATCAATAAGTTCATTCACCACTTCAGTCTGGGCCGATTGATTTTATCACCTCATCTGATTTAAGTGTATAACTACACAAGAGGAAAAGAAATGATTCAGTTGTCCAGAAATGTGCAACTAATGATTCTTAATTTTACAAATACATAAAAGCAGATGATAAAATTATTGAAGCAAGTTATAATTATAGACAATTGGAAGATTGATTTAAACTATTGTAAGATATTCAGCTCCATCATTTGATCAAACAAGGCTGGCAAGACCAAATGATATATCTCACATATATGGTAATATAGAATGATCAAATGAAGACATACATTACTAATCATGTGATAAAGTAAATATTACAGATTCAAATGACCAATTAAGTACACATCATAGAGGTGATGGAGATTTAATCAGGGAATGTGTGATTGTGTGTATATATATATATATATATATATATATATATATATATATATATATATATAATAATAATAAAGAGAGAGAACAGTAAGATAGATAATCCGGTGTTCTTATTAATATTTTTATTTTTACAAAACAGTGCTCAATGCAAATCTCCAGAGCATAAATATAGAATTAAAGTCCCTAGTCCTGTTTGATTTTCAAGTGAATTTTGAAAATTTTTCCAAAATTTGCTTGAAAATGAAACAGGACTAAACCACACTTTAATTTAATTCTATAATTGAATTTGAAGTTTTAGTTTCTGTTTTTGAAACATGGTAATTCCTGTGTAGCGATGGAACCATATTTTTAAATTAGTAAATTTATAATATATATATATGTATACAGATTTGATGTGTTGATGTATTATCTTTTAAGATTTATAATTGATTGTAAAAAGTTTAAACCAGTAACTTAATTACATAAATTATATATGTGAGATAACAATATATGAATTTTTATATATCTAGAACAATACTCAGTGAAAATGAATGACAAAATGGAAAAAGTTTTCATCTGATATGTTTAGTCTGATGAAGTTCTAAAGGCTGAAAACCATCACACAAAACCTTTTTCCCTATTTTGTCAAAGATTTCCAATATATATATATATATATATATATATATATATATATGATGCAATGGGTAAATTATTGCTATTTTATATTTTTAATTGTGTGCATGCATGTTTGTATTTTGTCAAGTATATTGTATAGTAAGGTCAGTTGGGAAGCCTCTGTGCGAAAAAGATCACCATGAAACAATTCACTCTGCCAGAAATTTGGAAACAGCATGCTGTACCACTTGGCATTTGCACCAGAAACTCCAATATGAACATTTCAAAGTGTTTGGGTGTCAATCTGAGGACGGTGCAGAGGATTTGGAAAGAGTTGGATGATATATCTAGTCAATATCATGGTGTTTGGAGTGAACATAGTGATAGTGACATTATGCTTTCATTCATCTTTCCACAGGGCCTCACACTTAATACGGAGGCCTACATCAAATGCCTTGAGGAGATAGTGCTGCCCTAGATCAAGAGGGTGGCTACTGGAAGGCTACTATGTCTGACAACATAACTCTGCACCATGCCATACAAGCAGGAGAACCCAGTCATGACTGTCAGGCAGTTTCTGTGATCACATCACCCCTTATATCTGGCCACCTAATGCCCCAGACTGCAACCTCCTTGATTATTATGCAAGGAGTGCAGTTGAACAAAAGACCAACAAAACTCCTTGTAACACCAAAGATGAACTGAAAGCAAGGATTATGGCAGCATTCACCAACTTAAACAAGTAGACTGTCCAAAAGAGTTGTACGAGATTCCAAAGTCATCAGGAGGCCATGGTTGAAACCAATAATTTCGTTGAACAAATTTATTCTTTAGCATTTCAAGGTATTTTTGTGTAATTTTGGTAAATATATCTGTTAAAATGAGATGTCAGTGTTATCAGGAACTGCCTAGTCTTCACTTTCCAGTCTTGATAGAGTTCAAAAGCATCTCCCCAACCTTGTAGGTGATTAATTATTTTCTACCCTACAACCCTGTTCCCACAGACAAACCATTGCAAGCCTCTCACTATTATAGTGCTATTTCCATAGAAAGTTTTCAGATAAACTGCATTCCTTAATTCTACCAGTTCTAATCCTCGTGCCTAAGACCCACCATACCCAGTACATTGTAGCAAACCACCTTCATTCCCTTCATATTCCATTGATGTGATATAAGTTCCACCATGGCCAACTAGTATTATATGGTCTCACATGTCACATAACAAGCAGAATTCTAACTGACTGATGTAAACAAAAAAAATATGAATGGTCACTTAGAAAATTACTAATCTAAAAGTGAGCTAATTTTAAAAATTGAATTCTTAAATGTAAATTAACAACGTACAATTACATAGAATTTATCAGATGTTAGTTCAATTCCCTAGACATGTTTTCAACCTGAAAATCCATATTTACACTTTTTTTTTTAATAATCCTGAAATTATAAACAGTTTTGAGTTACCTTGCTTTTATGATTTCCAATTGAGTATACAGTCCGTTTTGCAAGTGAACACTATTAGGTAAATTTTCTACCTCATAGTCCATTACTTTTAGATTAAATTTGTCAAAGTTTGTTGTGAAACATTCTGAAAAGAAATTTATTTTGAAAGGAAAACAAAACAAACTGAATTGAAATTTACATCCAGTACCTACAATACATTCAGACAAAAAATAAAGTGTTGTCCTCATGCTATTGAATTTAAAAAATAAGGAAGATTATATTCTAATTTATAAAATAGTCTTTGATGCTGAAACCCATTTTCCATCTATAAAAGAGTGTATTTGCATTGACCAAAACCTTCACATCCAGCTCCAGTGCAATGGAACCCCTATATCATTATGATAGTGGTTTATACATAGACAAAATGCATGTTAGAAAATTAGCATGTTAGAAAATTTTCCAAACTACATACAAATGTGGTGAAAGAACAAACATACTCACTTCTAAAAGAATTACAAAAAAAACACTCCCGACCAAAAGGTCATCCTTCATTTTCTGCAGAACTAACACATTATTCTTTACTACTGTGCTATACATCTCAACAAGCCTACAAATTACTTCTGGAGAAATTTCCATTACCATCTCTTTCTTTATTAGAGAAAATTCAAAAAAATTAATTAATCATTTTCAATGTAAAATGTGTTCTCTGGTCATGGTAGGCAATGATAATGATGATGCTACAGAGAAGCATTAATCTGACTTACTTTCTCGAGGTCTTACAGTTTCATCTAGCCAAATAGCAGAGTTCGTTTGTGCTTGTTTTGCTATACTTGACTATGCAGATAAATTTATTGTAAAACATAATGAATCCACTACAAGAGAGTCTGCTGAAAGAATTTTGGAAATTTATTATCCAAAATATGCTTTTACTTGTGAACAACACTGAAAAAAAATTCACTTTGCAGCAAAAATTGTTGTGAATATATTTACAATAAACAAAAGTTTTCATCGGATGAATTTTGAAAAAATATTGTAAAATATTCTAAAAAAGGCAACAGTTAGAAGAAAATTGATTTATAGAGAAACTATTGGTAAGTTTTTTTACTTGTATTTGTTTTGTATTAATGCTTAATTCTTTAACAAAAATGTTTTGTTTGTTTACAATCTTTTATTATTACTTTTCTGTTTAAAAAGAGAAAAAACAACTTGTTTGTGTATTTTTGGACAGTTTTAACATGTTTTAGATAAAACAGACATAAACTGACTATAAACCAAATAAGCCTGTTAGAAATTAGCCTGAAATGGCGCATGTGGGCCTGTATATATTAGTGGGCTGTGGTTCCACTTCCACAAACTACTGCTTTGTGGAACCATCTCCCAAGAGGACACTTCCCCAATCACTACAATCTTAACCAGTTCAAGTCTAAGGTTAACCAGTATCTTCTCCACATATCCCTATAAACTCTGCCACTCACTCTCTCTACATCAAGTGACTCTTGAGCCTTCAACAGAGTGAACATTATTGAAAAAAAAAGTGAGCCCTGCTATGTTTTTCTGCTAGTAACACTGTAACATATAATCCCTGGCCATTAAGAAGCCAATATTATTTCATCTGGCATTCATCTTCTGTTTTTTTGGTTTATTTGATGGTTTACTTTCTCTTTCAGATACTGTGAGCAATTCTACAGAAAGCACGACTGTTGATGGCATAAATTTAGATGAAATCAAAGAATTTGCAAAACAGTTCAAAATTCGACGGTTATCTCTTGGTCTGACACAGACTCAAGTTGGCCAAGCATTAAGTGCTACTGAAGGACCGGCCTATAGCCAATCAGCCATATGCAGGTGACCTATTTTGATATTTTTTAAAACCTTTTTACTGAAATTTAATAAATTTATTTTCCCTTTCTTTAATCATAACATTTTTTTCAAGAGAGAACAAACAGTTATTGTTCTTTTTTATTTTTAATGATTCATTGATTTTGCAAGCGGATACATTTCACTGCTTTATATCTTAGAAGTTATAAACTGTCTTTCTTTAGCATTCTTCTATTACTATTGCAATGATTTTAATCTTTGCTCAGCACCCAAAACACATTACGTTAAGCTTAGTAAATATCTACATGCCACCTTTATGACTGAGATAGTTGTAGAATTCACAACAGTGCCTGTGGTAAAAAGTCAAGATTTTGGATGCTGATATTTAAAGACACACAGTTGAAAAATTGATGAAGCACAGTCTTCTTTCTTCTCCATTTTATTCACCTAGCCTTGTGCCTTACTAAGCTAATATATATCAATACTATTTTAATTAAGCTTGCTCCGGTAGACACTGTTTCTTTCCTCAGATTGCACATATCACATGACTTATGTGCCAACAAGTAACCCAGGCTGCTGGCAGATAGGTGTTTTTATCAAGTCACTATCTCTGGATAGATTGCCAACTAAGGCTGAAAAGTACCCCAACTGGTTTTGAATAAAGAGTTTTCCTTTTTTAAGACTGATTGCTAACCAAGGCAAAGAGCCCATTCTTCCCTGCTATTTAACCCATCGGTGTAGGGAGAAGAAATGAATTCATACCTTTCTCTATGGTATTTGTGCAAAAGTGACTCAGCCAGAATTTGAACTTGGTATACTAATTTATCTTTCCAAACTGATAGCCATTATACTACCCATTCATTCATGAGGTAAGAAGCTATTTTTATTTTTTTTTTTTTTTTCAAGGCAGAAAAATATTCTCCAGTTGGGAAAATGGTGCTATAGAATCTTTTTACCTCTCTCTTTTTAATACTAAGTTTTGTACTTGACTAATGCTAAACTTCAGAAATATCAGTAACCATGTTTAAATTGCCTACTTTGATGGCTGAGATAATTTTCTATTCTGCACCAGTCACAATTGTCAGTGTTCCAGTCCCAGCAAAAAACCAGGATTTTGAAAGCTGATTTTCAAATAGGCAAGTCCATCACACCTAAGACTGGCACAAAACAGTCTTCTTACCTCTGTTTATCCATCATTTGATTTTGTATAAGCTCAATAAATATTAAAAATAATATTTAAATTTATGGAGTTTAATCAAGACTTCAATTGTTACTTGCTATTCAATTTATTTTCCTTAGACCTTACTTGATGTTTGTTTCTGACTCAGACCAAATAAGAGAGATTTATACAAAGGTATAGCATGCTTGATCACTGAAGTAACTGTGTCTTTCATAATGGCATCAGTTCAAGACTAGGTGAAAAGCTTTTATTTCAAATGTTGATGTATAAACCAGGCACTTGAAAGATTGGTACAACATAATCTTCTTACAACTTATTGCCCCTATACAGTACTAAGCTAATCTTAATAAATATCAATAAAATGGCAATTATTTGCAAGTTATCTTCCTTGGATCTTAGCTGACTTCAATGATACCCAAGACACTTTTTTAATTTGGAGTTCATTGTTTAATTTATTCTTCATTATTTACTCTATTTACATGCAGACTGTTGTCCTCATCTTTGTTGTTTTTATCACAACAGTTTGGTTATTGGTGTATGTTGATTCGGATAACTTACAGGGAATTTCAAACTCGACCCTTTATTTAATCCATTGTTTTAGATCAACTCTAGTTCTTATTATAGTACTACTTAGTTATTGTCGCCCTGTTTCTAATGCCCAGGGATTGAACTCACAATTACTATGCCACCATATTCACAAACTAACATTACTAGGTTAATATTCCATTGGACAATTCTCTGTGGAGAACTTGGAGCCTTAAACCCAACCTGCCTGTTGATGAGTGCTTCTGCTGCTTGTCATGCTTGACTGTACTCACTGAAGCTTTTCTCTTGTTACACCTGCTACTGTCATTTGTCTTTCATTCTTTATTAGCAACCATATTATTATATACTGTACCTATGAATACTAATAGATATGTCCCAATCCTCATAAACAAATTGGACACTATTGTAAGTGGGAATAATATGCTGTGTAAGTAGTCCACCATTAGCAGTGGTTTACCTAATTCACGCTGCTGGTGAGTATTGTATTTTGTTTATGTTATAAAGATTACCATTTCATTTCCAACCACCGTTTTTGTTATTCTTTATTCAGTAACCCTTCCTAGGTTACAACACTTATCATATTTATATCTATGCTAGGCCTATTGCACCTAGACCAGATGAAGGCTAGGGGGCACAAGGGTCAAAACATTGTGATAACAACAACAAAGATTAGGACAATAATCTTTACATAAATAGTGTAAATAATAATAATTGCTCATCCCAGAAATTTAGATGGAAATTCTTCTTCGTTGTTTTACAGCACAAAGAGACACTATCAAAAAGATGCATAAAATTTAATGATGATTAAGATATATATAAAAAAAATCAAATCCTGATGAATTAGTGAAAAAGACAGAGATGTAGTCTACTTGATGGCTCAGGTAGATTTTTTGTTTGAGATTTTCAGATGAGTTGGCTTTTCTTCCGAGTCAACTTTGACCTTCAAAAATTTAAATGCAATGTCAATCATTATCTACTATCTTCTTAATTCTTGTTCTTTTAATGTTCTCTCACCTTAATAGCTTTTTCCTCATATTCTCTAACACTCATTAACCCCCTACACCTTAGTGGCTTTATAGCCTTGCTTGGGGTGAAATTATTTTAAAAAATATATATACAAGGTCTGTTTGCAAAGTAATGAGATTGGGGTCACAAACAATTTATTTAAATTCCAAACAACAAACTGCATGGTTTCTCCTTCAAAGTAATCCTCCCTTGAATCTAATGCACTTTTCCATCCTTCTCTGCCTTGCTTCAATGCACTGATGGTAGGATTCTTGGGTACCCCTCAGCTCTGTTGTTACAACCCTCTTGATGGCCTCCATGCCTTCAAAACAGATCCCCTTGATGATCCCCTTGAGCTTGGGGAAAAGAAAAAAATCCCACTGAACAAGATCAGGTGAATAGGGAGGTTGTTTTAGTACAATGAAGTTCTTCACAGCCAGGAACTGCCGGATGCTCAGGGCTTTATGAGCAGGTGCATTATCATAGTGAAGCAGGCACAATTTGTCCTGCCACAAAAGCATATGAAAAAAAAATGCAATGCTTGCAGAAAGCTAAGATTACAGCTATATACTCCCAAGATATCATTTTAGATGATAAGACAATCCACTTATCCCTCTTACACCCAGAGCTCACACAGCACACTCATTACCGTTACTTTTCAGACAGATCTCATATATTGATTTCTATGCCCACATTGTCTTTACTTACAAACACTCAATCTCCAATATCGAGCACTCTTCCACCATAAGGCAAGTTTTAAACAATATAATTATATTTATTTTTTCCACACTATTTTGATCAATCTATACTTTTTCCTTCTGGTTATTTTCTTTTAATCATAATCCAATATTGCAAATGAAAGAAGACCACTGAATTAAAGAAAGTTCACACAGAAGGAAAGAAAAAAAAATACTGTCTAGAATGAAAAACAAGTTGAATAAATTAGGTATTGAAAGTTGCCACAGGCAGACTCTAACTCAGCAACAAGTTACAAGAACTATATAACAAACCTAGATTACACAACAAGCAAAAATTCACCTGAAGATGGTTGGAGAAGGAAGAGGATGAAATTCTTTTCTGATTCTGTTTATAAATTAATGGAAAGAAAGACACCAGACTAAAGAACAGATTATAAAGAGAAATAAACAAAACAATAGACTTTAACAGACAAAACTTAATCCAAAGATAACTATAAAATGAACTAAAAACGTTTTTTACTTTTGCTAAAAATGCACCAACATATAATTTAAGCAGAATTAGACAGTAAAGAATGAACAGAATTCACATAAAGAAGATCAAAGAATACAATGATAGAAAGGTTTCTATTTTTAATGGTAGTTCTAATTTTATTTGTGTATCAGCAAAAAACACCAGGAGTGTATGATATACACCACAAACTAGTTTGCAAACAAGACAGCAAAAAAAAATTTACTTCTGTTTTTTTTTGTTTTATTTTGTTAAATCAATTCACCCCAAATAAGGTGATAATGCCACTACTACACAAGGGACTACTGGAAGTGAAAGAGTAGGAAAAAAAACTTTAGAAGGAACTGGAAACCCAATCCTGAACAAAAAAAAAAAAAACTTTCTTTTTTCCTAAAGAAAGTTGGAAAATGGATCGACTGAACTTTTTGTTAATTTTTTTTTTTCAGTTTTTTTTATAGGAAAATTTTGTCTTTGGAAAGTTAGCAAATAAACCAGTGTAAATATTATGGGAAGAGATGTGAGAATCATTTCATATGGAGAAAAGGAGATGTAAATGATCATAAGGAAGAGAGTAATTTCAAGAGAAAGTGTGACCCCAAAATCCAAAGGCACATTTGGATAGCAAAAGTTGCCTTCCAAATGCTAAACAAAGTATTAAGATACAAGAAACTTTCATTAGAAACAAAGAAAAGAGCACTCACCTGTTATGTAATATCAGTCCTCCTTTATGGCAGTGAGTGCTGGACAATCTCCTCACAGATGAAAAAGAGACTTGAAGCAACAGAAATGTGGTTCTGCACAAGAATGCTGAGAATACGATGGACTGAACATGTGAGCGATGGTGAAGTTTTTAGAGAAAATGGAAACTTATACTTAACATCTGAAAGAGATAGTTGAAATTTCTAGGGCACATAATGAGGAAAGAGGACTTGGAAAATTTGATGCTCACAAGACATATTGAAGGCAAAGAGGGATAAAGGAAAATACAGCATAAACTAACTAACGAGCTTATGTAAATGGTTGGTAGAACAGGGTTTAGAAGAAATAACAAAAAGACTAAATTTACTATGAACTACAAAGGACAGGAAATTGTTAGGTACCATGATCACCAACATCCTGAAAAGTGACAATACAAAGAAGAAGAAAAATTTAATTTAAAAAAGAATAGATGGAACAGATGCACAAATTGTACAATGTAATAATAAAAAATAAATATTTACCTTTCCAAAAACTTAGCAGTTGAAATGTTTTCAGTTATGCTTTTTCAAAGATATAAAATTCATTGTCTACATTTTTTTCAATTTTGCATCAAATACACAGCAGAAATTCTACCTTAGACATGTAAACTGGTTTTGTCAACAAAAAAAAATGAATTGAAAGCCAAACGTATTGTTAGCTGAATCAGATCAATTTTAAAAATATATCTATTTAAAATAGAATTCTGATATCACACATTTTTAGGTAAATCTGATTAAAATGAAATCTGATATGATGCTCCCTATAAATCAAAGGTGATATCTATAAGTTATAATTAATTGAACTTTATCTCTGCATAAAATCTGAATGGTTGCTCAAGACCATGTGATTTATAGATCTTTTCTCACCACCAACACATTGGTTTTACTAATTATACGCTTTTTTCTTATAAGCAACTTCAGATTTTAACCAGTATCCAGGTTGTTTAATATCTGTAAGAATTACTGCTCAAATTGCTTAAATATTTCATGCTTGTGTCTAATATATACAAAAGTCATTTCAATGTAACTGATAGAATTCTTAAATACTGTATAAAATAACATCATTAGTAACTCTTTGTTTAATTTTGTTTTTCTTTTTTTGAGTTTCTTAAACCACATTGACATCAATAGTGGGCTTGCTTAATATTTAGTCAAATTTGTATAGAGCTGCTGATAAAAGCATTTTTATAATCATAAGACAGTAGATAACAATTGACATTGAATTTAAATTTTTGAAGATCAAAGTTGGCTGAAAAGCATGGAGCTGGAAGAGAGTTCCACAAGTGAGAAGTGCAAGAAAAAGAAACTGGTAGCATAGAACTTAGTTACATCTAGCCAATTTAACTGTGAATTGATAACACCTTGCTTCCAATCTAGTACTGCCAACCATTTACATAAACTCATTAGTTAGGTTATGCTGTATTTTCCTTTATTTCTTTTGCCTTTAATATGTATTCCATAAAGTCTAGGTACCATAGCAAAAAGTTAATCCAAGCAACTACCATGAAAGTATTTATAGAAAAGGCACAGGGAAGCTACATTATGGTGGTGGGAAAGTGACTGAAGCTGAAACCCTAGATCAAAACCAATAATATTGCTGATTCTTCTTATCAAGAATCTGTAAATACATAGCAGGATCACCAGACATGTGGTAGCAGCATTCAAAACATGTATGAATGGTAGACTTATAAATATCTACAAAGTGTTTCAACAGAGGATGTAAATGTGATGCCAGTCACATTGGTATCGTGAAAGAAGCTTTCCATAAGTTAAGCAAATTATTAAGAAACAGGAAAATTTTGTTAGAAACAAAAGAAAAGAGAGCTGAACTGTTATGTATTATTGTTCTTCAATGAATGCGGGACAGATGAAGAAGAGATATGAAGCAACACAAATGTGGATCTACAGAAGCATACTGAGAATACCATTGACTAAACATGTGAGTAATGACAAAGTTTTAAGGTAAATTGATACAAAAAAGAATACTTATACTTAGAATCAGAAAAAGTTGAAATTTCTAGGGCACATAATGAGGAAACAACTTGAAGGCCAACCCAATTCCCAAAATCTGAACAAATGGTTGAAAGTTAGATATTTTTTGCTTCTTTCTTTATTAGTCTGGGAGCATATCAGTGCCCTCTCATATAGTATGTAATAAATATCTTTGCTAATAACTGAATCCTTTGTGAATGAAACCTCTTAATACTAAAGCTTAATATTGGAAAAATTTAATTTGAACTTTCATAAATGGAACCATCTAATTGCTTTTAAAACCTTCCACCATAACATTTTTCACAACAGAGCAACACTTTATGGTTTCTTGTGCTTACATTTTCCATTAACATGAAGTGGAGCAACTACATCAAATCAATTGCTACATCTACTGCAAGGAAAGTTGGTTCACTGTGTCTACCAAAAAAATCAGAATCCATCAGGCACATTTATAAATCTATCATTCATCTGTGCATGAATACTGTTAGCATATGTTATCTGGTGCTCTTTCTGTATATCTCAAGATTCTTGTCAAAATTCAAAGAAAGATCTGCAATGTAATCAATGCTGACCAGGCATCTCAATTTCAGTCACTTTCTCACCTATTTGACATGTCTTCCCTCTCTCTTTTCTATAAATATTTTCATTTCAACTATGATGAGCTTTTCCCTGGTTCCTTGACTACATAAATTAAAGCATACATCTAGATTGGAAACTAGTTCTCACCATTTTACTTTTGGACGAGCTAGATGCAACTGCCAATTCTACTCTAACAGTTTCTTTTCTTGCACTTCTCACCTGTGGAAATCCCTTCCAATATTTTGCTTCCTTGCTACCTAAAATATTCAAAAATTTAATTGTAACATCAATTGCCATCTTCTGTCTTCTTGAATCCTGTTCTTTTATCATTCTTTCCTCATTCCTCACTAAAGTCTTCTCATTCTCTTTCACTTCCTGTAAACCCCTGTGTTCTAGTGGCATTATTGCTTTGCTTCGGATGAAATGATTAAAAAAAAAAACTAAAAGCCTCACTGAAATAGCTCATGTTTAAGAGAGACTTTCTGAAAGCAATCCTAATTTTGAAAGTTAAAAGATCTGTAATTTTTCCACTTTGAAATAAATTTAAATTTGAACAAAGGAATGACTCCTTGGATTTCATTTTAATCAAAGAAGGCCCGTGGAGAGCACTAAGCCTCACCCTGAAATATTTTTTCCCTTTTAAATTTGAACAAGGGAATGACTGCTATCCAAAATATAGAAAGAGAAAGCCAGAAGATGGAGGTCACATCGGCAAAATCATTGAGTAATATTGAAATGCACCATTTTTCTCCACAAATTATAACAATGATTTAAAATCAATCATAATTTTCTTACAAAAAAATGTGTGACATACAGCAAGGCGCAGGTAATTCAGCTAGTAAATATATATTTTATTAACAATTAAAAGAACATACCTACATACTAACGAAAAAGGCAATAAATTAGAGACAGCACCACCATGGATAGGGTTGTTACAAGCATCCCTGTAGCTGCATTGTCATGAATGAACTGAAATCAAGATTTCAAGTTAAATTTGCTTTTGTCAAATAACCAGAGATTTAAAAAAAAAACAAAAAAACACACACACACACACACACAAAGAGTAAAAATTTGACTTGGATTTACTGAAAATAAAGTGCTACACATGAAGCTCTAACAAGAATGCTGAGGTTAGTCTACTTCTAGCTTTGTAATCTTTCTTCTTTTAATGCACTTGTTTAATTTTTTTCTGTAATACTTTTGCTGTAGGCATTGAATTTTGCAAGCATTGTAAAGTCTTGTTTTTTTGGGTTTTTTTCAGCCTTCCCTTCCATTTCATCTGCCTCTTGCTACAATACTTTGATGTTGACCATTATTTTTTGTCTCTTTGTGGTCACTTTTGTGATTTAAGAGCTGAGGTCTTTTGATATCATTTGTAGATTTTTTTTCTTTTTCTTTCCTTCTGTAAATAACTAACATACATAATTCTTGAAGATTTGCTGTATTAGGGATTTGGGTATTATTTTTAATGGGCTATCCAACAATGAATCTTGTATAAGCCTGAGAGAAATCAATGTCTTCTCTTTCAGGTTTCCTACCAAAATGTCCTTATTTACAGAGTATCCTCTTTCGACTGCTGCTTGCCCATATGACAATGTGAAAAGGTTTTTCAATAACTTCCACAGATTGATGTATTCTACTTTACCTTTTAAAAGATTTCCTGGGAATGACAGGCACTACTTCTGTAGTTAAATTCTAAGAACTCTTGTTTATTTTCTTGGGCTATCTCAGTGAGTAATCTTTTATATTCAACAAGACTTTGGTCACATTGCTGTGTAGTATGACATTTGGCATTCAGAAGCAGTTGAAGGATCTTTTCAAATTTAATATAGCACTCCTTTGTTCACTAATCATGAACAAAGGATCAAGAGATCTTAAATGTCTTACTGCCACATAATTCAGTAGACATTCTTCCAGCAGATTCTTTGCTGTTGTAGAAAGGAAGGTGGGGCATTCTTTCCTGAACTGTATGCCTAGCAGTTGGCTACCCAGAAGATTCTCAGAGGATTTGATAACAGCATTTTTGGTAGCAAAACCAATGTCAACTTCTTGTAATTGTACATGAAACTCTTTGTTCAACAGATTAATTTTGAGCAGTTGTAAGATTGTACTGTTGGCCTCGATTACATCTCTCTTCATTAAGCACGAAAGCAAATTAACTAGGATGGATTTAAGCTCTTTTTCTCAAAAAAGACACAATGGTGGCATTCTTTTGAAAATCTTCAAGGAATGGTCTGAGCAGCCTTACTGGTTGAAAAAAAGCTGTAACTTAGCTTAGCCTTTTTTACTATGATGTTGATTCCACCTTGCAAAATTTTTTGTAGTGGTTCATAAATTTCTATAGAAGTAGATAGACTTACGACTGGAAAATCTATTCACCTGTGAGCAAAGAATTTGAGGGGGAATCTTGAGGTTTTTGTGATTTCAATGAAATCATCCCACCTAGGTGGTGTATCATGAAAAATGTGCCAAAGGACTCTTAGGCTTTCATCAGTCTTTCATCCTGTTTCCTTCTTGCCCTATTGGAAATTCCCAAGAACTGTATGGATACTACAGATTCCAAGGTTTACTAGCCTTGAGCATTCAGTTCCTGCTTGCTTCTGTCTTCCTCAAATTATCTCATAAACTTCCAATTTACTTATGGGCTATCTATAGATATTTGTAGGAGCTTGTTTGGATTAAGTGAAAATCAAGAATTCTTCATTCTCTCAACAAGCACCTCTACTTGGGTATGCCTCATAAACTGAGATCCCCAGTAATTTACTACTACCTTCTCTTCATTCTCATTCAAGTACTGGACAATTAAGTCCATTTGCTCAGTTTGAGTAACCTTATTCAGTCATTCTTCAAATGAAATGATGTAGAGATTTGATTGTCTGGTGCCTTTTATAAGTTCCTCTCTGAAATAGGGTGTCAAGCCAAAACAAATCTGGTATTCTGCTTTGGTTGCACTACATGCAAATATTTTAGCAATGTTATTGTCAAGAAACATCTGAGCAAACAACATGCCCAAATCCAAACAAGACTTGAAAGAAAAATGAGGCAGGGTCATTTTTACTACACATCAGATCTCTGCTTCCAAAACAGCTTCTCCTAAAAAATATGTATTAATTTTGGATGTAACTAGGGATGGAGTTACACTTTCAGAAGTTGATGGTTGGACTTTTCTATTCTCTTGACTCTCTGCCATTGTTGCCAGTTTCAGAATTTTGGGTGAAAGATTGATTGAAGAAATCAGTCATTCGTGGTTCACTGCCTTGATCTAATCTAGCTTTTGTCTCTGTCCTTTGACATGACTTTTAATGGCAGATAAGCTAATGTTAATAATATCAAATGATTTTTGGCATATCTTACAATATACAGGGTGAACATCACCAGCCACATGTTTTATCCAAAACTCAGGATTGTCATCCCATTCCACCTTAAAGTTACACTTCCTTGACATTTCTGTTTCTGACTACTACTTCTGTAAATTAAGTTGAAATAAATTATCAGAATTAATAATTATGCTATCATATCCAACAGCATCATTCAACATTAGTACTATTCATCAAGTTGATAAAACAAACCATTTTATCAACTTGCAACTATTTTTAGATATAAATATCTGAGAAAAATCATAAATTTTGTTTATGACAAAGATTATCTGGGAAAATAAACAGAATTTATTTGAATAAAAGATGACACCTCATGAAAAGAAATATTCATTTAAAGAAATTTTCTTTGAGAAGTATTAATTTAATAACAATAAAATCATAAGTACACCTTATAGGGTTTAGTTTATTCATTAAAGAAAATTGGGTAAATTTCTACATAAGCACCCGTTCAAGTCTACTGGGGAAAAAAATTTTCTGGTAATTTTTTTTCTGTGATTTGAACTAATTAGACCCTCAAACTCACCACAATTTTAATATTTAAAAAAAGAAAAAAATGGTTATTTTACTTTTTAAAAGAGGAGTTCACTTCCACATTTTAATCCAATGTGGAATGATCATCCATTTCCAGAACAGAGAGTATAGGAAAAGAAAACTAACCAGACAAAAACATCCTTGTTTTTTTTTTTTTAAGTTCGTGGTGGTCGTCTTTTTTTATATACTTGTTAGTAAGGGACCTAAGATACTTCATCATTAACCCTACATCTTAAAAGAGCTAAGAATGAAACTGCTTAAATGTGTCAGTATTAGACGTAATGGTAAATTATAAAACCTTAATGAACAAATCCTGGAAAATGATTTCCTAAAAAGTGGGGGAACACTGCTGGGTGATTAAGGACACCCAGATGATATAATAGATAAAGAGGTAGTGTAGCTGTGGCAGCCATGGAACACCATTTGTCCATGAAATGATAGCTATATCAGAAGGATGGGGCACTATCTCTAAAGTGGTTACTTTTTACAAAAATTCCATTCTTCTTCAGGACATAGCAGACAATGACTCTTCACAGATTCCTTTTTTTTTTATTATTATTATTTGTGAATTGTCACGCAATCTTGGGAAGGATAGTGGAGTGATTTCCTGTTCGATGTTTTAGAATTCCAAGTTTTTCTCTTGTAGATGACTTGCCACCAGAAACTAGAGAGCCCAGCCCACCCTGCTATTTAATCCATAGCTGGTTACTAATCTAGGTTTAGCAGTAGTAAGAGTATACTAAGAATATGGAAATTCTAAACAGACATCAGCGACATATGAAAACTGCAGATAGTCAGATGTGATGCAATAGCAGGAATGCCAGTATGCTAACGACACAAGAAAGGACAACATTACATCAGATCCCATCCCAATTCACTACTCATGCTGTCCAGCCCATTAGTCATTGCATCAGATTGTATAACATTGATATTCAACCATGTTGCCTGGTCAGACAAGTTAGATAGTCAAGTTTACTTTTAGAGGAGTGACTCTTTAATGGTGTTGGGTGCATTTTATAAAAGTCAACAAAGAACACAAGTGGAATTGAAACCCCATCTTAACAGGTGTGATATACACAGGTCTTTTTAGAAACAATCTGCATCATTTTCATGCTTACCCTCTTTAAAGATAGTAATGATTTCATCAAGATAATCTGAATTCCTCCCGCCCACACCCACACAGACTCTATCATGTGCTAGTAACACAAAACTGCATTCAACTGACTTCCAGAGACTTTATTGACCTCTGTTCTGACCAGGTTTAAAACCCATTGAGCATGTATGTATATTGCTGAATTCATTAAATTCCCTGCAGCTACACCCAACAAGCACAACTTACTTCTGGATAACTCTAGAATTTGACAGGTTATAAATATCTATACAATGATACTACCATACAGATTGTATGCCATATTAAGTAACCACCATTTTTCCACACAAAACGAAGAGATAATGTGTAACTGACTCTAAATTTTTGACATTTTATCTTTCCCATTCCAAAAGTTTCTGATAGTAAAAAAAAAAATAGGGAGATATTAATTTTTTAACTAATTTATTGCTGTTTTATAATGATATATGCTATGTTTTACCAACAACTAAATATGACATTATTATAATATATAATCTATTTTACTATTCAAGATGTGTCAGTGGTGTAATAGCTAGTGACTGGAAAAGAGAAATTGGTGAGCCAAGTTCAAATTCCAGTCAAGTTCGTTGCATTCACTTTTGCACAATTACCCTTAGGAAAGTTATGATTCCATCTCTTTTTCCCCACCAGCTATGCATTAAATAGCAGGGCTGACTTGAAGTGGCAACCATTCTAGGAGAAGGAAAAATTCAAAAGCACCCTGAAGAAAGATGGGCCCTGTCAGGCTGCCTTTCCCTAGACACACTGCTAAGGCCCTTATTGGTTACGGGACTTGTGACATGATATTATTTATTTCGTACTATTATATCTTGTTGCTAACAGTATTTCTAGTTGAAAATGTTTAAAACCAGTTAACAATTCCTTAAATATGGGTTAATAATGTTGACCAGAAATTGGAAAAAGTGCTTAAATGACTTCTTTTTTTTTTTAATTGATTTCACCCCAATCAAGGTAGTAAAGCCACTAAGACACAAGGGGTTAGTGGGTGTGGAAGAATTAGGAAACAAAAACTACTAAGGAGCAAGAAAAAAATGTACAGTAGAAAGTGATTGACATTGCATTTAAATTTAGCTGGAAAGAATTCCACTAGTGAGAAGTGCAAGAAAAGAAACTGTTACCATAGAACTTACAGTTACAGCTAACCCCCTCAACTGTATATTGATGAGACCATGTTGCTAGTTAAGTATTGTGCTGAAATTCATTTGGACAGTTGCCATGAAAGTATTTCTAGAAAAGGCACAGGGAGGCAGTGGGGAAGTGATTGAAGCCAATATGCCAGGACAGGACCAATAATATTGCTGATCCTTCTTTAGATTTCAAGGATCTCTATATATATGATCTCCAGACCATATGTGGGAGCAATATACTAAGAATGGATGAATGGTAGACTTATAGATATGTAAGATAGATTCAGGAGAGAAAAATTGTCATGATACAGTGAGCCAATATTTTTAGCCGCAAACCTAGCAATGGATTCAATATAATCTTTCTACTTCATATCAGCTGAGAACATTAGCCTGAGAAGGCACAATTGGCTTTGTTCTGGTGTTTATTTTTGTTTCTTAATAAAACTCACTCTTAGGAAACACTAATGTTTGATAAAAGTAGAGTTGGTAAAAACAAAGAGTTAAAGCAAGATTTACAAACCTGTTTTCTAAAATAGTTTTCATCAATTCTTTTTAATTTGAAAAAATAGTATTATTCTATCTTTTCATTCTAAATATCTTTCTCATTTGAAATTCCCAGCAGACATGTTACACTGTTTTCTGTTGTTAGCTTTTGTAAAAATAAAGACTTATTCTGCCATAATTTGGTTATCACTCAATTGACTTCAAAAGTTATTTATTACTTCCCTTTGATAAATTTCTCAGAAGAACTTTGTCTTCACTAAAAAGAGAAGTGTCTTATTTATGCGTATATATTGAGTAAGCTTCCAGATATGTAGGATCTATTCATATTTGCATGTGTATGTACCTTTCAAGTAATTTTCCTGAGATTGTTTATATAGGTAGTTACATTATCATTGTGTGTGTGTGTGTCTCTCTATATGTTCTATTTTAAATACCTTTTAAAAAGAGTTTTTTTAACACATTAAAAAATGGAAGTGGCAAAATAAAAGAAAAATGTATCAGACTGCATGTAAACAAGGTGTCTTCTATTATGTTAATTTGTCTGGACATGTGTGCTTTTATATATATATATATATATATATATCGATTGCCCAGTCTTCACAGATGACTGCCGTCTTGCCCATCAACACCTACATCCAATCTATATATATATATATATATATATACACACACACACACATACACATTTGTGTAATGCACAATCTCGTGTTGTGTGACCCCCAAAGTTTCACTTATAAAAATGATTTTATCATGTATCGCGTGTATTTTTGAGAGACCAAATCACAATAGACTAACCTCTTTTCCTCTCTCTCTCTCTCTCTTTATCATTAAAAAAGTGAAAGAGTATGATAATAGTATCGTTAGTAACACTATACTCATTTTATTCTTTATTGAATTAAGTGCACTGACAAGGTAGGAAATTGTTGAAATTTAAATAGTTGTGCAGAATAAGCACTTTTTTTTAATTGATTGCACTACGAACTTATGAATGTAACTGTATTTGTGTGTGCACTCCCCACCCAAGCACTGTAATTCATGGATGGATCAATAAGTCTCTATTCTGGCATGTAATTATTTGCTGAATATGAATTTTTTCTGTATAATGTTCAATCTTTCTAATTAATATTCACTAGTGAATTAAGTGCATTGACAAAGGAGGAGATTACACTGAAAAAATATTTGTGTAAATAATTTTTTTTTATTAAGCTACAGACTTATTGATATAGCTGCTTATATACAGATTTAATATATTGTCATTGAGTAAATATATTCAAGCTGTATATAAATCTATACATGCATTAAAGAATTCTTTTGTATATTAATATATATAATCTATATGCTAACATTGCTTGTGCTTTCTGGGAATAATATAGGTGAAAAATTCTTGAAAGCTAGCTCATAAATTACAGATATAATTATCATTAATTTTGAAGGGAAAATAATGTTTTCCTACCTGGCTTTCACATTTTGTTTCTGATCATTTCCTGGTAGGCATTTGTCTTTTGCTTGATGCTGTTATTATGTATTTTGATAGATGAGCCTTTGATGTCCCTGACCTTAACACAGTACAAAATAGATTATGACTGACTCTGGTGGTTAGGGAAATAGAAGAGGTTTTGCAGCTTCTATCTCATTCCCTTATCCTAAATGTTGTTGGGGGCAATTTATAAACTTTGGTATGTCTTAGTAAAATGCTCAGGGAAAGCTGTCTACTGCACAATGACAAATAATTCTGAATAGTTTGATTCTGCAATCACTTGCATGCTTTGTAATTTATTTCATGAAATGGTGTTTAAGCTGTATGTCATGCTTATAAATTCAAAAGCTGTGAAATAATTGGGCATCGTTAATAGTAATTGAAAAGATTCTCAATAAACAATAAGAAAAGGAAGAAAAAGAAAGGGGCAAAATAATACTGAGCAAGCAATATGTAAATGCAAGACAAAATTAGGCAAAGCAACAGTAATAAGGTAAAAATTTCACAAAGTGAGAATTGTGTTCACATGCAAAAGTGATACAGTCAAATGATTATAGCATTCTGATTTTCAAGACAAGAAATAATTAAAAAAAATATCTAAGGTGGATGAGGCCAAGAATTTATCCATTTTTATTGGTTAGGAAGAAATCCCAGCATGCATCTGCAAGATTTGTCGATAAATTTGGAATGGGGGTCATTCAGTCATTCCCACAGAGATTGAAACCAACAAATGAAAAGTAAATTTTGTAGAGATGAAAGGCAGGCTTTGTAAATCTGAAATCAGTTACATGCCATGTGTGATACACACTTAGGCAATCATGTATCTTTCAATACATGGCTGACAAGGCAGATTTTTTTTTCCATGCAGTAGATTGCCATTTCTTTCTACGGTAGACCAGTTGCCATCCAAGGCTATAGAACCCAGTCTGTCCTGCTATTTACCCATAGCTAGGGGGAGAAGAAGAGGATTCATATCTTCCCCAAGGCATGTAAATGAATGTAATGGATTCAATCAGAATTCAAACTCAGCTCTCTGAGTCCTCAACCCAAGCTGCTATCCATTACTCCACCGTGCCTCCTGATATCTGAAATACCAATCATTGAATATCCAGTGTATAACATCATCATACTGTTATGACTATTACAATCATGGTAGAAGGAAAAGTAAATTTATGCAATCATAATTATTATCCTATTATTCGTTTTCTTTATGTGCACAAGCAGCCAAAAAAAATTACTTCTTTCATTGAAATTATTTATTTCATCATTTTCAAATAATTTAGATAAAATAAAAATGACACAATTCCCCCAAACAAGTGCAAAATACAAATTACCACATCTTCCATTTATCTAAATTAAACTGACGGTATAATTTAACTGACAACATAATATCTACTACTATTGAGGAAATAAAAATTAGATAAATAGTAAATAAAATTTCAGTGTTTTAGGTGGAGACATTATAAGTCAATAAGTCTCATCTATGACATGTAGATTGAAGTAGAATTGAGAGGGAACCAGAAGCCCAATTCTAAGCAGGAAACAAGGGATAAACCTTCCACACCTGTTCAAAGTCTGGGGAGGAGTGTGAACCGGATGATAGGCAAACCTATCTACTCCTATTGAGTAAATAAATAGTAAATAAAATTTCAGAGTTTTAGATGGCGATATGAGAAGTATAGTGGAAGTAGAATTGAGAAGAAACCCAATCCTAAGCAAGAAACAAGGGATAAACCTCTACTCCTGCTCCAATCTCCAGGGATGAATATGAACTGGATGATTAGTGAAGCTATCTACTCCTAATTGAAGAAAAAAAAGAAAGTAAATAAAAAGAGTTCAGATAGAGATGTTAGAAATATCAAGTTGAAATAAATTTTAGAATGAACTAGAAATCCAATCCTAAGCAGGAAACAAAAGATAAACTTTCTACGCTTGTTCAAAAGTCTGGGGTGGAGTGTGAACTGAATGATAGGCAAACCTATCTACTTCTATTGAGTAAATAAACAATAAATAAAATTTCAGAGTTTTAGGTGGAGACATGAGAAATAGAGAGTTGAAGTAGAATTAAGGAGGAACCAGAAACCCAATCCTAAGCAGGAAACCAGGGATAAATCTCTACTTCTGTTCAAAAGACATGAACTTTAGACAATTTCCCCAGACAAACAAGTGCAAAATACAATTTACCACATCTTTCATTGGGTTATTCTGAAAAAAATAGGCACCAAATCATATTGACACCTGTATTAAACTAAATAAAGGACAGTTGATCAGAATTTGAAGGCCATTGGTTTGTTGGTGACATGACTAAAATATATGAAATTCAGAACTAGCAATCAAACTACTAAAATGGAAATAGAGGTGTATGAAGTGATGTCCAGTTGTGGAGAGATGGATCAAGGTCTGATCAGCCTTGATTGGATGTAACAGTGAAGGGATTATGATGAAAGATCCAAAATGCCTGATGATTTCGGTTATAAAACATCTCTGACGACACCCCTCCAAGTGCACCAGAATGCATATTTTCTGAACTACTATAATTCTTTTTTGTTTTGTATGTACAACAGGACTGGACTTGATAACCATTGCTTGACCAACACCATTGATGTCTCTTATCTTGTTTTAATATCTTTTCCTTTTTTTTTTTTTTTTTTTTTTTTGTCCATTGTTTATTTTATGTTAATTTATATTTAATATGTATATAATAGCACTATTCTCTTTTCAATTGCAGAAATATACATTCCTTATTACTATAAAGGATTTTTATTTTAGTGGGTACATGTATTAGAGTTGATATCCATGTGTTCTTTTGTTGAACAGTGAAATTAATAACAAATGATCTTGATTGAAAAATCCTACTAAACAAAGATTGTGTCTTCAACAGGAATTGAACCTATATACCCTTTTCTATTTGAGAAACTATTTATATAACTGATATGTGCCATTACCAATTTAGCTACAGAGACTGTATTGATAGAGCAACGTTTGAATTACCTATTTAAGGAATGCACATTTTTTGATGAATCTCTGTACATTAACTGTCTGAGACACAATCTTTCTTTAGTAGGTCTTGTCAATCTAGCTAGCAGATAATAATTCCAAGGAGGACATTAATCCAAAGAGAGCTCAATGTAAATTACAGAGTAATATAATGATAAAAAATTTTAAAAAATCCATCTCAGTTATAATTTATTTCATGAATATTTTTATATTCATCTCTTCAGACTGAATGTTTTTTAGAATTGAAATCAATCCATCCAGATATATCAGGATAAAAAGAGGAAAGGAAAAAGGAAAAAAAATTTAAAATAAAAAAAGGAAAAATAAATTAATTACAGATATAAACAATTTGTTTTTTAAATTAAGTGGAAAAAGAGAGAAGGGTGGGCAGGGAGAGATATCCCGATATATCTGTCTTGATGGATTGATTCCATTTCTAAAAAAACTTTCAGTTTGAAGAGATAAATATAAAAATATTCATGAAATAAATTATAACTGAGATGTATTTTTTAAAGTTTTTCTTGATTTATCATTAATTATATATATATATATATATATATATATATATATATATATATATATATATATATATATATATAATCAATTCAGCCCAGGCAAGGTGATAACACCACTAAGAGAGAAGGGGCTACTGGAAGTGAAAGAGAGGGAAAAAACTTGAGAAGGCACCAGAAACCCAATAACAGTACAAATTTCAGAGTTATAGTGGAAGCATTAGAAGTATATAGTTGAAGTAGAATTTAGAAGTAACCAGAAACTCAGTCCTAACCAGGGAATATGGGATAAACATCTACTCTTGTTCAAAAGACTGGGAAGAGTGTGAATTGGATGATGCTTGAACCTACCTACTCCTATTGTGGAAATAAATAAATAAAATAAAAATAAATAGTATAAATTTCAGAGTTTAGTCAGAGACATTAGAAGTTTAGAATTGAAGTAGAATTTAGAAGGAACCAGAAATCCAATCCTAAACAAGGAATGCAAAATTAATGATGATATCCTTGTTGTTAACACCCATAGAATTTCCCCTGGTCTAGCTCATTATTAATTCTTCAAAGAATAAAATTAAATAAGATATTTAAATATACTTCTTGGTAATTTTAAACTGTAGAATGAAGGCAACTCTAAAATGCTTGTGGATAGACAATATTGTATTAATGAATGAAAGTTATGTCTAGTTTTCTTAACATTTTGATGTTCATTTGTATAATCTTCAGAACAAATTGAAGGAAAGTGGTATTTTTTGACAATTCTAATCCATATACACTACAGCTCAAAGGTTTGAAATAACCACTGGTAATTTTTAACCTTGATCACTGCAGTACAAATTTTTGGCATTTTTTTGCAAAAGTTTCTCAAAGTATAAGTTTGATAATTGATTCTTTTTTTAATGACTCTAAGAGATCTTTTTCATTCCCCCCCCCCACTCTTCTGTCAAATTCATCCCATGCTAATTTTGGGAATGGTTTCAAACATTTGAACTGTAGTGTACATTTATTTGTACATTATTTACATTATTCGGACTATTGTCCTCATCTTTGTCACCATATCTATTACAACGTTTCAGCCGTTATGCACTCCGGCCTTCTTCAGGTGGTTGGAATGTCTTCAAGGACACATGGCCAAATGGATAAAGGCATTGGTTAGATCCAGTGACAAGATCGAAAGAGTGTGAGTTCAATACCCGGTTAAGGTAGTAGAAAATTAAGGGGAATTAACAGGAGATAACTGATAACTGAGATCCATTAAATATGGCTTGTGGAACTAGAACAGTCTACCCCATTGAGCAAAATAAAGGGTTCAGTTCGACATTCCAACTACCTGAAGAAGGCCGGAGTGTACAATGGCCGAAACGTAATAGATATGGCGACAAAGATGAGGACAATAGTCCAAATAATGTAAATAATACCTGATCTCAGAAATATAGACAGATACATTTATTTGTTTTTTTACGGCTTACCAACCTTTTGCACGTTATTTAAAACCAGAAAATATTTTTAGATTGTATGAATTTCTTTGGAGATAATAATGATTTACTGATACAAGTCCTACTAATTAACCTGTAGCTGGTGGGGTGAGAAGAAGTGGATTCATATGTTTTTCCGAGGGTATTTGCTCATATGTAAATATAACAGACTGAACTAGAATTGGAATTTGGCTCTCTGATTTTTAATTCCAAGCCATTATCCATTACACCACTTGCACATCCAAGCTTACAGCACCTGGTATTCCCAAGCAGTCACCCAACTAGGTACTGACCAAGCTAAACATTGCTTAATTTCAGTGATTGTATGAGAACTGGTGTTTCATCATGATAAAGCCATAAACCCACATGCATATAAGCCTATAGAAGAAAATAACACATACACATGTAATGGGTATTTTTAGCCTGTTTTATCCTTGTGATATTTATACAAGGTCTCTCAGGAAGTATCTATTTAGAATATCTCAAGAACTGATTGTAAAGCCTTGGCAACAAATCAGAAGAGACCTTAATGCACAAGTGTTAACAATCTCCTATGGGGTTACTGTCAGCAGTAAAATGCAATTGAGTGAGCTTGTGTACTCTGTGACCATCTGATTCACAGAGGCTTTCCAATTAGATCAATGAAGTCCAATGCATCAAGTTTGTAAATCTCCCTTAATAGTTCAGATTCAGTTCCCTTTGATTTCTGACTATCATTATTCAAAAGGAGATTTCAGGTCTGGGGAATGTGATGAGGCAGCTGATGAGAATCCGAAAAGAGGAGTTTGGAGACTATTTTGAAAAATGGTAGATCGCAAGTGGAGTAATTTAAAGAATTTATTTTCACATTAATTTGAAATGACTATTATTTTTAGAGATTTACTCCAATAAGTCTCCAATAGGATGTACAGGTGGTGTAATGGTTAGTGACTGAGAAAGAGAAATCTGTGAAGAGAGTTCAAATTCTTGCTTAGTTTGTTTTGTTCAATTTTGCACCAGTACCCTTCAAAAAAGAATGTATCTATTTCTTCTCCTCTTCCACCATCTAGTGGTTAAATAGCAAGTCTGACTGGGCTCTCTTGACTTGAGGTTGCAACCAGTCTAGGAGAAAGAAACCTCTAAATCCAAAACCAGCCTGAAGAGGGATGGGCTTCGTCAGGCTATCTTAGACACACCACTCCTATGGCGCTAATGGTTTACATTAGTTTCTGATATATTTTGCATTGGTTTAAGTGTCCAGTGTTTAGGCCAGATATTATGAGGCAAATGATTGGGACTGTCTTTTCATTGTGTCAGGAACACTTCACGATAAAGCGAGGCTACATGGGGAGCAACAATGGCATCTGGCCAGCCAGAAAGCTAATTAATACTGACAGATATGGAGATAGGATGGCAGAGAGCCCAAATGACAGAGCCTCTCCTAAAATGAGATTTATTCTCTGCTTCTGGAAGGAAACATTATAATAATCACACCCATATATAGTTGTATGAAATAACTGTCCAACCATTCTCGCCTTACATTTTCTGGTCCCAGAAACAATTTTAATTTTGAAATAGGTGGATCTCAGTTTACACTTGTGATATTTTTCTATGTTATGTTTGTGTTTTTATTCCAGTAGGAGTAAAGATGGAAATTCTGCTAGGATTGATTTTTTTTTCTATGCTGTATCTGTATGCCCCAAACCCATCTCTGGAAGAAGATATAGTCAACCAATTCTCTAACCCCAAAATCTATAGCACCTCCAGATATTCTGCACATCTACAATTCAATGATATCAAATACTGATTTAAAAGCATGTTGACCCTTCCCTATTTAAATCACTGATATAAAATTTTTACTTTCTTCCATTTGACCTTGGGGTATTTATTTAGTCTGCTTGCACACTGGAGTAATTTTCACTGGTGCTAGTGGTCAGTGTTCAAGTTCAAGTAGAAACTAATATTTTGAATTTTTTTTTTTTTTTAAGTATACATGCCCAGCCACCACAAGAAAGATTGACACAACCCTATCTTTGCTACCCTTACATCATTTTTTCTCTTGGTCTACTCTAAATCAAGCTTAAAAAATGTTTAGTGATTTTGCATTTTTTTTATGCCTAACATTTTTTAGAAATGCTTTTTTGTCTGTGTCTTTATGCATGCACACACACACACGCACACACACACATGAATAAAGTTAAATAATCAATCTTCTCTTCTCCAAAACTTTTTCTGGTCAGAAAATGCTGTAAAAAAATGCTTCTCCCTCATCATTCTCTCCAGGATGCAGCAGTAGCATCAGCAGCAGCTGCTACTGCCTCTTTACAAACTTAATTACTGACCAGCATTTTTAACCTAACATCACAAACTTCTATCATGTCAATTTTGGTAATTATGTGTCTAGTATTTCTGTTCAGTGTTCCCAAAATGAAAGACAAGAATGACAGGGAACTAATGTCTGGATTGCCTTGACCTTGGAAGATAAATCATCTCTGGGCTTTTATTATAGATGTGGGAAATATCCAGCCTACACTTCAAATTACAATCTTATTTCCCAAGTGATGCTGTCTCTATACATAGCACACCTTCCCATCTCACTGATGTGTTTCCCTCTTTTGCTATGGAATCAGGATTATGTTAAAGGGAGCTTACTCTTTCTGAACTAGTCATCTATAAAAAAAAAAATCAATACAAGTTTATTAGCTCCAGCTTTTGCGCATTTACTTTTCATGGGTAGGCAATAAAAAGCAGTGTAATCTTTCTTTCTTTCTTTCTGTAGGTGTCTTTAAGCCTCAACCAGTTATGGTTTCTGGGCAGAGTGGCTGAAACCTTAGCTGACTCATCATCCATTAAAAAATAAAATATATTTTTAAAATTAGTTATAATTTCAAAATTTGCTTTATTTAAAATTAAAATATTAAAACAGTAATACTAATTTTGAAATAAATTTTAAAATGTTAATATAAAAACAAATATTTTTCACACTGAAAATGTATTTAATTTTATGACATAAAAATGTCTTCAAATCTGTCAGTTTTTAAATCAAGTAACAGTAGAAAATGGAAACAAAAAGGGAAATTACTTAACATCACGATGAGGCAGTTGAAATTTCTGGGGCACATAATGAGGAAAGAGGGCTTGGAAAATCTGATACTCACAGAAAAGATTGAGAAAAAGAGGGACAAAAGGAAGCAGCACATAACATACTTGAACTTGAGTAAATGGATGGTAGAACAGGATTTGGGAAAAATAACAAAAAGACAAAACTTATTAAGAGCTACGAGAGACGGGAAGATGTGGAAGCCCATGATCGCCTATGTCCTGAAGGAACACAGCACATAAAAGAAGAACAGTATTAAATTCTACTTAGTAATTTGAATATTTAAATTTAAATTTTGTGTGTTTATGTAATAGGCACCTAGTCAAAGTTGAAAAACAGGAGAGTAAAGTTATGAAAGGGTAGGGTAAGATACAGGAGATTGTTTTCATTGTGAGAAGGGTTACTTGTGTATTTACATGTTATTTATTAACTAAAAAAAATTAATAAAACTTTGCAAAAAGTTGAGCCCAGATTAATTATCTGCTCTCCAAAAGGTATTTTCTTCCCTTTTATAAAAAGCAGATCTAAATGTACAAACAGTTTGACCAATCAGAACTGAATTCAGAAACGGTTTATTTTTCAACCAGTCTGTTGTCTTTGCACTGAGCTGACTTTGGGATCCTATCAAACAGTATGAAAATAAACTTGACAGAGAGAGTCAGCTCCGAAACGACTCAACAATGCACAAATGAGTGTCTAATCATTTGCTCAACATCTAATTTTATCCATTTTCACAACTACAATTTGGTAATGTATCCTGACCTATACTTGAACTTACTAACTTTTACTTTTTCCTAACCTATTTTTGAACTCTCACATCAGCTAGTGCCAAGAATCAACAACCAGAAAGAGAATGTTACATTTATAATAGATTAGCAATAATAACAGAAACAAACCAATCTCATTACTGTAAAAATCTATCTCTGCCATTTCTTTTCTCCTTATTATGTACATACAAATGTACCCAGTACTACAGATTTACCTGAAAAATTTATGTCAGCAGAAACACATACAAGGGGGTGCTGCAAAGTTATTGGTCTGACCCTGAATGGATTCCAAAATTGATTCTGATATTTGATTGTTTGGTCAGATTTTGGGAGGTGCGGTGGACTGAGAACATTTCAGCACCTCCTAGTAGCAATCCCTTTATTTGAATATATGTGATACTATCTAAAAGTTCAAGGAATTTTATCTATATACAAGCTAAACATTGCATGGACATTTGGTGCTACCCTTTGTCAGCAGTAGCATAGCACCAAGTCTTCACAGTTTTTTCTGAAGTAGTGTCTTGAAAGTGATGGTGGAAACTAGATTTTAGAGTAAATGTTTGTGTTTGTGACAAAATTTCTCAAACATTTGAGCAATATTCTGTATATTCCTCTTCTGAAAAGCAATGATGTTAAATTTAATTTTAGTTTAGTTGAAGTTTACAGACTTTTCTTAAAAATACATTTTAGATTATCATAATTAATCATGTGTATTCTTAATTTTCTGGAAATGTTTAATCATATTGAATAGATGTGTAAGTAAAAATTAATAGGATACATCTTTCTTTTTTTATTAACAGACTTTGTGTGTTTTTAAGCTTATATAATTCTTTACATATGGTTTCTTTGAGTTCTGAAAATTTTTAAATACTAATTGTCAGGTTCTACTCTAGCTTACATTTTAAATAATCATTACAAATAACTTATAGTTATTCATTTCTGAGTTTAATTTCAGACACAAATCACCATCTTTAAAAAAAAATTCAATTATTTTAAGACTTTTTTTTTAAATTGGTATCACCCCATAAAGCCATTAAGACAAGGGCTTACACAGTGGAGAAGAATTAGGAACAGAAACATTCATAATGAGCAGGAAGAGGAAAGAGTAATCAAGAGGAAAATAGATTGTGATTGGCATTGCATTTAAATTTTTAAAGATTAAATTTGGCTGGAATGCATGTAGCCAGAAGGGAGTTCCACATGCAAGAAGTGCAAGAAAAGAAACTGTTAGCATAGAATTTATTGTTACATCTAGCCAACTCAACTGTAAATTGATGAGATCTTGATGTCTGTCCTGCACTTAAATTAAAAGTCTAGGTACCACAGTGAAGAGCTCATCTGAACAATTACCATGAAATACTTATAGAAAAGACACAGAGAGACAACCTTATGGTGGTGGGAAAATTACTGAAGCTGAGCTGCCAGATCAGGACCAATAATATTGCTGATTCTCTGGATTTTATCAGAGCTAAAGATAAATAGCTGAGCACCAGACCATATGTGGCAGCAATAGTAGACATTTAATTTCCTTACTCCCTCCAAATTCTGTGAGAATCTTCAGCTTCTTTGAGGCCCAATTGAAAATAATGCCTCATAATTGCCAAAATATCAATAGTTATGTCTGCTATTATAATGACTAAAACAAATGGTACATCTAAATATTTATTTGTTATGATACAATATGAAATAGTATTGTGGAGCCATAATTAGTCTCCACATGTGTACATGAAAGAAACTTTGAAATGAATCAATATGTGCTAACACATTGGCAGCCAATCACAAGTTAACTCATGGTTAGCAGTTTTTATTATGACGCCAAATGTGTATTAGATTATGACTCTCCTCACTTTTTGCATATTGAAAAAAAAAATTAGCAGAATCATTCCATCTACTTGTATTAGTTACCTAAGAATAGATTGTAAATAACTAATGAACATGACTTATGCTTAGCATTTTCTGATACATTTCATTTGCAGGCACCAAGAACAAGTTTATTTGCAATGATACTTTTAATGAAAAAACAATGTTAAAACTTCAGTTGAAGCTATCAATCAACTAATAAAATTCTTTATTGTCTAAGTTGCTTATTATATTATGGTGTTTAAAGTCAGATTTCAGAACTGACCTCTGGCAAATGAATGTATTAAAAAAAAAATATGAAAATACTTTTGATACACACTAATAGAATATTTGATCTAACCTATTTTCAAACATTTCATTTCCCTGTTTACTAACTGCAGTCTGGCTGCATAAGTATCTCAGCTTTCCTCGCTCTTCTTGATCTGCTACAAAATCATTTAACTTAAAACAATATATTTTGAGGATTATTATTATTATGGGCATCAAATATCGATGACCTGCCATAAGAAATTCAACCAGTGAACTAAATCTATAGCTGAAATCTGTATAGGTTAAATAGTCTTATTTCATTGTATTGGAGAAAAGTGGTTAAAATTAGAAATAGATGTGATAACCACACTTGTGGGTGAATATGAAGAGAAGAGCCTTTCACTTGCCTTTGGCTATGGTTGACTTGGAACCTCAATTGGCACTTTCAATAATGGTAAAAGAATTATATGAGATTGCTTTTAAGAAAGCTTGGCACTTTTAATCAAACGAGTTGCACTGGTATTTTATGGATGTTTTTTTTTTTATAAATTTGAAGCACAAATTTTATAGATTTAATAGTTTGTTCAGATTTGGGAGATCTCTTTATTTTCCTTTTCTTTGTAAGAAAGAATTGACAGAAAGGACAGTATACAATTTTCAGTTGATCTTCAAAAGAGTTAATCAGATTATGGCCATAAGAGAATTTAATGAGAAAGTATTTTTTTTAGACTTTTCATCAGTCCATTAATTACATCAGTAGCAGCTCAATTGCTGTTTTCTAAATGTAGCAGAAGCTTTAATAAACAGAAAATTTTGTCATTCACATTGAATTACATGTGTGGGTGTGCCCATATCTCAAATATGAGCCATAAAAATGTAATGACTTAAATTCCCATCATCTGCAGTTAATGAGTCAAGATCATATAAATCCACCTTCCAACCAACAATAATCTTTGAGTTGTGTAACTGATAGCAGCAAAATCAGAGAGCTGAGTTCAAATTCCAGTCAGGTTTATAACATTCATTTATGCACAAATACCTTTGAGAAATGTATGAATCCATCTACTCCCCATATCTATGGGTTAAATAGTAAGACTTGTATATGGAAAAATCATTGTTATTCTCAAAAAAATTGTTAATGCAATATTCACATGTAAAAAATGTGTTATTCTTACAATGCAAAATAGGTTTCAGCTTCAAATAACCTATAAAGAGTAGAAACGCTGTAAAAAACAACAAAAAACAAATCAACAAATACTAACAGAACTGGAACACAGTGTTAAATTTATTCCTTTACAAATAATGAGCACTTCTGGTATCTGTCCTTTGTAGCTCTTAATAAATTTTATCTTTTTTATCATTCCTAAACATTGTTCCACCATCTATTTATTCAAACTCACTAGGTAGGACATACATTGTTTTCCTCTGTTCCTAGGTTGGATATACATTGTTTTCATTTGTTCTGGAATACAGTCTTAAATTTATTTATTTCCAAATAATGAGCACTTCTGGTATAATAATTGGTGGAGAAATCTGTCATCTAACCTTCATTACTTTTTTTTGTACCAAATACAGGCGCTCTCTGGAATAGTCATGCTGGTGGGAAATTTTCAAAATATGAGTGTACTGGTTCAAATAAATGATCTGCCTGGAATTTTTATATAAGTTTAATAAACATCTTCCTCTTCTATACACCATCTCCCTTCAGGACATTGGTGAGCATGGCTCTCTACAATTTCCTGTTCTTTGTAGCTCTTAATAAATTTTGTATCATTCCTAAACATTGTTCCACCATCCATTTACTCAAACTCGCTGTGTAGGACATACATTGTTTTCCTCTGTTCCTCCTGTCTTCAATATCTTCTGTGAACCCTGTTTCCTAATTATGTGCCCTAGAAATTTCAACTATATCTTCTTGACATTAAGCATAATTGTCCTTTTTGTTTCTGTTTTCTCCAAAACTTCATTGTTGTTCACATGTTCTGTCCATGGTATCCTCCATATCCTTCTGTAGAACCACATTTCTGTTGTTTCTAGTCTTTTCTTCATCTGTGATGAGATTGTCCAGCATGCCCATCTGGGGAATAGTGCCAGGAAATGTTTTGAAAAATACATATACTATACCAAGTAAACACCATGCAGAAGGGAAAAATCAAAGGAAATATGTTGACAATGATGGTACTTGAATTTGGTACACAGGGCTACCACAACTAAATTGTTAGAATTCATTTCAGAATTGACTAAGCATGTAAATACTTGATCATAAGTAATGGCAACTCAAGGGTAATGTTATTATTTAGCCATTTCTTTATAAGGAAATATTTGGGATTCATTGACCAAACAGCCAATATTACTTTCGGTTGAAATTTATAAAATCTTTCTCTTAAAACAGGAAAATAAGCTTCTCAAGGCCAGTAGCTGTTATTGCTCTTTGCAGTATTGATGGTCATTTCCTTCCTAACTTGTTTGAAGTAGTGTGGAATGTCAGCATCTTAATTATGTCATTATTTTCTCTTCAAGATACTGTGCTATTGCTGCTGTTAAAAATCCTCAAGTGATGTGGTTTTCATTATTTGGTACAGTTCTGATATACTACATCTAACAGCAAGGCCTTAATTGCTGGTGTTCCCAGGTCCACCCTGACCTAGTGTGGTAGCACCTGTCAGGGTCCCAGCTATAGGCAAATAGTTAACTCAAAACATTATGAAAGTATAAAAATAGGTTTTAATACCAGCAATACCTTTTTGGAAAAATTATTACCAGGAATACATTTTTGAAGATAAAGTTATTCCCTGCAAGACATTATGAACAGCAGTACATTTTTGAAAAAAAAAAATATTATCAGCAATACATGTTTGAGAAAAAAAATATTGCCAGCATTAAATAACACATTGAGGCTGATATGCTTTAAAACAAAACAAACGAAAGGAAACTAAGTAATGCCAAATTGTAAAATATGAAACACTGGAATCATTAGAGTCATCATCATCTTCAAATGATCAACAAAACTAAACTACTCATTGATGTCTAATAGAGTTGACAATTTTTTTTTTGATTCACTACGCAAGCTTATAAAAGCCAACCCATTTATTAATTTGACACATTTTGACACTTTAAATGATTTTCCAACCTATTCCATATTTTATTAAGTACACCTCATTTTTTGTATATTGAAAAATTCTTAACCCCTACCACCACCACCGCTGCTAAAAAAAAAGTATTATTAGAAGCTTTCCCTCTATTTGTTTCTGAACATCGAAACATTTGTACTAACACATATACTGAGTGTAACAGCAAAGTTGTCCAAATTATACTGTTGTATAATTGTCCATCCCACAAAATGCTTAACATCTAAAAAGCCACTAAACTAATTTTCTTTTTTCCAAGTTTTCAGATAAGATGTTTAGCTATCTTGACACCATTTTTTGTAAGAATTAATGAAAACCCTTGAGTTATTCAGCTAGAGAAGAGCAGGTTAAAATTATTTTGTGTCAGTCTCACTGTCTTCCCAAATGAGCCATGGTGAGAGGAAAAAGATCATTCAGGCCTTCAGTAATGGTACCAATATTCATACTCTGGGTTCCATCTTCAAACTCCATTCAAGAACCATCAAGAGAATGATGGATAAGTTTTAAAAAATAGGGAACAGTAGAGAGGAAAACAGGAAGAGGGATCATCATTTCAAGTTAGAGCTTAAGAGAAAAATTAGAAAAGATTCAATTCAATCCTTAAGATGTTTGGCACACTAGAGAGGAGTTTCAGCTTTGACAGTCTAAAGAGCTGTGAAAAAAAGACTTGAAAATGAAATCATACGTGAAACCTGTGAGACATCTTGTTACTCCAGGACAGAAAGTTAGAGGGTTAGAGAGGGTGTGGATCATCTTGAATAAGTTGAAAAATGATCCTGGAATACTATATATATATATATATATATTTCTATCATGTACATCATTGCTTGAACCGGCTTCTAATGCTCTAGAGTGAGCGGCTTGGTGAGAGTAGTCGTGGCTCCAGGGGGCACAGTCCTATGGTTACAGAGAACTCAGTAAGAGTTCCACCACGGAATATGTGAGCCAGTGGCACTATATTGAGTCTGATTTGCAATCTCTTCATCACCGAGGCCCAGTGGAACAGTTGGTATGATGTTTGCTTGACAACCTAACTGTCATGGTTTCAATTCTCGGTAGTGGATGTGCACTGCTGATGAGTCCCAAATATAGGACAAAACGGCCGTCCAGTGCTTTCTGCAATCTGTTGAGGTTTCTTTCAGACTCTATGAATTACTTAAAATACATATATATATATATATTTGAACTTTATTTCAATCCTTCATGAGCTTCTGATTCTTAGCTATGATTAATTAATGATGAACATGTTGTTTTCATTTATGATCAATTTTACCACCATTCTTCTATTAAACTTGGAGAGTAATTATACATTCTTATTTCTCAAAGTAGAGTCTAATAGTGTTATAAAAACCTCAGTAAATTCCAGTAACATATCTTTAATCATTTTTAAGATACAATGGTACAAAGCTTAATCTAACAATTGGACAATTTTACTGTTACACCTGGTATATTTTGACTTATTGATTTACATGTATTTGTTTATTGAACCATCCATTTCTTAGAATTACAAGATTACTTAAAGAAAAAAACACTGTGTATCCTTGACTAAGAACATTGATGCTGAATTAATAAATTAAGGATTGTAATTTATGAAAACAATTTTTGTTGCCTTATGATTAAAAAGCTATTATAATTAATCTTTTTTTATTTCTTTATTTTAGGTTTGAAAAGCTGGACATCACCCCCAAAAGTGCACAGAAAATTAAACCAGTATTAGAACGGTGGATGGCTGAGGCCGAAGAACGTTATAAAAATGGGGTACAGAACCTCACTGATTTCATTGGTAGTGAGCCATCTAAGAAAAGAAAACGACGGACATCTTTTACACCACAAGCATTAGAAATCTTAAATCAACACTTTGAAAAAAATACACATCCCTCAGGTGAGAATATCCTACATAATCCAACCCAAGAATTTTTCCCTCATTTCTTTCTTTCTTTCTTTTTTTATCTTCTTTCTCTTTTCTTTCTTTGGGTGTGGCCTCTTGATTATTTCAAGTTAGCTTTCCACATAATCTACCCTAATTTTAAACTTACCTATATTTTATATAGAGCAAGTGTAAATTTTTTTATATAAGTATTTTAATATAAAAAAAACTTCCTAAATTTTCTTCAACCATTTGCCTTTTAACAGTAAAAATATTTGTTACATCTATTTTTCTGTTTAAATATTTTGTACATTCAATGATTCAAAATATTTATGTGCATCTGCTTAAAATATATATATATATATATATATATATACCCAAATACAAGGTTGGTATAGATGGAATAAACTTTCAGTAACCAAAAACACTATTTTTAAAAAGTGCTCAATACAGGGTAGAACCAATAATATTTATTTAAAAATTATAACATAAGTATGTTATAACATCACTAAAAAATAACCATTTTGTTTCAACACTGCTGGTGTTTTGTCAAGTGATGGTGTTGCAAGTTATTTTACTTGTAACACCATCACTTGACAGGACACCAGAAATGTTGAAAGAAAATGCCTATTTTTGTAGTGATGTTATAATTTTAAATAAATATTTTATATATATATATATATATATATATATATATTTTTGTTGTGACCTAGGAAGGTTACTGAATAGAATAATCAAATTGTGGGTAATGAACAATAATACTAAGGGCAAGAACAACACATAAGATTCACCAGCAGTGCATAAAAGTAGTAGTCAACTGCTAGAAGTAAGTCAAGTGAATTCCACAATGAATCTCCAACTCTAAACCAACATGCAGTATTTACTACTGTATTTATGTGAATGGTTAGAAACCCATTATCATCCATAGGTATGCTATAATACATATATATAATATGGACATTGAAGTCAACACCCGGAGATGACAGTCTGTTTTATGCTAAACACAATCATTGAGCCTGACAATTGCATTTAGCATGAAACAGACTGTCGCCTCTGGGTGGTGACTTCAATGTCCACATTTATATTTACATATGCTCTGCCCCTGATATTGAGCACTTTAACCCATAAATATAGCATACCTTGAAAATTTATTTTATCATATATATTTAAAATTGGCATGAAACAGACTGTCCAATTTTACATTTACATAGTCTGTCTTATATTGAGCACTACTACTCATAAATATAGCATGCATGAAAACTATATATATATATATATATATATATATATATATAAATAATTGGATTTATTTTTAATCCAATATTTTTATTACTTCAAACATTGTTTTAGTGGATATCTTTATTTGAAATAAAAGGTAACCTTACTAGTACCTTACTGGGCTGTTTGTCAGATAAAATGTTGGGTTCTCCCACAGAAGTGAACACAAGTTCTAACCTTGTTGCTGGGGATATTTTCTTTACTAAGATCTCTTAGATGCACATGCCGAGTGATGTAATATATACTTAAAAATACAAACACTGCATCTCTTTCAAATATAGATATCCACTAAAAATAACATCTGAAGTAATATATATATATATATGTGTGTGTGTGTGTGTGTGTGTGCGCGCACATTTGTTAAAGGTTATTTTTTATATTCTGAAATAAGTAACATTTTGTTTTGTAATACATATGCATTATATATATATATATATATATATATATATATATATATAAGGTTTATGATTTTTTGTAAGATAATTGATTTCCTGTATCATAATTCGATGAACTTTTGTTAAAAAATAATGAAGAATGATTTAATTCAATTTTTTTTTTTTTTTTTAAATTTCACCCCAACACAAAATTTCTAAAATGATATTTAAGTATAGTAGTGCTATGACTTTCTGGAGCCTTCTAGAACTTCCAGGAACTTTTAGAACTCGTTTTTATTTATTTATAAGTTTATATTATTTTATAGCTATAAACTGTTAAATACATTATCTAATTACATCATTAGCAAATTGAAAAATAAAGCTTCTGCATTTTTGTAATTTTTGTTTATTTGTAAGGTTGTATGTTATGCTAAGCTATAAACTGTTAAATGCTTTAAAAAATACATAAGTACTGTCCAATTACATCATTAGCAAATTGAAAAATAAAGCTTCTGGGATATTTTGACTTTTTACCGTCATTGCGTTTACATGTTAAAATCAAATTTTCAGTTTGTGGGTGACCTTTTTCAAGAAGTAAAACAAATTAATGGTTTTTTCATTACTTTTGAGACAAAAAGTTGAATGATTTATGACACAGGAACATAGATTTACAGAAAAGTCATAACCCTAATATATATATATATATATATATATATATATATATATGTCACCCTGAAGAGAAGGCTTAACACAATGCCAGGGGATAATTCTTGGAATCTTTCTGCAATTATGTGAGATATATATATATATACTCACACAGATATATATTTTACTAAAAAAATATAGTCCTTGTAATGAGATGTTTATATTATAAAGGAAAATCTGTACACTTTTCTTAATTCACTTTTCTTGTAATGATAAAACAATCCCTTTTTTTTTTTTAATTCAAATCAAAACAAATAAAGCAAGAAAACATTAATATCTTTTAGCTATATCCTAAAATCTCTAAATCTGCCTACTAATTCTGGTTTCCTGCTATTTCATTTTCATGACCACTTCTCTGACATTCAAAATATTTATTTAGTCATAAGGCTGCCATAGGGAATTACCACTTGAGTAATGTTAACCAGAGAAACATTGTGTTCAGAAAAACAAAAGAGAAACTATTATTATTACAGTTCTTCTAAATTACATTGGATTGGACAAGTGCTAAACCCAATTTTAAAACTATTCCATAAATTATGCAAACTTTTCTTAAAGTTAGAATATAATGTTAATGTTGTCAGGAAAGAAAAACGTTTGTAAAATAAAATGATTTTTTTCTTCTTCCATTTCACCTTATAGTATCTCAATATTGTAACCATGTCTACTTCAATTTAAATTTTAAAAAGAAATCTTTCTTGGCATTATTCTTTTCCAAATAAATCTTTTTTACTTTGTTATCAAGTTACATATATTTTCTTTTGTATTTCACCTTGGAATTTAGAAACTTATTTTCTGGGGCATTAATTATAAACCTATTCTTAAAAGTCATTCCAATGTTTTTTTTTTTTTTTTTTTTTTTTTTAGTCTTGATTGCTGCATAACAAAGTAAATCACTGAAATGATATAGAATTGTTATCAAAGTAAATCATTTAAATAATGATTTTTATTAGTCAAGAAAAATGTTTTAAAGTATAAACTAAAAGAGTAGATATTTATTGAACCTTATATCTATTTATTGGAATTTCTAGTTTACACGGAGAAAAAGTATTGACTTTTGCAACCTTGACTAAGAAAAAAAATATTTACATGATAAATGATTTAAAATAAAGAAAAATATAGGATTTTTTAAACAATGCAATAGTTTCCTACTTATCTTCAGGGGATATGTTTCAAGGCCCCCCAGAGAAACTATGAAAAAAACAAAACCACAGATCGGAAGGCAACCAATGTATTTTATTTTTAGCAATGCTTGAAGGGTGATTTATCGGCTTCTCAAATGTGAGAGGGAGTATATATTTTTTCAACCTTTTGTGTTTGCTAAATAAAAGAAAACTCTTCTTATACAAAGAATTTATGCAAACAAAATGCTGTAATTTTGCTGCTGCATTTTGCTGATATGTATCAATGCAAAAAAAGTTCATAATATTGAGATGCCCAGATGTAATCAGTATTAAATAATTTCTAAATGCCTGTGCCTGAAGTAGAGTAGACTTTCAACAAAATGACAAAATTTTATTAAATTATTTTACTTAATCTTCTGGTGTCAATTTCAGTTAAAATAAATAAATAAATAAATAAAAATAGTCCAGCCAATTTAGTTTTTATCGCTAAGTAATTACCTTCAAAGCTAAATCTTAATCCAGGAAGAGAGATATTTTCAATATTACTCTAGTCGATTCATGATATATGAATATTACTCTAGTAGATTCATGATATATGAAGTACTACTATAAAGTGCAGAGAAGTTGAAAATGGAAAAAAAATATTTAACACCTAGTTTCTACCATTTCCTTTAAAATACACCTTTGTTTAGTATCTGTACATTGGCACAGAAAGAGATTGTTCACATCTGACTTATATACACACATGGAGGCACAGTGGATAGTGGCTCGGGTTGAGAAATTGGATGGCCAAGTTCGAATTCCAGTCAAATCCATTACATTCACTTATATGCTAATACCCTTGGGAAAGGTATTAATCTTCTTCTCTCTCCAGCTATGTGTAAATAGCAGGACAGATTAGGTTCTATAGCTTTGGATGGCAACTAGTCTAGGAGAAGGACAACTCTGAATTTAAAACCTGTGGAGAGTCATCTGAGGACTTTGTGGCATATAGTGCACCAGGTCTCTGTATTCGGCCCTTCAAAAAGTGTGGTTGGTTCTGCACAAAGCCTTCACCACTATAATCAAATCATATATGCTGGTGCCTGGGCTGCCAGCTCCTAGGAACTGAGCTGCTTGACCCTCATACATCAAATATGATGGGAGAGTCCACCATACACACGCATACATATATACATACACATACCATATATATTCATGATCTCACATATAGCACATGATCTCACATATCATGCAACCCCCAAATTTTCACTTATAAAAATGATTTTATCATGTATCTCATGTATCATGTGAGTTCCTTCGTTGAGGGACTTAATTACAATTGACTAAGCTCTTTTCCTCGATTTCTTTGTCCTATCTTCTAGTTAAATAAGTTAAAAACATAAAAGTATGATAAAAATATCATTAGTAATGTTATACTCACTGCATAAATGTGTACAGCCATAAACAACCAAATGAGAAACAGCTAAACATCTTATAAACATAAACAATGGAAAAAGATGCATATTCACTATGTTTGGATTTTATAAGACGATACTAATATGTGAATATTATGTGCATTATTATTGGATCAGTTCTATCAAAATCATGTTTATTTTAAATACAGCTGTACTTTTTTTAGTACAATAAATGGATATATAGTTTGGCCAACAGCATAGCCAGGCCAGCAGTATAATTCAATAATTTTATATCTCATTTATGATGCTACCCCCTTAAAATTAACTTCATTATTATGTCTTCACAAGTTGCATTATTCATGTATGTGTGTGTGTATATATATATATATATATATATATATATATATATAAGATTCTACCCACAAGTTTGCTTCCTTATATACTGGGAGCATATGGGCAAGTAAAAGGTACTGCTTGACACAATTACACACACACACACACACACACATATATCTTCAAATGTAAAAGAATGAAGAATAAAATTCAAACATTAATTTAAAACAGGGTTTAATACAAAAGTAGAGCAATAAATATTTATTATAAACTGTTACATTAGTACTTCTAACATATATAAATGCAGCACAAAACACAAGAGTTATTAAAAGGTGGATGAACTTCTCAGAGTCAACTCCCATCCACCCCATGGGTTAAATAACCTCACTAATTGGTCAAGTGATGTGAGTACAGTTAGCTACACTCCTAAAGATATGGCCAATCAGGTGTGAGTTCCTCCAACAAGAGTCTTGTTTCTATCTTCTTCAAAACTATCTTTTTCAGCATGTGAACAGCAATCTTACAAAAAGTTGCTATAACAAATCCATACTTTATTTACTTCAAGCACACTCATATACATTGTAGAAAGAGATACACCCACAGTTCAGTTAAGAATATTCAGAAAATTTTTGGTAGATTTTTGCTTCTGGTTGACATAGATAATTATTGATTTCAAAGAGCCTCACTATCATATACAAATTGTTACAAAAAGATTCAGAGAAATTTGACTCCCCCAAAAATAATCAGTTAATTAATTTCCACTATCTCATTTAAAGTAACTACTACATTTGATGGCATATAAGAACTGCCACCCTTGCTTTCTTTTTCCCAAAAATGGCTAAAAAAAGATTGCCTTAGTCTTATATATAATGTTACAGAATCTAGTAATGTAATGTTTAGGCTATAGACTACCGGTAATTTTTACTACCTGAACTCCATCATAATGTAATATTAAAAGTAAATCCAGGGGTGATTCTTATATGCCATCAAGTTTGGTACCTTAAGAATATACTGCTCAAAAAGGGTATTAGCAAATTTCATACTACATACAAGATCTGATCAAAAGGTATCAGGACTGGGGCTATAAAAAGAAAACTATAACAGATTTCAGTTCAGCATTTAATCTCCTTTGAAGTAGTTCCCTTTTGAAGCCAAACACTTTATCCAGCATTGTTCCCATTCATGGAAGCATTCCTGGAACCCTTTTTTTGGGGGGGTGGGGGGGCAGTGAGCAGCTGCTTTGTTGCATTCTCTTGAATTTCCTCATCTTGTTCCTTTCAAGTAAGATTCAATTTTTGAATAAAAAGTCGCAAGGGGCAAGATCTGGGGATTATCATGAGTGTCGGACCAGAACTGATGCTCAAGACATGATCACAGATTGAACCTCCATGGTGTGATGAGATGACCACTTTACTTCCAAGCACTGGTATAAACAATGGAAGTGAGTGAGAACATTAAAACTTAATATGCATGTGCGACAGAGTTCATTGTTAATCTGTGCCAAGTGGCTTCACTCTGTATACTTTAGCTCTTTTACCATAGCATGAGTCATGATACCTTTTCATCAGACCTTTTATGTTCATATGTGCTGTTCAGTTTCTCTGAACCTTTGAATTGCACTTTATATGAGACTGAATTTTGAATGATTCCACAGGGGAAAATTGGAAGAAAAGTGTTTCATACATGGTTGTTGTGTACTGGACATTTGTGCCCCTGGATAATTGCGTACCTCTGATAATTTTTTGAAGCTTTTAAAGACAGTTACCATAAATTTTGAAAAAGCATAGCTAGTAATCATAATTTTTTTTTAAAAAAAGGATTAAAATAAAAAAAATTAAAAGTTTATTTTTGTTTAAAATGCAATAACAGATTAAATATTGCAAGATCACTCTACACATCGCCAGTGTGTAAACTGATCTCTCAAGTGGTTTACACATTCTGATACTTACCGGGCACAGGGGTTCGTCCCTGCGCTGGTAGTATCACAGCTATGACTTGTTTGGACCAGCTATAACTAGCTTAGGCCAGCTCTGACCAACTTGGACAAATTATGACCAGCTAAGACCAGCGACCCAAGTGAAGACACTCAGGTCCCCACATTAAAAACTGACCTTGTGTCACAACCTGACTTAGTAGAGTGGTCAAGTAAATCTCTGCTCTACACATCGGCATTCTGTTTTTATTTCATTGATGTTTATCTTATAACAGTGGTAGCTGTAATTTTCCTCAGGCACAAATATTTTCCCACCAGTGTTTGATTTTCATAACTTAGCCATGAATTCCAAATAAAAGTATAAAATATAAAATCCAGAATCTATTAGATATTTGTGCTATGCACTGCTGGAGTGAACTGAAACTGCTAACTTAATTTTCTCTTGCTTTAAAAAAGAAATTTTTCTCTTTATACCTTTCTGCTTGTTTAGAGTAATGAAAGGTATTCATGTGAAAATTTCTATATTAAACAACACCTTAAAAAATGAAAAAGGTAACTTAAAAAATTATCAGAGGTACACAATTATTCAGGCATTCATTTGTTTAATGACGCTAATATCCAGGGATACAATTGTCTGATAGGCAATTGCCTGGGACCCAAATGTCCAGTACGCAACTGTCTGTCCACCTTCATTGGCAATACACCTGTTATTAATGTATATCACGTAAGTAAAGATAATTATCACTCAAGCAAAGTATTTCTGAAATACAATATATAATTGGAGACATCTATTTAACCCAGCATCTATTTCCTGGAATTTCTAGTTTACATGGACAAAAAGTATTGCTTTTCAGGAAAATTGGAACTTCATACCTGCAAAATAATTGAGTTTAAAAAGAACAGTTTTTCCATTGACACCACTATTATTTTAACTACCTTCACACCTCAGCAATGAAGACATGAAAGTGAATTTATACATTTACTTTATTCTTGACAATTGACAACAAAAATAATAAAATCTACTTCTTTATTAGATTGTTTATTTACACTATTTATTAGATTTCTTATTAGAATGATTGGCAAAACATTGGCTAATTGCCAATCAAAACTTTATATAAACTTTATAAAATGGTAAATAATAAGGATTTACTTGTAGTTGGTTCACATATTTTAATAATTTATGATTAAAATATATTTTCATAAATTTATGATTAAAAATGTTCATATTTATTTGTTTTTAAATTGATGAATAATCAATATTGCATAGTATTAGTTTTTAGAATGCTGTAAATAGAAAATTATTTTTGAAGATAAAAAATCTAATAAAGAGTTTTTAATATTTTTCTTGTAAATTCTCAAAAATAAAAGAAAAAATGAATAAATTCCCTTTCATCATATGTTTAGATTTTATTCTAGTTCCAAACTTTGCTTTTTAAAACAACATTGCTGAGGAGCAAAGGTAGTTAAAATAATATCAGTCTCAATGGGGAAAAAAATTCCTTTAACACTTTTTTTTTTTTTTTTTGTGGGCATGAAAGTCCAAGTTTGCCAATTTGTTAATTTTAAGTTAAAAAAAACTATGATAAATGATTTAAAATAAGAAAAAAATATGAAATTTTTTTACAACACTACAGTAATCATTGTTTATCATTAGGAAGTCTACCCAAGAGCTCTTATGGATACTTGAAACCACAGAAAACAAGTTCATGTATAAGAGAGGAACCACTGTATGGTGATTTATATGATTTGCAAATGTGAAAGAAAGCATATTTTTAAAGTTTTGTGTGTGTAAAAATATTGTCTTCTACAAAAATGTTTCCTATATTTGTTAAAATAAACATATATATAAATATAAAAAAACAATTAAATCTAGAATAAATATCTATCTAATAAACTGACTTAAAAATGTAATACTTCTGTTTTCTTTTTTAGTTTATTTTTTCTTTTATTTAAAATTATACTTATGAAAATTATGCAAAAAAAATACTTAGTCACCAAATGCAATAAAAGAAAAGACACATGGCACAGTGGATAAAGGCATTAGTTAAATCCAGTGTCAAGACCCAAAGAATGTGAGTTCAATACCGGTTAAGGCAGTGGAGAACTTGGAGAGGGGAATTAACAGTAGATAACTCATATCTGACATCCATTAAACATGGTACGTGGAACTAGAACAGTCTACCCCAGTGAGCAAAATAAAGGGTTCAGTTTGACATTCCAACAACCTGAAGAAGGCCAGAGTGTAAAACGGCTGAAACAGTGTAATAAATATGGCGACAAAGATGAGGACAATAGTCTGAATAATGTAAATAGTGTACATAATACCTCATCTCATAAATATAGACAGATACTAAACAAAAGAGAATACAAACAAAAAATTAGTTTAATAAATATGGGACAAAATGATCTGAAATGGTTTCTACTGTAAGAAAATAAATTTGATTAAACACCAATAAAACAATACTACTTGAAAAAATATGACATCACTAATTTCTTAGAATACCAATGTAATAATCTTTGGATTGGCCACAAAGTTTGTTCAGATTATTAAGTAAATTTTCTAATTTATAAGTAAAGTAACTTTTTGGCCAGCCCACTAATTCCTTATTATCCAGTGCTCATCATCTTAGTATTAGGACCACCAAAATAAATATCTTTTAATTTTTGGTTGTTAAGTTCTCATTTTATTTAAAATTTTGGTTAAAGACTGAGATTGACAAGGAATGAGGTTTCGTCTTCAGTTAAATTGTCTGACCATTGTCCAATTAGCAGGACTCAAGTGAAAGTTCTTGCATTTCTGTTGATGATATTGATACCAAACTAGCACTCTCTTGTTCTTGACCATTCTGGTTGACTGTTGACTACCCAAATGACTGAATGGCATCAAATAAGGTAGTTTTTTTTAATTACTGAGATAAATTAGTAAGAACAATCCTTGCTAAAATGGTACTAATGATGATAGATTACAACTTTAAAGCTTAAGCCAAATATATTTCAAAAAATGGCTATAAGCTCATTGAAAAAAAAAGATTGGAATGTTTTAGCTCACTGAGTAAACAGTCCAATAACCGTCTTTCCTATAATATTTGTAAAATTTACCTTATTCATAATTCAATAACTTATAATTTACCTTATTCATAATTCAATAACTTCAAATGGCAAGAAAAATGAATTGGTATCTTATTTAGAGTGCAAATTGTTATGGCTATTCTTCTAAGACAGTGTTTAGCGATTTCTTACTCTGAATAAACAGTATTTTCCTGTTTGCTTATGTATATTGTCTACAATTAAATATGTGACTAATAATTTAATGCTTATATTATATAGTAAATAAATGATTAAACTACAAAATGATCTATGATAAACATGATACAATGTGAATAGCAACAACATCAAATAAGTTATTTGGCAAAACAATAAAATACCTTGTATAGAGTGCAAATTTCAGTACTTATTATACAAGCACTTTTGTTATATTTTGAAATTATCAAATTTGATAAATATTTTTCTCAAAAATTATTGAAAATGTTTCTACTTCTGTGGAGATGAGATCCTCCTGATATGCATCATCTTAATGCATATCCTCCTGACATCAATTTAATCTGACATCTTTTTTTCCATATATTGTGACTATTATTCTTAAAGTTCATATTTTCTTGATTTCAAATGAAAACCTGGACATTTTCCAACAAATTTCAGTGGAACTTTCATTTTCCAGAATTATAGTTTAGACATATGGAAAAAAAATGAAGGTGTCAGTTGAAACTGACGCCAGGAGGATATGAAGTAGAATAATAAAGTATATCTTCTTTTTTTTTTTTTACTTTCTCTCTCTCTCTCTCTCTCTCACACACACACACACACACACACACACACACACACACACACACACATATGTAAGATGTCCAAACCAAAATGATACTGATATTTTGTCAGATTTTTGGAATTGGTCCACAACAATTTTTCAACAACCCTAGATGAAATATTACGCATTGAAAATTTCAGATCAAAATTCAGTTAATAATTGTGTCAGTTTACATATTTATTGAGCCACTCTGTTGTGTATGTTTGTGTGTATTTTCAGATGGTCTATATCTGTAAAGGAACAAAATTAATAAAAGGACATGAGGAAAAACTATTCTTAGTTGATGTGTTTTGTCCTCTGAGAGACTTTGTCAAGACAAATATAAGGGTTTATTTTGTTGCACGTGTTTATCTCTTTATGCCCACAAATCCTTAAAATCTTCAGCACAGGAATTGGAAGAAAAAGAAGCTACACTTCTTCACAAGGCATTCATTCAGTTAAAAGCCTTGATAAACCAATGACATCCTTGCTTTTGTACAAAAAATAAACCCTTACATTTGCCTTGATAAACTCCATCAGAGGACAAAACACATCAGCTAAGGACAGTTTTTCTTCTTTTCTTTTTATTCATATATATATAATGTGTGTGTGTGTACCTCACTAATAGCACAACTCAGAATTTGATGCACAATGCACTCTTCAAGTCCTGGCACTATATGTGCAATATATATTATATATAATGATTCTGGGATTAGCTATTTACCTATGCATATATAGATAAAGGACTAATCTCAGAATTTATCTGACTAAAGATGATTGAAGACTGTTCTTTCTATCCTCCACACCTGTGTTTTCTTAAATACTATGATATTGAGTTTATTTGAATTTTTTTGTATTGAATTTTTAACAAAAACTTAAATATTCTACTTGAAGCTTTCTTAACAAATATTTGCTTTCATAAAACCAATTTAATGACAATAATAGCATACAGAAACAGAAATTGTATGCCCAAAATGAATCTCCTATACTAAGTGACTTTAGATGAAATTGCAGTTAAAATTTAATTCTTTAAAAAAAATAACTCTTAGTAGTTGAAAAGAACCATCTTTTTACATTCCAAACTTTTACAAACTCAAACATAACAGCATTTTTTCTGGATACTCTCTTTGTTTAATGTATTCTCTGATAAAGCTTATTATATTCTCTTTTTATCTACACTTTCTAAATACTTAAAATTTCATCTTTCTTTTTTTTTTTTGTACAGTTTACTATATTTTCTCAATAAAAATGAGTCACCATAATCATTGAATTTGATTTGCAGTTGTATTTTTCAAATTCTTGGCAAGGACTAGTTTCTCTACTTGGAGATTTCTGTTGAAAACACTTCCTGATTGACAGATCAAAGTGCTTATGGTAAACTGGCCAGTTGGAGGAAGAGAGAAATTACAGCAATAATACTTGGTCTTGAAGCTGATCTTCCCCACCATTTCTCTCTCTCTCTCTTGTTCATCAGGTTATGGTCAGGAAACTGTGAGAAAGGCCATTAAGGATGGGCCATCATAAAGAACAGACATAATGGGCAGCTGGTGAAAAAGCATTGATTTGACCAGCAGATGCAAGTCCATTTATAGCTGACCAAACTACTCTTATTTGCCATCTTGTCTACAATCGAGATAATTTGTAATGGAGGCCTGGCAATGTGCAAAAAGCAAAAGTTGAAATCAGCCTTGCTATTGGTTGGGTGACACCAGGAGGCTGTTTTAGGTTCTATTGGAAATAGATATAGCCTAATGAATGCCACAGACAGTAACCAACAAAGGAGATTATTAATGTCTCCGATTATAATATCTATGATCTCCTATGAGATCAAATTAACCTGATCAATACAAACATTTTTTAGAAGTTTTATTAAGAATAGTCATCAGCAATTTGTAAAATGAAATGCATGTGTGAGCACGTGTGAACACACACACACACACCTAAGTACGTATATATAGAGAGATTTTTATAATTTTCATAAGTATAATTTTAAATGAAAGAAAAAATAAAATAAAAAAGAAAACAGAAGTATTAGATTTTTAAGTCAGTTTATTAGATATTTATTCTAGATTTAGTTGTTTATATATATATATATATATATATATATATATATATATATATATATATAATGTGTTTTATTTTAACAAATATAGGAAACATCTTTGTAGAAGACAATATTTTTTACACACAAAAATTTAAAAAATATGCTTTCTTTCACATTTGCAAATCATATAAATCACCCTTCAACATTGTCAAAAGTAAAATACAGTGGTTCCTCTCTTATACATGAACTTGTTTTCTGTGGTTTCAAGTATCCATAAAAGGTCTTGGATAGACTTCCTAATGATAAACAATGATTACTGTAGTGCTGTAAAAAAAAATTTCATATTTTTTTCTTATTTTAAATCATTTATCATAGTTTTTTTTTATTAAAATTAACAAATTGGCAAACTTGGACCTTCATGCCCACAAAAAAAAAAAAAAAAAGTGTCAAAAGAATTTTGTTTTCCATTGAGACTGATATTATTTTAACTACCTTTGTTCCTCAGAAATGTTAATTGTTTTAAAAAGCAAAGTTTGGAACTAGAATAAAATCTAAACATATGATGAAAGTGAATTTATACATTTTTTCTTTTATTTTTGAGAATTTACAAGAAAAATATTAACTCTTTATTTATTAGATTTTTTTTATCTTCAAAAATAATTTTCTATTATGCATATAAGTATAATATATATAAACACATGTATATCTGTGCTAGCACAAAATTACAAGTCATCATGCATGAGAGTTTGTACCAACCTTGTTTAACTACTGATCAAGTCAAATTATGCGCTCTCTCCAAGGAACTAATTAATCTTCAATCAGTATAGTTGCAGTATAAACCACAGGTTGGATCTGGGTGTTGAATGAACACAACATATGCCTGAGTGAGCTTCTGCAAAAGGGATTAACTAGCCAACCTAGCATCCAGCCATTATTAAATATATGTGTCTACATACCAAGCATCCATCGAAATAGGATATGGGTTCAGATCTCATTGAAATCTAAAATTCTGAGTTTCAATAATTTTAAATGTGTGTTTATCTAATATATAAAGCTTAAAATTTGTGTGTATATCCACTAAAAGACACATGTGCAAATTCTACATAAAAATGTGACTTCAAGTAAATACAGGTTTATCATCTGTCTTGCAGTATGGGTCTTTTATTTCTGGATCAACTTTATGGCTTTTGCTTAATAATAATAGCTAATTTGTATAGTCACCTTTCTAAATCAAACTTTTCAAAATAACTGTGTTGCTTTTATTTCCAAACTTTTCTTTTGGTATTTCTATAAATAAACATTTGTTCTGTTGATGATTTTTATCATTAATTATTTTAAAAAAAAAAGAAAAAAAAAAGAAGAAACTTTTTTCTTTTTTTTTTTTGCACCTGAACATTTAGAACACAGCTTGGGATTAAAGTAAAGTAAGCAATGTTGATATTGCTTTCATTGTACATTTTGAAAATATTAGAGATTGTAATATCATCAGATGCCATGTAATTATATATATATATATATATATAAATATTAAATTTCTCAATAATTCACAAATTGAATAAATTGATAAACAAAAACGAAATGTTTTCTTCATGTTCACTTAGCTTGATGAAGTCAAATGACAAAACGTGTGGGCAAGGGCTAAGTACTATTTTCCAATCGTCTATTTTATATATATATATATATATATATATATATATATATATAATATATATATGAGTGAACACTGAGGTCAACACTGAGCACTGACAGTCTGGGTGATAGTTTTATGGGTGACAATTTATGTATGCTGTTCAATAACACATTATGTGTAGCAAAGTCAGGTATTTTTGGTTTATTGTGTTATGCACAATGCTCTATTGACCAGCATATATAGTCAAGCTACCATCCTATACACATGGCCTGAAGATTGTGTTCAAACATGAAATAAGCTGTTGCCACTTGGTGTTGACCTCAGTGTTCACTCCTATGTTTACACAAGCTCTGTCCTTGATTATATAATCATAAATACGGCATACCTTAAAACTATATTTTTATCATATATATATATATATATATATATAATATTAATAGCTTCAAGGATACTCGTCTACTAGGGCAGCCAAACTGGTTTATACTGCAACTATGCTGAGCAGACCTTACAGTTTCTGAGAGAGTGCGTGTTATCTAGAATGATCAACAACCTGAACAACACCAGCACACTCAAACCCTCGGTCACGATGACTTGTGATTTCATGTGCACACACACACACACACACTACAGTTCAAAAGTTTGAGGCCACACCAAGTAATTTTTTAAATTGGTCCCAATAGTAGTTTTGTACTTGAAATAAGAGAAAATTATTATACATGGTTAAAAAAAAATGAAATATGATTTTTTATTAGAAATTTTATTATGAAAAAAAGCATTTCATGATTAAATTTTGTTCTTGTCAAAATATCCTCCTTTAGCCTTGATTACTGCAGCACAAATTTTTGCTATGCATTGCAAAAGTATAGGTTTGATAATTGATTGCATTCTTTTTTCAATGACTCTAAGAACTCTCTGTCATTTTTTCCACTCTTCTGTAAAGTTCATGCCATGCTTTATGGGGGTGGCTTACATTTTTTTGAACTGTAGTATGTATGTATGTGTGTGTGTATATATATATATATATATATATATATATATAGTGTATGTACACACACACTTTAATTTTTAAATTTAATAGATGCAATTTTTTATACTTTATTATTATTTCATTGTTAAATCTTATAAATCAAAAGAAATCAGCAAATTAACATACATACTCGATACAAAAGATGATTTGAATAAATATTCAGAATTTATTAGATGGAAATTACTGAAAAAATATTTTTTCGTTAAATTTTTTACCCAAAGGCTTATAGAAAATGATTCAGAAACACATTGTTTGTCTCTCTAAATAAAGAGAGCATCTAATTTTGAATTATTAACAAATATAAATAGTATTTTCAAGTTGAAAGACATTAATATATTTTAAAATATATTTTATATGAAAAACATTGCCAGTTTTTCTTTTTTGAGGAAGAGAATTTTTTCTAACATTTAAAAGGAAAGACAGTCCTAGTTAGAATCAAGAAATAAAACAAAGTTTATAAAACTTTCTTATAAGAATTTTTAAAAAATCCCTTTAATTTTAATCTCTTTTTTTAATTCAAATCAAAACAAATAAAGCAAGAAAACATTAATATCTTTTAGCTAAAATCTCTAAATCTGCCTACTAATTCTGGTTTCCTGCTATTTCATTTTCATGACCACTTCTCTGACATTCAAAATATTTATTTAGTCATAAGGCTGCCATAGGGAATTACCACTTGAGTAATGTTAACCAGAGAAACATTGTGTTCAGAAAAACAAAAGAGAAACTATTATTATTACAGTTCTTCTAAATTACATTGGATTGGACAAGTGCTAAACCCAATTTTAAAACTATTCCATAAATTATGCAAACTTTTCTTAAAGTTAGAATATAATGTTAATGTTGTCAGGAAAGAAAAACGTTTGTAAAATAAAATGATTTTTTTCTTCTTCCATTTCACCTTATAGTATCTCAATATTGTAACCATGTCTACTTCAATTTAAATTTTAAAAAGAAATCTTTCTTGGCATTATTCTTTTTCCAAATAAATCTTTTACTTTGTTATCAAGTTACATATATTTTCTTTTGTATTTCACCTTGGAATTTAGAAACTTATTTTCTTCTGGGGCATTAATTATAAACCTATTCTTAAAAGTCATTCCAATGTTGTTGTTTTTCAAGCTATTCTTGATACATAGAAAATTGTAAATTAATAGGACTCATCAAAATATCTCATTTAAAATTCATAATAATAATAACTATTGTATTAACTTATATTATTTTATATTACTTAGAAATATTAAATATTGGACAATTGTAAAACCCAGTTGTAGACAATGTTACTTGGTTTTCGTTGGGTGTTTTTTTTTTGTCTCATGATACTTTTTCAAATTTCTTTTTATTCTATTTTTCTTGTTCCTTAACAAACATACCAAGAATTGACAGTTCACACTCTGTTGAAACAATTAAACTCTTAGTTTATGTTGCCAATGTTGTCATAATATTTCAGGCATTTCATTCTGCCACTTTCTTCAGTTCTTACTCCATTAATACACACAGTAGAATCTACTATTAATTATGAAAATTAAAAATACTGCATTAATTATAAGTTTCTAAAAAAATCTGGTACAAAGATTTATAAAAATCTGGTATTATAGTGTGTGACAGTCACATTTTTATTGTTCATTTTAAATGCTTAAACTTTAGGTAATATCAATCTTCCTATATGGCAGTGAATACAGGACTGAAGAGAAACTTGAGCCAACAAAGATGTGATTCTACAGTAGGATGTTGGGAATAACACAGCAATGAGGTAGTTCTTAGGAAAATGGAAATAAAAATAATACTTATAATTTGAATCAGAAAGAAACATTTGAAATTTCTAGGACACACAATTAGGAAATAAGGCACAGAGAATTTGGCACTCACCACACATATTGAAGACAAAATAGACAATAACAAATTGTGAGTAACCTACTTAACAATCTTGTATAGATGGATAGCAGAACAGGAATTGTGAGAGTTAGTAAGAGGGCAAACAATTTCTACAATGAGAAATTTATGACTTAATTATGTTCCTTCATGCTATTGTTATGTGGTGCCTGGTCTACTGCTTGAATAATTTCACTATAGTATGAATGAGGCTTAATTTTAAATGTCCCCTCTCTATTATTTTAACATCTTGAGTTAATCTCTATACCCATTCCAAAATCCAATAGATATCTGACAAAGATCAAATGGCACAGCAGTCAAAACTTGTGATAAAAAAGATTACCAATGGAATGAGAAAATTGATCTAATTGAAACAAATTACAACTAGTTTCCAAATCTTAAATCGTTTTTCAAATCTACTAATAAAATTTAATGAAAAAGAATGATGTCTCATTTCTTATCATTTTTCCCAAACACACAGAAAATATTTATTTTTATTCAAATGCATTAAACTTGATTATTGTAGTTTTTATGTATTTTACTTCCTACTCATAGAAAAATGAAGAAAGATTATTATTTTCCTTTCTTATTTTGCTATTTCTGACAAATTGCAGAAATCTTTGGAATCTGCATGCAACTTGTTGCTAAATCTTTTAAGGTTAAATGGCAAGTTTTTTTGTTGTTTTTCAATTCTTTTTTTTTTCTTACATTGTATTTGTTTTTATTTTGTTCTGCATGCTAAAGTAATTTTCAATCAAAAACCTTTATTTTTTATTATTTCTTCTATATATAAGAATATTTTCTTATTTATTTCAAATGCAATTTTTCTTACTGAAATAAATCATTAATTCATATTAGTAAGTATGTGAAGATTCAGATCTTAATTTTTACTCTTTTATTCTCAAATTGGGTTTTCCTTTAACTTGTTTTTTTTTTTTATATATTATGTATTAATACATTACAGTTACATGTCAAAATATTTTATATTATTACATATATGAGAATGTGTATGGTTTATATTATTTTGAATTATTTTTTTTATAATTCTTTGTGAATTACCTGTGACTTCCATTATTGTTTTTCAATATCTCATATCCTTTTTATTGCTTTCTTGTTGATTTTTATTTGCGTTTATCTGTGAATATTATTTATTATTATTATTATTATCTGTACTAATTTATCTATTATTTTAACAATGTTATATTTAGTTGATTTCTTTTGGTTTCAAATCAGATATTCTTAATCATTTTAATCTAATAATAAATAATAGTAACAATCACTAAAGGAAGTAAATTCGACTTGAGATTGAAAAAATTAAGTATTTTAGTTGCGGTCAGTTTTTTTATCTTCATTAAAAAAAATTTTACTTCAAATTTTACATTTTTTTAAATGTGTGTAACTTTATTTAAATTTATAAATGCAGTTAATGATTAATTTATTTATAACAAAAAGGGTTTTCTTCTTGACAGTTGTGATCAAAATCTCGACTAAATAAATAATATAAACTAATATATGTATTCAAGACACCTTTTTTTTCTTTTTTTTTTTTTGTTAAGAAAACTCATTCAATAAATGCTTCTGTTTAGGTATTATTATCATTATCACCACTTCTAATTTACATCTTTTGTCTGGATGTTGGGCCCCTATTCAATATATATATATAGAGAAAGAGAGAGAGAGAGACGATATATTCATTATGTTCAACATATACCCTATTGATATAAAATTATATAATTTCCAGATTTATGTCAAACTCACCTTTTTTATTTTTTTCAACTAATGGTGCCAATGGTACAATTAATATGAAATCCAGTTGAGCATTGTCAAATAATTAAAAAAGAAAAAAAACAATCACTATTTTTACTGAACAGAATTTTTTAATTCATTTTACATTGAATTATAGACCAATATTTACATTTCAGTTTTTTAAGTTATCTTGTTACAAAGCCTCACCTTTATTATTTGCATAACATACTTCAACATAATTGAAAATATTAACTAACCACACAGAAAAAATTGAATTTGTCATGATAAACTGATAAAAATGCAAATTTTAAGCACTAAAGTACATTGTCATCTATTATAATAACATTTATGAGTGACTGGTCTTGGCCAATTTTGAAATGTCATAAGCAAAATTTACTTTGAGTACTACTCACCATAATCCTGAGTCCATGCTGTTGCCATTTGTGAATTCTTGAACAATTGTACATTTTCTGCCTACCTAAAAATACTCTGGTTGCATTGTTAGGATAAGACTGGAATTTGGAAAATGTTCACAATCAACAGCAGTCTAAGCCATGCTTCTTTGATCAGCAGTTACATTGGCTTAGTAATGTCATCCCCTGACAAAGTGACTTCCATAGTATTTTTCTCTGATTAATTGGAGTTAGGTGAAAGAGTTGTTAGTGGTCAGTACAAGAAATATAGAGACCATATTAGGGCCATCCTAAATACCTATAATATCTTACCTAGCCTTAGAAAAGTTGGCTGGCAGTCAGACTGCATGGACATTGTTCAGACCACAGAAGCAAGGTTGGTCCAGCAGGAAGAGGAATTTTGTTGATGTTACATGTAGAATCCTTTTTCTGCTTTTATCCAATATCTTTTTGTATACCTTACTTACAAAAAATATGCCTTTCCTGTGTTGGTCTAATTAGCCATGCAAGAACACATCTACCACAAGGGAACTCTGATGACTTTGTCTGAATGACAGTCTACAATGATGATAACGGCTGCTCACCTTAATGCTGTGGTTAACAAGCTATTCTTGCACTTAATTTTCCTTGTTTGATGAGTTCAATCCTCACAGCATACTCTGTGATACTGAAAACTAACCAGACACATCCATAGAGACAAAAAAAAGAGATCTCTCTGGCTGTAGAAAGAGATAAGAGAAGAAAAGCATTCTCTGACTTGTCTGATGTCAAGGCTTTTTGCACCTCTTAATGACACATAATGAGGAAGTTTAGAGAATTTAAATCACATGAATATAGAAACAAGAGAGGCAGGAGGAAATAGTGAGTTAGTTACTTAGCAAGTTTGCAAAAAATGTTGGCAGAGTGGGAACTAAGAAGCTTAGTAAAGGGGTTAGATGTTTCTTAGAGCTAAAAAGCATAGGAAGCTATGGAGAGTCATGATCACCAATGTCCTGAAGGGGAGCAGCACATGAAAGAAGAATAAGTAGTGAGAGGGAATAAATGCAGTCTTTCAACTCTGGTACTGTGGCCTTGTGATAGACTAAGTTAAGCTTAGTAAGAAAAAAAAAAGACAATTCTAACAAACCAATTCATTAGCATGGTGAGTTCAATCATTGTTAGATAACCTGGCTCAAGGGATAGGCTAATCTTACACAATAACCACTGTCATTATAGCTTAAAGCAAATATTAAATATAACTTGTTTTTATTAATTACTTTAATTTCTATCTTATGAGACATCAATATTTTATATGCTAAATTGTCTAAGAGTATCATCTTTTCTATTTCATGATCTGGTAGAACATTTACATACCATGTTGGGTCTTTCATTGAATAACAGTGTCAAGTATTTAGTGCTTTCATATATTTAACCCATTACCTGCCATGAGCCCCATTCGGGTATCTGCTAAAATTAAACTCACTACATGTTATTCCTTGTATTTACATTGAATTGCTTACATACATTGCATTTACAGAGGTATATTTTACAACTCTTAGCCTTTAAATTTTTCATTATTAGCCGTAAGAAGACACTTTCTGTCATAATTTTACATTTCACAAGTAGAAAATAATGACTATTTTGAAAAGAATTTTTTATTATTTCTAATCAATATTATTTTTTGATGTTTTATATACATATATATTTGATGTTCTAGTTTCTATAAAAATGACAATGGTAACTACCGAAACTAAACATAAGGAATAAATAAACTCCTAAGACACCTGTCTGGGCCAAAAATTTGGCAGTTAATGGGTTAAATCTGGACAGAATTATAAACTCATATAAAAAAATAACCTAAATTTGCTTTTCCTGATTTTTCTGCTCAATTCAATTTCACCATTATCTAAACCTGAAAATAACCATTTTCTCAGAACAGGCAAGATTTTGCTTACAACATCTTGAATGTTTATCCACTGAACCCCATCATTGATTAACTGTGAACAAGAATTAAAATTTCCAGTACACTACTTTTGTATGCCATCTTCCTTCAGGATCATGGCTTTCTACAACTTCCTATCCTTTATTGCTCTTGACAATACTAATCTTTTTTTACCATCACTCCCTATTAGTGATCCAATATACTGCAGATATAAAAACTTAGTTAATAGGAAATTTTAAATAAAAATATAATTAACTGTTTATGTTACTGCATGTAGAATAGATCAGTTTTATTGTTGGGTATGTGATGCTTGTGAGCAAGATAATATTATAAATAAATTATAATTTTTTTTTTTTAATATAAAATTAAAATATGTAATATTATCAAACTAAATGCGGCATTTGTTTTTTCAGAAATACCATATAACGATCTACTTTAATAAGCTAAACTGGATTTTATATTAAATATAAAGATGGATCAACAAGTCCATAGCGTGACTGATAGTTATGACCTGAATTTTTATTTGAAATTTTCACTGTATAATGCTTATTCTATGGGATTAATATTCCTCATTAAATTGTACATTAAGAAAGAGATTATATTTAAAAAAATAAGTATTTATATGTTTTTTCATCATTAGGCTTTGAAATGATTGATATCCGTCTGTACTTTATCAGTAACTAAGTATTAACCACTATCAGTATATAGAATTCCACATTTGCTTTGTTTAACTAAGTACACTGTAGTTCAATATCTCTGAATTTATCATTATCACAAGTCCCGTGACCCATTATGGTCATAGGCACATCACATGTACTGCAGCTGCAGTAGTTTTTCTTGGGTAAGATAGCCCAACCATCTCCAGGCTGGTTTGAATTCAGTTTTCCTTCTCCTAGACTAGCTGCCAACCAAGGCTTTAGGACCCACTATGTCCTGCTATTTACCCATAGCTGAAGGGAGAAGAGATGGAGTCATAACTTACCTAACAATAGTAGCACATAAGTGAATGCAACAAACTCGACTGAAATTCAAACATGGCTCTCCAATTCCTCAATCCAAGCCTTTATTCAATACTCCATCGTCCATCCTATAGAGACTATAAATTCATATACGGTGGTTATTTTAGTGTTTGGGGCCCAGTTATCCAATATATCTATCATCACAACTATACATTAATTTAGTCAAACTAATTTCTCATCTTAGTTGTTATAGTCACACAGACAAGCACTATTTATAAATTTCAAACTTTCTCCTATCTAATATTGTTTTATGGTACAATGTCCAAATAAATAAAAGTATCTACTTAGTATTTATGAGTTCAATCCATCAGTCAGGCAGTGAAAGTTATTAGTTTCTTGAAAAAAACAAAAATACCAAAGCAGAATCAGATAACCAATACAAGAGATCTTCAAGCAAGACAATTGAATGAAGACAGTTTATTTCTATGAATTGAATAATGGAAACAGTTTCAGACTCTTGAAAACTTCTAGAGAGTCTAATGGCCAAAACATTGTGACTATAACAAGCAAGCTGAGGACATGAGTTTGAATATAATGCTTGTAATTTCTTATCAGAATACTCAAACAGAGGATATATAATTACACTTTTAAATAAACTTGAAATTTTACAAAAAAAATACTACTATTAGATTATCATGTTTTTAAATGTTACTCATACAACTTCTATGAAATAGTTTTATAGTATTTCATTTCTAACCTAAAATAATTTTTTTTTAAAGATCTGACTTAATATATATCATTATTAACTACTTTTTAAAAATATAACCATAACTATATTGAGATTATGGCAAACTTAAATATAATGTAAAGACATTTTTCCATTTACACTGCTATTATTTTAACTACCTTCACTCCTCAGCAATGTTTGTTCTTTTAAAAAGTAATGATTATAATTGTAATCTAACCTAAACATATGAAAGTGAATTTATACATTTTTTTTGTTCTTGAGAATTAACAACAAAAATAATAAACACTATTTATTAGATTATTTATTGGAATGGTTGGCAAAACATTGGCTAATCGCTAATTGATTCAAACTTTATAAAATGGTAAATAATAATGATTTCCTTATAGTTGGTTCACATTTTAATAATTTAGTAAATGTTTATAAATTAATGGATAAATAACTGTTTTCATATTTATTTACTTTTAAATTGGTAAATGATAAATATTGCATTGTATTAGTTTAGTTTTTAAAATGTTGTAAATATAAAATTATTCTTGTAAATAAACAACCTAATAATTAGTGTTTAATATTTTCTTGCAAGTTCTCAAGAACAAAAAAAATGTGGAAATTCACTTTCATCATATGTTTAACTTTCATTACAATTCTAAATATCTTTTTTTAAAACAATAAACATTAAGAAGTGAAGGTAATTAAAATGATAGCAGTGTCAATGGAAAAATTGTCCTTTTGACATCCTGTTATTTTGCAGGGACAATGGTCCAAGTTTGCCAAGTTCTTTTATAATATTTCAAATCTAACTTAAAATATAAATGATTTTTTTTAAGTTCTGAGTTATATGTATATATTATAAGTATTAACTACTTTTTTAAAATATAACCATAACTATATTGATATTATGTAATAATAAAAATTACAATTGTAATAAATTGTTTTACTATCATTTTTATTTGATCAAACTAAATATTATATTGTCCCTAAACACCTTTTAAATTATGAAAATTGACTTAGTTTGATAGTAACTGCACTGTCTATTTACCTCATATATGTCAAGTAATTTGTTTTCTACTAGAGAGTTAAAAAAAATGTCAGAGGGTCTGTACTGAAAGTTGTGTTTTTGTTGAATTCAGGTGCTGAGCTGACAGAACTTTCTGAAAATCTAAGCTATGACAGAGAAGTGGTCAGAGTTTGGTTCTGCAACAAGAGACAGGCACTTAAAAACACTATCAAGCTAATTAGGATATTTTGATTTCTTTGTTTGTTCGCAAACTATTAAGATTATGCCAAGACCTTGCTTTGTGATATACAATAATTATATAAGAAGAAAAAAAAACAAAAGGATACAAGCAAACAAACAAAAAAGATATCAGTTCCAATGGACTAACTACAACTATAGATGCAAAGAGTCATCTTTTCCTTCTTCAGAGAATGTCACTTTGTTTTAAAGTGAAATGCATGCATTCATTTTTTTTTTTGTTTTCTTTTTTGTTTATAGTTTTCTCAATTCTAAGAAGAAAAGAAAAAAAGAAAAATAAACTCTAACAACCAGAGAAAACAAAAACTGTCAGAGAGTCTAAAAATACTCTTTAAAAGACAACCAATTAAAATTATGCATACCAGTCTATCTTTCTTTTTTCATATCTACCTTTCTACCTACAAGTGTAGGTTTAAAAAAAAAAAAAATTATTAAAAAAAAAATAAAGAAAAGATTTGGGGTGTGGTGGAATTTTTCCTCTCTAATCACTTCAAAGAAATTTCCAACTTCCTCTTTTGCTTTCTCTTACTATTTCTCTCTTTCTCTCTCTGAAAAGCTTCTCAACAAGTTGTGCCTGTTCTACAAAAGTTTGTACTGAAAGTTGTGTTTTTGTTGAATTCAGGTGCTGAGATGACAGAACTGTCAGAAAATCTTAACTATGACAGAGAAGTGATCCGAGTGTGGTTTTGCAACAAGAGACAAGCACTTAAAAACACTATCAAGAAACTAAAACAGGAAACTGCTTAAAATGACACCTTGCTGGCAATTTTATTGCAAATTCTTGTTAGACAAGAAATGGCAGCAGCTGACAATGAAGATGATAAGAAGAACAATAATAAAATAAAGCATTGGCTACAAATAATGTGATGGGTTAAAAAAAGAAGAGAACAAGTTAAAAAAAAATAACGGAAAAAAAAAGACAATAAAGAAAGAAAAAGCCAGCGATCACCAAAAAAGAAGGAATATACAAACCTAGCAACAGCTCCAAGAACTCAAGGAATTACATAAAACATGAATAAAGAAATTGTTACTAACATTTCCATTTCAGGAATCAAGCTCCAGGAGAAGAAATAAGAAGGGAGAAAAAAAAAAAGGTACTAAACAATTACTAGGAGGGGGTTGGGCTGCTAAAAATATAAAATAAAAGTGATTCAAAAAATAAATCACTGAAATAGAGAAGCAAATTTTATCAGAAAAAAAAAAAAAAAAGATAACGCAAATTTTTATGCTGGAGAATTGGTCTGATGTATTTATTAAAACAAAGAATTTGTTCAAGTCCTCTGCTCATCCATAAAAAAAAAAAAAACAACAACAAAAATATATCTAAAGGTGGCATTTCCAGTAAAAGTTATGGCTCTAACCCCATTACAGAAATCCGTTACCTCATTTGCAGAAAATTATGGAAACATTGTGGCTTTTATTTTGTGGGACTTTACTGGCAAAGACCTCATGGTTTGTCGTCTTCTGTTATGTTCCCATGGTGACAATCTGTTAACACACTTTGGTTTTTCTCCTCCTCTATTTTATTTATTTTTTTATTTGTCTGTATGTCTGCATTGTGTGGTATATATCTCTCATTGTGTATGCTGTGCATGATTGACTATGAGTGAGTGTAGAAGAATTAATGTGTGTATACGTAGGTCTCTTATGAGTGGCAACTGGTACTTTTCTTTCTTCCTTCCCCATCATTGGTCATCAAGGGATGAGAAGGCAATACCTAGTGCCAGTTGTTACTACCACTATCACCACTACCAACTTTATCCCTATCACCACATTAATCACCCAACTACCACCAATAAGAATAAATCATTTTACTATCTTTCTGTTGGATGTTAGCATTGTCATGTGACTTAATCAAAGAGAGAAAGAAAATGTATTTATTACAACTAATTGTAAATGAACTACAAAAGTTGAATAAATAGTCAGTATTGTTTCTGTACATTTTTTTTCATTAGGCTCTCACTTCAGATAATTTCGGTGATATAAAGAACAAATTATTAGATACTTTCCTTTTTTAAAGTTAAAGAAGAAAACTATATATATATATATTGAATGTGACAGTCAAGAAAGATATAATTTTTTATTCATTTTTGCTAATGTTCTTACATTGTTTTTCTTTTATGAGGGCTCAATGATTGTAGAATCTGTCTGCAGTGATTGTCACAAACACTTTTGACCAATTCATTAGCCATTTTCAAGGGGGTTCATTGTTGGTATAGTTTTTAAAATATACTAATGAATTGGCCAAAAACACTTAGGACCATAATCACTATGAACAGTTTCTACACTCATTTAGTCAGCATAAAAGAAAATCTGAAAAAACATTAGAAAATTGAATATGAAACTTATCAAATTTTCCTTGTCCATCACATTCAGGGAAACGTGTCAAATAGATTGCTGCTTTTATATATATATATATATATATAGGGTGAGGCAAAAGTTGCGCATCATAGGGATAATTTATTAAAAGTACAATTACACATGAAAATTTTATTTACTAATTATTTAATTGTTCTATGTGTTGTTCAAAATGTCCTCCTTCTTTTTCAAAACACATTTCAATTCTGTGCCTGCATGATTCATTAACAAGTCAGAGAGTTTTCCTCTGTCATTTTACTGCATTCATATTTAATTCTTTCTTTAATTTCCTCAATATTTCTTGGGTGCTTATGATAAACGGCTGATTTCAAATGGCCCCACAGAAAACAATCCAAGAGTGTGAGGTCTGGCAACCTTGGTGACCAATCAACAGGACCCCTCAACCTATCCATTAACCCATATCATGGTGCGTGACTTTTGCTTTACTCTGTATATATGAATATACAAAAGGAAAACTTATTTTAGCCAAAGTGTTTCATCTTCTGAAGGACAAAATACATTGGCTAAGTTTTTGTTTTGTCTTTATTCATATTGTCCTTTTACAGATATATTCTATCTGAAATTTTTACATATATATTATGAGTATGGTGTGTGTGGGGAGAGAGAATGTGACCATCTTTTTTTATTACTTGGGTTAGTTTCAAAAAGCCTTTTAGATTGAAAATTCCTTTTTTTTAACTGACTCTTTATGTAATGTTGCCATATATCAATCTTGTGCCAGAGTTTCATTAGTTAATGTTCTCTAATTAAGAAACAAAATGAAAAAAGATTAAAAAAAAAAAAAAAAAAAAAAAGAACTTATTCTATTTTCTCTTTCACACACTTTTCTTTCCATTTGACCATTCCGCTCAGTTCATTTTTTTTTTTCAATTTATTCAAATTATTTCTTGAGTTTTTCTTAAAATTTTCAAATATAGTAAATTTAATTTCTTTGGGTGGTTTTGTTTTTTTAGGAGGTGAGAGTACTTAAAAAACATCAACTCAAACCTGAAGGAATTTTAGCATGCATTTTTTTAAAAATAAATCTAACATTTTATTTTTTATCATCAAAGAAAGTTAAATTTATTATCCACTTAGAATTTTTTTTTTCCATTTTATATATAAACTATATTTGCTACATTTTATTATAAATAAAATCAGTTATCATGTGTGTGTATGGATTAGGTGTGTGAATTGCATAAAATGTGATGAATTCTGAATTCCTTATAAAAGACATTTTTATAACTTTCTTGAAATCATCAGAGAGATTATCAACATTAAAGAATTTTTTGTAAAGATTCCACTAATTCTGTAAATATTTCTAAAACTTTTTAGACCTTTTTTATATAGTCTTAACATTTTATAATATTAATTTTTGAGCTCACATAGTTTAGCAGATATATATATATAGGATTTTTTTAATGACTTAAGAGTATTTCTTTTTAGTTTTCAAGTTTCTCTTTCTTTTTTTTTCTTTTTACTTCCACTAATTATTACTACTAACAAATTTCATTCTCCATTCTTTGACCCTTTTCAAGAGGGTTGGTCAAATCTGGTGTTTGTTTATAATCAAATTTCATCATACCAATAGCCCATATAGGGATAAAAGTTATCAAATCAACCCATGTCAGATGTCGATTTCCATATCGCAGTGATGTGCTTTGAAATTAATATTTGGTAATTATTTTATTTTTTTCATTATGATCAAACTTTACTGGATTTAGTTTCTATGGAAACCAGAAAATTCAGATATTACCTTAGAGCCTGAGCATAATCATACAAAATATGAAGTATTGAGGTGTTAAATTATATAGCTAGCTTATAAATTGAAATTAAATTTGAGTTACCTTTAATTTAGTTTCGAAAGAGTTAAACAATTACATAACTACAACTTGACATTGTTAGCATTATTATTACTATTCAAATTTCTCTTTTCTCTTCATTTTTTTTTCTTTTTCTGCTTCTTATTCTCTTCCTTATTCTTTTTTCTTTTTCTTTATTTTTTTCTGTTTTCTATTGTTCGCTTTTCTCTTTTTTTCTCTCGTACTGTTATTTGCTTTTTCTTCTTTTTTCCTTGTATTCTTCTGCTGCTTCTATTACTCTCTTCCTTATTTTTATTCCCATTTCTTCTTTCTTTTCTTAGCTATTATCACCACCATCATCATCATCATCATCATCATTATTTCTTTTTAATTCTTTTTCTTTCTTCTTCTCTTCTTTTTCTCCTCTTTCATTATCATCATATTATTTGCAGTAGAATTGGTTAAATTACTTTGGAAAATATTTTATTAGTATTATTTTTGTAATGGATTTATTGATAAATTTCTTTAATTTTGGAACTGCATTGGCTATATTTTCTCTGTGAGTGATCAAAGATTTTATTTGGACAATTAACTCTGCTGTTGCATATAAGAAATAATTTTAATTATTAAATAATTAAAAGTAAAAATATCTAAAGAAAGCAATCACAAAACAAAAGAAACAAAAAGCAATATATGAACAACTGATCTACCCAACTTACTAATGAGATATTCCTTTTTTTTATGGCAATATGAGACATTCTTGCTTATTGGCATCAAGCAACACCTTTTATTACCATAACAGAATACCTCATTAGTAAATAGGGGAGATCAGGCTGAATGACTTATATTCTCCCATTGTTTTCTATTATATTATTACCATTATAATTATAGCAGTCATCGTTATCTGAATATTAATTTTAATAGAAACCTACACAAATACTTAGAATTTTGATTTAACTTAGGATAATACAGAAATCTTCTCTTATAATGCTTTTACTAAATTTATAAAGGCTATTCATATTATATAGAAATAGTATTAACATATTTGACTGTCAGAGGTCAATTATGAAAACTGACTTCAAATGTCAACTTTATAATACCCAATTTAGGTAAGAAAATATTTTTATGAGTTGCTTTATTGCTTCAACTGATGTTTCAACATTGTTTTCAATGCGAATAAACTAATTGTTGATGCTTGCAGGTGAAAATGTATTAGAAAATACCAAGCATGAGATAACTCATAGTCGGTGTCAAGATAAAAACTGCCAACTACAAGTTGTGTTAAAAAAAATATAATACTAATAAGTATACTACATATATGCTATTAGTACAATTTCTAAAAATGTCTGTTAGTTAAGGATAGTTAACTGTATGAAGTTTTTTGCTCTGTACAACATTTGATAATTGATATATTGGTAACCTCATTGCAGTTATACTTGTTTATTCATTGTAAATATCAGCTCATATACATTGGACAGTGGTTTTTTTTTCCCAACTGTTGGAAGATAGTGTTGTTTATTAATGTGTTCAAAAATCAAGATAACCGAAGGTGGTGGTGGTGGTTTGTGGTGAGTATGGTGGTCGTGGTGGGAATACAGTTGACTCATCTCCTTTCTCTTCCCCACTTCAAATCATCCCTTGGTCATTGCATGTTTTAATTAGTGGTTGGGGTTTTCACAGATGAGGACCTTGGCTATGGCGTGCACCTGCTGACAACAGCCAGATGTGCAAACACGCACAATTATACGTACTTCTGCCTGTATATACCCACAATTTAGCCATATGTTCTTTTTTTCTTCTTTTTTTTCTTCTTTTTTATTTATTTTTTACTCCCTGCTAGAATCACTTCATTATATACATTTAGCAACAGAATATTTTTTTTTTTTTATCTATTAAATTATGTAAGTAACATTGTTCTAATGTGAACACATTTCCATATGATTATACCTGAATACACCTTTAAACTGTTTATGTCATTGATTGGGGGTGGGTGACAGATAAGCATTTCACTCTTAGTACTGGCCTCTTTAATCTTGAAACCTGACAGAACAAATACATTTCTTTAAAAATGTATTATATCTGCAGAAAAATAAAATATTAAATAACTTGACCCTTTTCTTCATAAAGGCAAATTTCCCCAATTTATCAAATAATATACCTCTTTAATTTTAAATTATAATAACTGCATTTCATTTAATGACTTTAGTTAAAGGATTTTTATTTTCAATGTACAATTAAATCTTTCATTTTTTTTTCTTTCTTCTAAACTTCCATAATTTTTAACATTGTAGCTACAAAAGAGTCCACACTAAAAGACTCATCTTTCACGTGGGAAAGAACCAATGTTGTTGAATGTTTCACAATTGAATTATTGACAAAAAATTGTCCCTCTGGAAAATATCTCCAGAAATGATTTAAAGCTTTCTGCTAATAATGGTGTGGTATTAATATGGAATATTTTTTTCTTTTATCAAGAAATAAACAGTGATTTAAGAATGTATCGCTTAAATACTTGATTAAATTTTGACACAAAAATAAATAAATGTTTTGAAGGCCTCCATTACAAATCTTCCCGCCATTTTTGATGCATTGATTGGGATGAAATATTTTTCAATATCAGATTCCATGTTTTTCATGTTCATACTTGAAATACAAATCTGGGCTGGAATTTCCACTCTTTAATCAAACTCCTGTTTCTTTTACTTATTTTTAAATCTTGAAGTTCCAGTAGCTATTAAATTCTTCAGAAAGATGGCGAAGCAAAGAAAATTTTTAAAAATTGCCCACCATTAAAAATGGTAAATTTTGCATAGATGAGGTTTTAATACCTTACAGTGTAAATACCCTGTACATAAAGAAGCAACAAAGCATTCAAATAAAATTTTAAAAAAGACAAAAGAGAAGACCTTTAAAAAGAAAAAAAAAACAACCTCCTCCTTTCCTAACATTTTTTTTGTTATCAATAGTTTTGATCAAAACTATTTTTAAAACAACCATTTTAGTTAACCATTCAAATTTTATTTTTAAACATAAATAATATTAAAATATAGGATGTCAGATTCACTAAAACAGTAACTAGTATTTAACTTCTTCATCTTAGTTGCTATCTTTCTTTTTCTCTCCCTCTCTCCTTCCTTCCATTTTCCCATAATATATATATACATATATATATATATATATATATATATATATATAAATAAAAACTCATCAAAGTAATGCTGTAGAAGGCCTTTCTCCAAAAAGTTTACATTCTGTTCCCACTATTTCAATCATTCCAGGTTCAGATTCTGCTAAATACTGTATTAGAATTTAAAAAAAAAAAAAAAATCACACAAAAAATAACTTTCTCTTTGTAAATTTTTTTATAGTTCTTTTTTTAAAATATCTTTTAGAAACTTACAACAATATTAAGACTTAAAGTTATTATAATTTCCAATTATAATTTTTTATTGTCTCAACGTCAGTGTCAAAAAAAGAAAAAGACAAAAATAATATCCCATTGTGTTCATTATCTGTGAATTGTCACTTATCCGTCCATGTTAATTTATTAAGAAACTCAGCCAGCTTTTCTCCTATGATTTAATTTTTTTTTTATGGCGGTTTCATTTATGCATACTTTTAAAATATAGTTGTCTGTGTTGAATGTGAAATAATGTATTAGTGTCCAGATACTTACTTGTCATTCTATCTCTTGATCATCATTAAAACGTTTTTCCAATTGTTTTTTTTTTTTTTTTTTTTAATTTTCTTGATGGATAGATGATGGAAGAAAGTAAATTATCAAATCTGAAACTGAAAAAAAAAAAAAAAAGAAAACTCAATTCTTAGAATGAGTTCCCCTTACTGAAGCCCTGTGAATCAAATCGAAAAAGATTTTTTGACCAGGCTCCAAGCAATGGCCTCCTCTAGACTGTGCCAGAACTTATTCTGAAAATTTTATTTTATTTTGCTTATCATTTGAGTAAGTGTTCTAAAAGCTCTGACAGATGTGCAAATTAAAAAAAAAAAAGTTACTGCCACTTTGAAGGAAATGTTGCAGAACTTTATCTGTCTACAAAAATTAGCTGTATTATTCAAGAGACCTCAGCAGAATATTAAAAAATCGGATATTAAAAAAAAAAAGCAAAGATGAGTGGGTCTTTGTTTTTTCTTTCTCTATTTTTTTTTATTTTTTATTTTATTTTTTTTTTAATGGCAATGCAGAATTTTATTCTGCAGATGCAGGTGTAAGCAGCTCAAAACCAGCTGGAAATCCACATAATCTACAGTCTATACAAGCAATAAACCAAACCACAAAAACTGTTTCTTTATAAATGCAAAAAACATTCTTGAAGTCATTTAGTTGTAGCACTGTGCTGTATTCAAAGTATGTACCTAGGATGAGTCTATTCTGTTATTGTAGAAGTACAATAGCTATTTTTATTTGAACCCAAGGCTAAATTGGAATCACATTCTTTGTGAAAGTTTTTTAACATTTCATGAATTATCCAAAGGTCCACCAAAATCTGCAGAATGCGTTTCATTCGATAAAAACTATGAACATGTATTTTGTGATTAGATTTTGGTACTTCACTATGATGTACTTAGATAGATATGTCGTGAACAATCAATATCATTCTTTTTTTCTGTCAATTTTTTTTCTGTCAAAAATTTTTTTCTGTCAATTTTTTTTTTTGTCAAATTTTTTTTCTGTCAAAAATTTTTTTTGTCAAAATTTTTTTTTCTCAAACAAGACGACAACCCTCTGCCTCAGTTGAGTTTGACAGTCCAATATCTTGGATTCTAGTGAGCTTTATAAAAAAAAAAAAAATTTAAAAATAATTAAAAAATATTTTTTTCAAGAGACACTTTAATCCTGTTGAATCGTGTGTATGGTTATATTCATATTAATTAGATTTGATTTCTGATATAGACCCTAGAAATTCCAAGCTTTTGATAATTTTTCTCTCTCTCTCTCTTTGTTAATCATTGGTGAATGAAGTGTAAATGGTATGGTGTAATAAGGAATACAGTACCATGAGTACCATGGAAGTGTAGTTTACAGGAGTCCAAATGTTGCCTCATGATTTTAAAGCAAAATTTGAAAATAAAAAATAATTGACATTGTCTTATCAAACAGAGTGGATAAGCTAAAATGGTCAAACCAGTCCAGGTGATGAGACCAACAATAGACAGGAAACAAAAAAGCTCAGCTTATTACGTTTTTTTTCTTTAATGTTTGTTGAATTCTGTGTATGACAAGAATACGAATAAACTGATATCTCTTCTCTAGCAGGAACCCATTCCATGTGAGACTATGCAAAGCAGTATATCCTTCAAAATGTCACATGATGTCTGGGACTGAAAAAGCAATTCTTTGCAGACCTATATCCATTTAGGTCAACAGCAAAAACCAGATTAAACTATCTGAGCTTATATCAAACTAATCAGAGGACTGGGAACAGTCTTTTACCAAAAACTCTCAATCTGATTATGTTTTTCATATACTTGTAAAATACTGCTGGATACTGAAATGTCATTAAAAAGAAAAGAAAAATAACAACAAAAAATCTAAGAAAAAGATCATGTAACCTCAGAAGAAAAAAAAACCTAACCAAGTGGTTCCTGTCATATTAGCATTTGTATAATTTAACTGAATCAAACAACTTTCATTTCTCTTTTTAAAAAAATGTATTTGTGACAACTGCATCTGCTGATATTCCTGTACATGACATGCTTCCATGTAATAATAGAATGGGCGTCTGCTTGTCGAGGGGTGGGTTTGCTGCCTAAGTTTCAGATCGACAAACTCCCACCTCATCTGAAATTTCAACAACGAGCAGCCTTAGCTGTTTTTCAATAACATAGATTCACAAAGATGACTTCTCAAAAGTTGTTCTGAGAATTGCTGCTACTACTACTACTATTATTATATAAAAAAAACTGAAATCAAAAATAAAATAAAACAAAAAAAAAAATCATTTGGCTGCCTCCTAAAATATATAAAAAAAAAATGAAAAGAATCTGAAAAATTAAAGCATCTATAAAAATAGAAATAAATGTCAAAATTGATAATTATATTAATGAAATCATTTGATTTATAGCAGAAAAAAATCATATATTAAGATATTTTTCAAATATAAAAATCTTAACCTAATTTTTACTAATATTTTTTTCAAATTTATTTTATAACCTTTGGGATTTTTTCCTTCCTGAGTTTAGTTGTACTGATTCATTCACACTTGAGAATGTTGTCTTCAGAGTGGAACGGTTTTCATTTTTTAAAAGGGAATCATTATTGTCATTATTTACGTTGCTTTGTAAAAGCAACAGAAAATGGCAAAAACACTGTCAATACTTTTATTTTTAATTTTATTTTTTTTCTATTTCAAATTAAAAAAAAAAAAATTTAATTTATTTATATTTTATTTTATTTTATTTTTTTTTTTCATTCTGATTGACTCCTAGTGTGTCTCACTTAAGCACACCTCACCAAGTGCAGGTCCGCCAGTGTTTGATACCAAACAGATCTGGACAAAATTGTCAAAACCTATTTGTAAAATCCTTACACATTTTTCTTTCTTTTTCTTTCTTATTCTCTCTCTTTCCCTCACTTTTCTTTCTATCTTTCTTTTTTCTTTTCTCTCTTCCATTTGTTTCTTTTCTTTCCTTCTCCACTTCCTTCCTTTTCTTTCTTTCTTCTTTCTTTTTCTTGCTTTACTTTCTCCTTCCCTTTTCTTGCTTTACTTTCTTTCTCCCTTTCCTTGCTTTTCTCACTCCCTATTTTGTTTTTCATTTTCACTCCCTTTTTTTGCTTTTCTTTGCCCTACTGTTTTTTGCATTTCTTTCTCTTTCTCATTGCATTTCTTTCTCTTTCTCCCTCCAAGCATTTCTTTTCTTTCTCTCTCTCTTTTCTAGTATTTCTTTCTTGCTCTTTCTCTCTCACACACTCTTTTCTTGCTTTTTTTTTCCTCTTCTTTCTTTTCTTTGCTTCACCCGTTTTTGCACTTCTCTTCTCCTTTTCTTACATTTCGCCTTATTTCCAGCATTCCTGTCTCTCTTTTCTTTCTTTTGAGTCATTCTCTCTCTCTTTTTTTTGCTTTTCTTTCTCTCTATCTACAATTTCATTCCCCTCCTCATTCCCATTTTTTTGCTTTCAGGCTAAAAAATCAATTTAAAGCAAAAAAAACATAAAACAAAGAAAGGAATCTTAAAACCCAGTGTTTAAAAGAATTTCACATGATATGCAATATAATGTGTAAAACATTAATTTTAAAATGTTCTTTTCTTTCTTTTTTTTCTTTCTTTTTAATTAATGGAGGGAGAAGTAAACCAATTGCTATCAGTTCTTTGGGTCTAATTTAAAAGGTTGGGACCATTTTATTTTCTGTAATTAGTATATCATGTAATTTTCTAAAAAAAAAGAAAAATAATAATAATACACAAGAGCTGGAATTTATGATTAATTGTATAAAAAATAACTGGACCAAAATTCCCTGATGGTTAAATAATATATATATATATATATATATATATATATATATATATATATATATATATATATATATATAATGTTTGGGTGAGATACCTGGACCAGAGCAGTTTGATATTCTATAATAGACTCTGAGATTCAATTTAAATTTTAAATTTATAGTTGTAGGATGCCAACACTGTTGTAATAAAACCAATAATGACATTTGAAATCTTGAGTATTTCCAAAAAAGCAGTTCAGTTCCTTAGCTAATTCTGATGTTTTTATTCTTAGAAATTGACAGAAACATCTATATATTTTTAGTTTTTTAATAGACCAATTTGAAATATTAATAGTTTAAGTTCTTTTCATGTAAACCTGCAAGTAACTACCCTTTTATTTCTGAAATTTGACATTTTCTGGGTATAATTTTTTGACATTCCAGTGATCTCGTACAAGAAGATAATCTCCCCAAAACCATACCAGTTTTAAAGAACTACTGAAAAAAAGTAATCTTTTCATTTCACAGATTATATTTCTGTTTTCCATGTTTCTCACAAGTCAATTATATTTAAGAATAAATTCATACAATCAGTTTTGTTTTATAAATCAATTTTGTTTTATATTAAGAAAATAAATAGTTATCTGAATTAATTTCATGAAATGTTATTAGTTTAAAAGAAAGAAAAGGAAAGATTCCAAACAAAGAGAATATGTAGAAAAATTATTATATCTCAATTTAACTTACAAATATTACTAGCACATGTCTATCACACACATATACATATATGTATATAATGGTATATATGCATGTGCATTTCTATACTTACGTGTATCTACATCAATTGCTAGGTCTACAACTAGGAAAGTTGGTTCACTGTGTTGTGCCAGAAAATTATTGCTGTCAGAATCCATCTTGCACATTAATAAATTTATCATTCATCCATACATTGAATACTGCTGCCATATCTGGTCTGGTGCTCCTGCTAAATCTCTCAAGATTCTTGACAAAATTCAAAGAAGGGTCTAATGTAATCGATCCTGACCTGGCATCCTTAGTGCTTCAATTGCATGAATTGTAAGTGGGCTACTAGATTGGCAATTAGGTCTCACCATTTTGCTGTTGAACTAGTTAGACACAATTGTCTCCTCTAGTCTAAGTTCCTTTTCTCACACTTCTCACCTGTGAAACACCATTCTGATTTCTTGCTTCCCTTCCACCTACAATTCTCAAAAATTTAAATGCAATATCAACCGCGATCTTCCGTCTTCCTGAATCCTGTTTCTTTATTGTCCTTTTCCTCAGTAAAATCATCTCATTCTCTTTCACTCCCTATAAACCCCTGTGTCATACTAACATTATTACCTTGCTTGGGGTGAAATGATTAAAAAAAATATTTATTTATGTATATATACACACATTTTTACACACACACTTACATATATATAAAATGATATAACATGAATTTCTTATTAAAAGCATATACTTTCTACCTGATATATATATATATATATATATATATATATATATATACACACACACACATCCACACACATAATTACATATATGCAAAATGGTATAGCATGAATTTCTTATTTGAACCATATATTTTCCTTCTGAGAGACACACACACACACACATACATTCATGTACATGCACTTATATATATGTAAAATGATATACCATAAATTTCCTATTAAATCTATATACTTTACACCCGATTTTAAGAATACCCTCAACACACTATGTTGTCAGTGATTGAAAGTTTTCTCATTATTCTTGGAATTAAACACCTGTACAATATAAACATATACATAATTGTATCCTACTGTCTGGAAATCTTTATTCCAAAATTTTTGGTGCAGTATCCAAAGGGGAAGATTCTGCCCGTTGATCATAACCTTTCTTTGTTTGACATAGTGGCCTTGAAGTTGAATCCATCACTACATATCACTCATGAATTGACTCTATTTCTGTCAATCGAAGAAAGAAGAATCAACTTCGTCTAGCCATTAATTCTTACCATTCTCTAAAGAATGTTTCCAGACTTATTCATTCTCAGAAGGTAATGAAAAAATATTCAAAGACATCAGTTACGAAACAAATGTCATGAAACTGATGCTATCCAAAGTAGAACATTTTGTGATCCAGATATGAAAGTTTTTGTTTTTTTTATTATAACCAAGAATGAGTTAGTCTAATATATTTCGAGATGACAAAAGTTAAATGTATTTAATTGGAATCTTTTACACACCTTTTACACTCATTTCTTTTCTTTCTTTTCCTTCTTTTTTTTCTGGGTGGTGAGTGGGGTCAGATAAGCTATGGTCAGTCCTGCTTTCATTGGAAGTATCTTAGAGAGTGACTCTCTAAGAGAAATGAAAGTTTCATGGTAATCTCTTTTCTTTTTTGGTTGGCATTCTTCAGCTGTATTCCAATTTTCCCTCAGCTTTCTAAATCTAAGCTCTTTCACTTGAAAAACAAAGTTGTATATTAATAAAACTGACGGCTATTGTATATTTTTACTTCATGATTAATAATGATATTACTATCAATGATTCTAAATTTATAAAAGAAGTAAGCTTCTACAATTGGTTGTGTCGGCCCTGATTTAATATTTTCAATTGTTGCATGTTTGGTTTACCTAAAAATGTCCATCCATTGTTTAGAGTTCACCTTATTCTATCACTTTAATGTCTGATATAAGTACATCAGAGAAGTGTCTATACGTCCATAAAGATTACTTAAATAAACTCTGTATATTTGCATTAATATACATACATACATATATGTATGTATGTATGTATGTATAATTTAACATTATCATGATCATTTCATTCATTGTAAACACTGCACTGATAACCCTCAGAAATCTGACTTTTAAAAAGTGCTCAAATAGTAGAATATACTTTTAACTTTCAAATAAAAAAAAAGCTTTATTTAAGATCAATTATAGTTTGTCTTCAGTCAAGACATGTTATAAATGAAGTAAGTCTGATCTTGGGGATTCTGATTCCAGAGCGGCACCTCCCCATCACATTAGCACGATGGGTGCTGTGGGTTGCTTTTGTGACATTGGCCACAGCTGGGTAATTTTTGTCTTTGCCCACATCAAAGAAATAGTTAAACTGAGGTTATTTTCTCTTGGAGGAAGATAAATACAGTAGCCCCCCCTACCAAAAAAAAAACAAGCTACCACTTGATTTCTATAAAGAAATAAAATCAAGTTCCCACTGGCTATTCTTATATAAATAGATATCAAATCTATATATAAATGTTTAAATATGTCACATCTTGTTGAAGATAATGTTCATTTATTTTTATTCTGTGTATGTCTTCTCCATCTGTGGATAAAACAATATTGTCTAAGGTTTAATGTCAGCATGTAATAATTTATTTGACTGTTTAAAGTTAAGAAAATAATTTTCCTCTATATTTCTGAGATGAGGTATTGTAGTTATTTACACTATTTACATTTTTTTGAACTGTTGTCCTCATCTTTATTGTCATATTCACAACGTTTTGGCCATTGTATGCACTGGCTTTCTTCAGGTAATTGGAATTTTGAATCTACTCTGGTGGACAAAATAAAGGGTTCAGTTCGGAATTCCAATCACTTGAAGAAGGCCAGAATATACAATGGCTGAAACATTGTGAATATGACAACAAAAATGAGGACAACAGTCTAAAAAATTGTAAATTGTGTAGAAAATAATTTTGTTGCCACTGTTGTATTTATTGTTCTAAATTTTACATTGCATAGATGTAAAACCCACACATTCTTGGTTAGTTGATCTAGAGCTTTTATCATTTTCTTTTGTATAATGACTTAATATTTTGTGCTTTAGACATAATTTGTTTGTATTTTGGGTGCTAACAAGTAATACAATCAAAAAATCCATTTACTAAATAGAAATTTCTAAAGTATTTTTCCTGCGCAGCAAACCTGGTCTTGTTTTGTCAATAAAACAATTGCTAGATTAAAAACCAATATTCAACTCCCCCTTGCCAAACATTAGAAATTCTCTTTCTTTTTAACTTTGTCATTCTATGTCACTTATTTCAGCCAATATTGGCTGTGAATTACCCATTTGAGTATAATAAACATTATTTTTCCAATTTTAGTTGAACTGGGGAAAGATGAAAACCTTTCCTATACAATGTTTTTAGTTTGTTTTCTTTTGAGTAAAAAAACAAAAAAATTACAAAAACCTTCAACTTCAGCTTTTTTTCCTTAGATTGAAGCCAAAATATAAACTATTTATTATATATATATATTTTTTTTTAATATCTGTCCATTTCACTGCTCTGGTTTGGGGCATACAGTTAACCTCTCACCCTACCAACAGTATTGGTTCAAAATTAGTTTGTTACTTTGGTTTGGACCATGGCCAATGCATGGCTCTAACCCCTTTTGTCTGTGTTACTGTGTGTATTTCCTTGCTGTTCGCCCTCCACACTCTTGCAAGCTCCACCTTATACGGAGCTTTGCAATGATCTGTAGTGTTTATACGTTGGCCACTTTATGGGGACAAATAATGTTACATATTTCTAGGACAGTAAGCTTATGGCCAACATAAATTACCCATGGTTGTTTCGGCTGAAGATGACTTTACAGACATCTTCTGAAAGCTTGTTCGTTGAACAGGTTTTATCTATGCTACACTTGGAACTTGATCGTATATTTGAAGCATTTTATTTTTATACCTTATTTTTTTCACAACATGTTTTTTGTGATAGGCTTTGAATGTTTTATACTGCTTTGTTGACGATTTTATAGTTATTTCTTTCAAATATTTTTTTTTTCTTTTTCATTTTCATCCATTACCTGCCCATCCGTATTTGTTCTTCATTACATTAATATTTTTTTTTCTCATCTGTAATGACCAGGATACAATATTTTAATATCCCACTGGGCTGAAAAAAAAAGTCAGTTCTCCATATTTCTGCAATTTGCTTTTGTTTACCTAGCACAAGCTCTAAATTTAAAAAAAAAAAATTAAAACTCACTGAAATAAAAAAAAAATAATTTCTTCATTTTAATAAGAACAGTTCATAAACAAATTTTTCATTCATTTTTTTATTTTTTTTTAATTTATTTTGTTTAAAGAAAGCAAAATTGTGGCCATATCTAATTTATAAAAAGAATTTATTTTAAATTCTCATTCATTCCCTGAAATATCATTTAAAATCTGTTTTTTGAATATCCGTTAAATTAGTTTTATTTGTAACTTTCTCATTCATTTTTCTTCTCAAGAAGTAAATATCATGACCATTTATATCAACAAAATCTCAAAACTCTTCATTACTTTCTTTTTCTTATAAGCATTTTTGTTATTACTGTTGCTTATCAAATGTAATATTCATGCAACTCAATTCATATTCAATAAATATGTATTTGTGACATAGTTAATTATATAATAATATGAGGTCCTTTTTCATTTAATAAAATTAACTATGAAATCTTTCTTCATTAAGTGAATACATGTATTTTTCTTTTGTTGATATACACACAGTATGTATGTTTATGTAAGTATTCTGAAAGAAATTATGAGTTCTGATGATACTGTTTGAGATAGTGAATTTTGTTTTAAGCAGAATACATTGGACCATCAATTTTAGTCCATATAAGTCATTGTTCCTTTACAAGAAATTTGCATGAAAAAAAAGGACATAATATATACATGTTTGATTCTTTTTCATATTGGTCCTATTAAGTGGCTGTCCCTTATAACCAATGTTTTGCTTAAACAGAATCCACTATATAGATTTGATTTCAAAATGATGTCCATAAAATCAATTTCCTTGTCTTGAAAATGGGCAAATATTACCTGACGACATTTGTTTGAATTCAAGTAATTTTTCTGCCATTAAAAACTGATATTTTATTTTACCAATTAAAATAACTCAGTTTATTAATCAAACCTCTTTATTTTACCAATTAAAATAACTCAGTTTATTAATCAAACCTCTTTATTTTACCAATTAAAATAACTCAGTTTATGATAAAAATAAATTTTTATTTTTTGTATATCTGCATAAGATTGCTTTCTCTTGTATGAATTGGAAAAAAATCTTTAAGCTAAAAACACTTGTTTAGGATTTGAAATAGTTTATACTTACTGGGATGGGTTTAAAAACAATTTTAAACTCTCTTGTTAGAATTACAATTAAGAAAATTAAGTTGGTTAAATTTCAGATTTGTTATTTGAATCCTGGTTTTTTAATGTCCTCTCTTTCCTCATCATTTTTTTTCACACTCAGTAACCCCTTGCATCTTAGTGGCTTTATTCCTTGGTATATATTCCAGTTCATTTACACTGCAAAAAAATTAAAGATTTATTCTGTTGTCAGTCTGAAGTATGGGATAAATTTTAAAATTAGTAACAAATGTAAAATTAGTCTAGACATGCTGAAGAGATTTCAAGAATTCAAAAGACGAGATATAAAAATATTTTACATTTACAAACATTTAAGAAACACCTGACAGGATCAACTGTTTGCTTTGTTGTTTTTTGTTTGTTTTAATTTACTGATATCAAATTTAAATTTAACCTCAATAATCCTTTGTCTTCTTCAGTAAAATTCAGAATGTTGGACTGCAAAGAAACACTACCTTTTTTCTTCTCCCAAGAGAATGTAAAGCCAGGTGCAGGGTAAAGCATAAAAGCTTATTGATTTGTGATTTGCCTGTGTTGGTATTTTCCGACAAAAACAGTTCTGCTGTTATGTGTATGAGACGTGGGGTGAAGAGACGTGGAATTTTCCTTCAAGCATGTCAGTTTTGATTGACGGACAGAATTCTGGCTATTTTCAAAGAATCCATTTATATTCGGTAAAGATTCTGGGGGAAATAACCATTTTATTTGATCCCTCTTAATTTTCTTTTCTTTCTTTTTTTTCCTTCTTTGTTTACCTAGAATTCTCTGACTCTCCCCTCTTTTTCCATTAAATGGAAATAAGTTTTGCCTCATAAGTTAAAAGAGTCTTATTACAGAGCCAAATGTTGGTTCCAGTTGCTATAGCAACACTGCCAATATTGACTTTATACCCCAAATAGTTGTTCTTAAACTTTTGCCTTGCTTTCTATTTCATCTGATTTGGAATTACAAAACTGTAGAGATTTATTAGTTCTGTTTCTTCCTATAATCAATCACTTCTGATCACTATCTTGCTGATATGAAGACACATATAACAGAAAGCAAAACTGTATTTATTTATATCAAAACTGAAATTATTTAGGCTCAAAAATTATATTATGAAGTATTAATAATAAATTAATCACAAAAGTCTGTATCATTTAGTCAGGGATTGCTATAATGAAAATTTCTTCATCAGAACATCCTTTTTTTTTTACCTTTTTAGTAATTTTTCAACCAGTTCAAGGCGCAAAAGCCAGTCAAGGTAGATGGTTAGTAAATGGAGAAAATGCAGGTTATAAAGATATGTATGATAGATAACAGTTGACCCTAGACTTTTTTTTTTAAATCAAATTCACCCCAAGCAAGGCAGTAAAGCCACAAGGTGTTACTGGGTGTGGAAGAATTAGGAACAGAAACATTACTAATGAGCAGGAAGAGTATTCAGGAGGACAGTAGATAGTGATTGACATAGCATTTAAATTTTGGGAAATTAAAGTTGGCTGGAAAGCATGTACCTTGAAGAGAGTTCCACAAGTGAGAAGTGTGGGGAAAAGAAATTTGAAGAGGTTAAAATTATATTAGTAATCAGGAAAGTATCCTCTGGGGAGACTGTTCAACAAAGTAGCTATTCTTAAATATGTTAAAATATATAAGTAATAAACGAATAACTCAAAAATTGGAAAAAATATACATAGATTCAAACAAAAAACAAACTTAGAAATCAATAATTATAGACCTGAATAAACTAAAAAAAGTATTTAACTTGTCACCTGCTTGCTGGATTAGGTAGTTGAATTTTTCCTACCACTATTCAGGGCCTTTGTTGAATCCCTGGCAAAAGTAATGTTTTGGATTTTTATGATAGGCAACTCCTCCCTATTCAGAAGATTGACACAATATAATTTTCCGGTACACATTTATCCATCATTTGACTTTTTGCAACTACAAATGGATTCTGTTTATTTATTCTATCAGTAAATAAAAAATAAATTTGTAAATTATAAAAACTTCAGCTCTACTTTAGGCTTATGGCCATATCACATTGAAACACCAGTTCTCATATGGTCACTGAAGTTAAGCAACATTGAGCCTGGTCAGTACCTAAATGGAAGACTGCTTAGGAGTGGTATAATGGATAATGGCTCAGAAATTGGAAATCAGAGCTGAGTTCCAATTGGTTTTGTTATATTCACTTACATGCAAATACCCTTTGGTAATGTATGAATCCACCACTTCTCTCTCCAACTATGGGTTAATTAGTATCACTTGTAAATCAAATCAAAGATTTATCTCCAAAATCTCTTCTTAGAATCTAAAAATATTTTCTGGCTTTAAATAACCTGCAAAAGGTTGATAAGCTGTAAAAAACAAATCGGTCACCCACAAGCTCTACTTCATAAATATAAAAAATCTTTAATTCATGGATTTTAATTATTAATATTTATAAAAAGATTAAAAATGAAAATCTTACTTATAAATGGCTTGATTTTGGTTATTCTATATAAGAAACAAGTAGAGTACTTTACATTTTAGTACTAATTTGTTTTTGAAAAAAAAAATAACTATATACAAAGGTGGATCAATAAGTTTGCAGCCTGGTATAGTTATCTAAATAATTTTATCTGAAATTCTCAATGTATTATGTTTGATGAATAATTGAATGGCAGAATAGAAAGATTTTTATGTAACATGTTTTATCCTTCAAAAGAATTTCATCAGGTTAAAATAATGTGTGTAGGGGAAGGAAGCAAATAAATACATACATACATACATATATATATACATACATGTTTATGTGTGTATATATATATATATATATATATATATATATATATATATATATATTGTATTTAAGCAGCAATCCCTCTGTTCCCCTGTTTCATTATAGACGACTGTTAAGGTACTGCGATTAAGCTTTTCATTTAATTTTCCTTGTGTTTGTACAAGTGTATTCTTTTCTGGACAGAAATGTTCTGCATTTTCAAGCACTTTCACCTATACTTTTGGCCATTACCAAAGATGATTTCATTTTTACTTTTTAACTGTATGGGTTGTGTTGTATGTATCTAGAGTTATAGGGATGTTCTATTTTCAAAACACTACTAGCACATTGTGGCCGTGTTCATAATTAATATTAAGTGTTGGCTTTTTCTTTTATTATTAAGACTTCCATTATTTTTAACCTTTTTTTAAATGTGGATGAGGTTATTATGCTTGTATTTTCTACTAGTATGTTTTGAGTGGTGTCTGGTAAGTTTGTGTGTGTGTTTAAATGAGTTCTAACGAAGCTGTGGTCAGATAGGTGTAACATAAGTCATCTTGATAGGCATGTAGTAGTGTGACCGATGTCATTATTTATAAGTTTGGTTTGATCAGGAACATGGTTCCTTAAGGAGATTTGAACTCGTAAATAATGTTGGTTCTTTGTAGTTTTGATTTTGCAGGTGTGTTGTTATTTTTGACAATAAGGTTAGCTGTTTTAAACTTTTTGTAATAGATAATTAATTTAATTTTTTTGTTCAGGTCAACTGGGGTAGTGTATTTCACTATATTTCTAAGTTATATAATATTAATGGATATTTCAGCAGCAACCTTTCTTTTAAACATCTTTTTATTAAATATGGCAGACAAGATTTAATTAATCTTTTTTTTTATTTAGTTTTTAAATCATCTTTCTATTTTTCCATTTTGTAAGAGTAATGGAGTACAGAAATTTACCATAATTTTCATTGTCTAAGTCCATTTTCAAGAATTTTTTCTTTTTAAAATAAAAAGATGCTCTCATGAATTCTAGCCATGCTCAACAAGCAAAGGATTGTAATAAACACTCCTATTAAAATCAACATGATAAAATACAACTTAAACATTCAAAACATGAGCAAAATATGAATTATATAAATTATATCTGTAAAAAGACAATTTGAAAAAAAACAAAAGGGTATCTTCTTTACCAACACATTTTATCCTCTATGTAAAATAAATTCCTTACATTTACCTTAATAAAATCCATCAGAAGACAATATGTTGGTAAAGAAATGTTTTTCTTTTGTCATATATATATATATATATATATATAGTACAAGTAATCAATCCGTTGGCATATAATCTGGGTGGATACTAGTAATATTAATTATTAAAACTGTTCCATAGAGAGCTCAATGTTTTTATTTTAACAGAGCATATATATTTTTTACAGCAAAAAAAAAACAAAACAAAAATTACCTCAACATAAAGATAGTTTAGGGACTGATGATAGCCACGCACAAAACAGCATGAATAGACTATCTCTATGTTGAGGTAATTTTTGTTTTTTTGCTGTAAAAAAAAAATTATATATGGAATAGTGGATAGCAGTTAGGATTGAGGAATCGGAGAGCCAAGTTCGAATTGCAATTGAATCCATTACATTCACTTACGTGCTAATAGACTTGGAAAAGGTATGAATCCTTTTCTTCTACCCCCCCAGCTATGGATAAATAGCAGGACAGACCAGGTTCTATAGCCTTGGATGGCAACTGGTCCATGGGAAGGACAACTCTGAATTCAAAACCTACGGAGGGTCGTTTGGGGGCCTTGTTGCACATAGTGCACCAGGTCTCTGTATGCGACCCTTCAAAAAGTGTGGTTGGTTCTGCACAAAGCCTTCACCATTATAATCAAATCATATGTGCTGGTGTTTGGTCTGTCGGTTCCTAGGAGATGAGCTGCTTGACCATCTTATGTCAAATATGAAAGGAGAGTCCACCATATATATATACATATATATATAATAATTATTTTTTTGTCTCCATCGCAACACATAAATTACTATGTCTCGAAACTAAAGCTTAAATCCTAAAATTTAACTTTAAAGTTTGAACTTAAAATTCAGAGCTTGATTCCATCCTCAAGCGATGTTAAGAATAACTTACAAAAAAATTTGAATTTATTCTATTTTTAAGTTTGTGGTATTAAGAGAATTCCCATTTTTTTATTAGGGGGTGTTGGATGTAGAAAGCAAGTGTACATTGACTTTCTTTCAAGCTGTCAAGTTATTATTGTCTGGTTTATTTAAATTTATTAAGGTTTATGCTACAATATATTTGGCATATATACATATGTATATATATATGTGTGTGTATATATATATATATATATATATATATATATATATATATATGTGTATATATATATATATATAAGCAAATATATGGATATATATCCGACAGTATGAAGAAAAATATACGGAAAAACAAACAAAAATCCTAGTATGCAATTATGCTGTTTTAATGTTAATATAATGTCAACGTCGGACGTTTCGGTCTAATAGACCATCTTCAGGACATATTCATAAAACATAATTAACATTAGACTATATGCAATTTAACATGAAAAAGACGATGGACACAAGAGCAAGATTAATCCAAACAGATAACTGAAATTTTTTTATAAGATCAGCGTTCCGTTTTAATATGATCATGTTGTCGTCACATGGGCGATGTTGTGAAAACGTATTCGAAGATGATTTCAAAATATTAGATAAGCTGAATTGAACGATTTTCTCATATAAATGTCTAATGTTAATTATGTTTTATGAATATGTCCTGAAGATGGTCTATTAGACCGAAACGTCCGACGTTGACATTATATTAACATTAAAACAGCATAATTGCATACTAGGATTTTTGTTTGTTTTTCTGTATATTTTTCTTCATATATATATATATGTGTGTGTGTGTGTGTGTATGTGTATATATATGCATAAAACTCTCCTCTATGGTACCTAGACTCTACGGATTTAAATGCATTACTAGATTGACAGCAAGATCTCATTTTACAGTTGTGATAGATAGTTGTGTAACCATAAGTCCTATGCTAACAGTTTATTTTTACGCTTCTTGCTTTTCACTCAAGTTTGAACTTCAAAAATTTAAATGCAATGCCAGTTGTTATCTTTTGTCCTCTTAAATTCTGCTCTTTTATTGTTCTTGCTCCTTAATAGTGTTTCTCTTATATTCTTTCACACTCAGTAACCCACTATGTGTTAGTGGCTCTGTTGCCTTCCTGTGGGTGACATGATAAAAAAAATTAAATGAAGATATATGTAATATATAATTAATTCAATAAGAACATTATTTTAGTCTGCTGAAGTCCTTTTGAACAATAAAATGCATTACATGGAATTTTTTTTTATTTTATCATTCAATTCCCCACCATTAGTCTGATATATAGAGTTTATCTATCATATTTTCCCTATAAAGTTTGATCTATAATATATACCCCTATATTAAATTCATTGATAACAACAACATTTTTTTCACCATTAGTCAGGGGATTTGTTGATCCACCTATGTATATAAAAAGAATTAGTTTACATTTAATAAAATCACATTAGTGAAAAATGCAATGAAAATTAATCTTACTAACCATGGTTTACAAGTTTTTCTTATAAGCCTTAGAATACATAGTATGTTGGGAATGTATTAGCTATAGAAAATTCAACAATCCACATACTTTAAAAATAATATTTAAAAAAGCTACTAAAAAATCTTGCTATATTGCCAAACATTATGTCTAGCCAAGTTCGACATTATTTCCATGTTTTATTTACAAATATATTGGTCATCCTAAAATACTTTAGATTTTTATAATGCAGAAATTTTATTCTTAGTAGTAGTTTTTGATACCTCTCAGTGGTATCATCCTATCAATGATTAATTTTAGTCAACTGACAATGCCCAAGTTCTTTGGAGTTTAAATTGAGTCATTTTTTCATTGTTGAACCACAACTACAACTAAATCGTGAAAATAAGATATTGTTATCAATGAGTGTGTTGTGAGAAAAAAAAAACCCAAAACAACTGAGTTACAATGAAGGAATCTATAAGGTTCAATGATAGTAACATTCCGAAATATTAACAGCAATTCTTTTTAAAGTCCCACAGTCAGCCTGTCTTTTTAGGATCCTTCAAATGAAAGAATCCCTTGCAATTTTTCGAATAGAAAATTTATAAGGATTTTTATAATACATACATACATACATATATATATATATATATATTCACACAAAATACAAGATTGATATCTTAAAATATTTGCAGCCAAACGATGCATATATGCATCTTGTTGCATATTGCCTCTGACGCACATATTCATCTGTTCCTTGGTTTTATTTAAAAAGGATATATATTTTTTCCAAAAAGTTTTGCTTATGTTTTTTTTTTTTTTTTTTAATTTTTCTCTAAATAACTATAAAAACATTGTCAGTGTTGTTATTTTTTACCTTGATTTATAGAGCTGATTTTTGGAAAACAAAAACAACCATGACGCACAAATGCATCACATGACACTATTGAGAGAAAAAAAAAAAAAAACATTGCTGAGGACGGGGCAAAAACTACCATTATTTATAGTTTAATAAATTTAATTTACTAAAAATAAACCATAAATAGTCTTATATATCAATCCCTAATGGTAATTCTAAGAAAAACATAGATGTTATTATACAAGTGTTCAAATATCAAAGGTTACAGTGAATACATTAATAAATTTAATTTTATATATCTAAATAAAGCATAAGCAGTTTTATCTAACCATTTCAAATGGTAATGAAAACAAAAACATAGATGTTATTATATAAGATGTAAAATATCTAGAGTAATGGTAAATATATGAAGTGTTCATAGTGATTACAAATCTTACAAATGCTAGTTTAATTCTCCAAGATATGGTGGGGAAGAATTTACCATTTTTCTTAAAATATACTATGTTTGTATATTATCTCTAAATACTTAAAAAAAAAAAAAAAAAGACAAAGGCATTAGATTATCATTGCAAACATTTGACAATATTTATATTATTCGGACTGTTGTCCTCATCTTTGCTGTCATAGTCACGTTTCGTGTAATAAAGGGTTTGGTTCAAAATTCCAATCACCGGAAGAAGGCCAGAGCGTACAACAACCGAAACGTCATTAATATGACAACAAAGATAAGAACAACAGTCCAAACAATGTCAATAGTAACAATACCTCATCTCAGAAATATAGAATGATATCACTGTAAAATTGATTAATGTTTTTTTTATTATAAAGACAATGAGAAAAGTAACTGTAAAGAAACAAAAATAGAACTAAGATTAGTATGACTTCATTCTCTTGACAACTCAGAAAGTGTGTATAAATGTGTATAAATTTACCAATTTAAATGAAAAGTCAAATATATTGACAAAAATTATTTGTCTTGAACCTCTTTGAAAATGGAACAGCAACAGTAATTTCAAACAAAACATACCAGTTATTAAAATCTGACTATGCATCAGCTTAGTTTGTGTGTGTGTATTTGTGTGGCTGCAAGAATACTTGAAATTACCTGGATTTTAATTGCTTTTGGAGTCATCATTAACTTTTGTTGATTAAATTTCTTTTGTCATATCCAATTTTTGATGTTACAAATATAGATGAAACAGAAGAGAAAAAAATAAAAGTGCCCATTTAAAAGAAGAATGTTTATCCTATTTCAAATAAAATACAAATTTACATATAAAATTTCATGGAACTGAATCAACAGTTTTAAATTTATAGACATATACACAGAAAATGTATGTTATAAGAACTGTCTTAAAATCTTCAATTCATTATCTCGGAAATTTAATTTAATAATCAACCAATTTTTTTTTTTTTTTTTTTTTTTTGGGTGAAGTCCTGTGATTGAGTATAAATCATCTATACTTAAATGTGATCAAATTCAGGGGACTTAACTCTGGATGATTAGCAAATGTAATTTCAGAATTGCCCATAGAGAAGGGGTTAATGAATAGTTGACAGCAGTTCATTATAAATACAAAGATTAGAAAAAGCTTGGTTTATGAAACATCAGGTTTAAATATTGGGCATCAGAGGTTCAAATATGGGTGGGATTGTGTTTTCCACTTGTTGATGAAAGACCTACTTACCTACAAAGATCATTTCAGCACATTATATCAACATATTTACATATAATGTTCAAGTCCTATAAAGTTGAATGAATGATGAGTAAGTCCAACAATAAAGTGGCTTTAGCTACACTTCATAAGATTATTAGGAGTTCTTTCAGTGTGTCTCCTTTGATGTAAATTGATGCCTATTCATTGTGCAAATGTAAGGTATGTTAATTGCAATGATTACTTTCTATTTATCCATTAATAGAATTTGCTCCTAAAATATATTCTTAACATTTTACTTTAAGTGTGCATACCTGTCTGTGGTTTCATTTGCACACAAACATAGTAAGCAAGTTTTTTTAAAAAATAAAAAATTAAAAAAAAAAAAGGTTGTGAAATTTAGAGATAAGTGAAGACATCATTATAGAAAACTCTTCACTTGAAGAAAAAAAGAAAAAAGAAAAAAAAGACTTTCTTGTTTTTCATTTCAATTTTAGCAGGGCTTAAACCATTGTTCATATCCCCTGAAGGGATTGTCATTGTCTCAAATTCTTTTTATATTTTGATGTAATAAAATTCTCATTTGCTCTCATTCTCTTAAAAATTTAAAGTTATTGTTTTTTTTTGTGTTGTTTTAATTAAATAATTAAGATTTTTTCATGGAATGTCAAACACATTTCTTTTGGCACTGAAGATCAATTTCTCTCCAATTTTATTTTCCAGTTTGACAGCTTTTTCTTTCTTTTTAAAATTATAATTTCAGTCATCAAAGATGATGTATGACTTACAAATCATACTTTTGGAGCTAAACAGGTACAGTCTTAAATTCTTTGAATTTTTGGATTAAGTATTTTAACTTTTCACTAATTTTCTTAATCTTCCTTTTTACCAATGCTTTTGATTGAATACACACCAACATTTAAAATAAATACCATGAAGTTTAAATAAATGAATAGTTTCTAACAAAAAACAAATTGCTATTCCATATCCTGAAAGCTCATCTTATATGAACAATGCCTTATCTTATTCAAACACGGAAGAATATAGCTAAACAGAGCTCAATTCTACAGTTATTTTTTTTTTTACACCCCAAGCAAGGCAATAGTGCCACTAGGATGCAGGGTGTTACAGGGAGTGAAAGAAAATTAGAAAAGTTTAGTGAGGAAAAGGCCAAGAATAATAGTAAGTGTCAATAATGAAAGCAACATGAATTGGCTGGAAATTGGTACAGACTCTAGAATAGTGTTGCCTCAGGGTTATCCACCAGACATGCTTATAGAACACCTATCCATGTGTAACATGGCAATGCAAGAACCTCAATATTATGCAACTGTTGAACAGAGCAGCGTCTCTAATCGCTACCTAAGAGTTTGAGATAGTTACTACCATTCAAAATAAAGCAACTAGAAAACTACCAACCCTGTATACTCGACATGGAGAGTTGTATCCTCCATCCAGTCATATCACTAAAAAGTCATTGCAATCACACTTATTAAAACCTCAGAAGAAGGAAACAGAGAGTCCATCTTAAACAGGAAACAAGGGATAAACTTCTACTCCTGTTCAAAAAATAGGGAAGATATATAAGAATGAGTAGGATAGAAAAATCTAGATACACATAAATATATTGCACATACATATAAATATATTTCTTCCTCAGGTATTATAAATACATTGCTCAGTGTTATGAAACAGAGCTATAAGTATATAATGTCAATAGCATGACCTTGAGTTTCATGCAGTTCTTGCAATCTTTAGGTGCACCTGAAAACTGCAATATATATATATATATATATTGCAGTTCTTGCAGTATATATATATTTATATATATGAGTTAAAGATAATGAGAATCCAACAGGATGATATAATAAAGAACAAATAGGAAATGTATATGAATCTACCATATTTCACTTTTATTAAAGCGTCGTATAAAACTAGACTCTGAGGTCAACACTGATTGACAACCTGTTTCATACTTGAAAGCAATCATCAAGCTTAGCAGTGTTGCCCACTGTGTCCACTTTTATATTTACACACAATCTATCTCTGACCTGACATTGGCCACTTTTACCCATAAATATAGCATACTATATTTTTATCATTATATGTATAGTATCAAAAATTAGGAAATCAGCCAATTTTCTATAATTAAAAGTTCTACATGTTAAATTTTTTATCTTTTTATATGGGTATTGAACACTTTTTTAATACTACTCTTTCCTGGTCTAATTCAACTCTGACCATTAGCTTCTTTATTTTATACATATATATATATATATATATATATAAATTTATTTTATTTGAACATTATTTTTTATGGATACTCATATTCAGATAGATGCTCTGTTTTTAATTAAAAAAGTATTTTTATACAACTACCTGAATATTGGAGAAATCTTGTCAGGAGTGTATATATATATATATATATATATATATATATATATAGATCAATAAAAAATATTAAAAATTTAAAATCTTCAGACACTGGGTTGTATATTAATATTCATTCATTTTTATTATTTCATTTAGATTCCTCAACTAGTTTATATATATATATATATATATATATATATGTATATTAATATTAATATTCCTTTGTTTTTTATTATTATTTCATTTAGATTCCTCACCTAGTTTATATATATCTATATATAGAGAGAGATCCGACAGTATGAAAAAAATATACTGAAAAAACAAACAAAAACCCTAATATGCAATTATGCTGTTTTAATGTAGATTTTTGTTTGTTTTTTCAGTATATTTTTCTTCATATATATATATATATATATATATATATATATAGATTAAATAATTAAGAAATAGACAGCCTTAAGTTTCTATGACTATAATTTATTTCCCCAGAAAATATATTTTTCCTAGTTCATATTTTATGGGGAAATAAATTATAGTCATGGAAACTAAACGTTGTCTATTTCTTAATTAATAGTTGGTCTGATTTTACATTGAGCTCTCTGGATCACATCCTCTTTGGAATTATCCACACAAATTACCAAACCCTTCATTACCTTACTATATATATATATATATATATATATTGGCACTAGCATTTGGCAACCCAGCTGATATTGGTGATAGACATATTTTACAATGTTTTTGTGTAAAAACTGGGCTTTCTTCTTCATATTTTCAATTTCAAGAGTTCATCCATAAAGTAGTATTTGTGTCTAATTTTGAAAGTAAACAAAGCTTTACTACTGACTAGTAACACACTACTCATCAACTTACCCTTATTTAGCTGTTAACTTAATTTACAGATGACACTAATGTTCTTACCAATAAATGAGATCTGACTTTGACTGTAGTATCACTTATTTTTACTACTATTTTTTACACAAATGTTTCATTCTTTTTAGATTCTTAGCTAAATATTCTTTTAGTCCAATGACAGCTGAGAAAATATTAATGAAATGTGGTAAAATTTTGTGTATAGTGGATTTGTTTAGAACTTTGACAAAGCAAGTAAAATTGGTTAGTGAGTTAAAATTTTCTGTTTTTTGGGTTATTTTTTTTTTTGTTTTTTTTGTTTTTTTTACTAATTTTCATCTAATACAAGGCCCAAGAGTTCCTCAAGGTAGAGGGTTACTAAATTGGGTGTGTGATATGAACTAAAGAGGAGAAAGTAAGAAGTGAAGATTGAGGATATGGGGGATAGATAATGATTGATCTTAGACTTTGAAAAGATTAAAATTGTAATGTTTGGGGAAGCATCCATGTTTTGTTCCACAAATTAATCGTTCTTAGGAAGAAGTTTTCAGAGTGAAGTGCACTTCCTGCCAAAAGAATACATAGGAAATAAGGGTGATTCAACCTCGTGGATGTAACAAGGCAGTTCTTGGCTGTAAAGTTCTCAGCTGGTGATACTAGTGGTCAAATGTCTTGTACCAAATTGTCTGGAGTCAAAATGTCTGATATCCAAATGACCGTGCCCAATGGTCCAATTCCACTGTGTGTGTGGATATATAATGAGAAAGATATTTCTTGCCTAATTAATAGTGAAATAAGTTAATATTATTAATTAAAAAGAAATCAGTTTTTGTTAAGGAGTTTCAACTATCATTTTGAATAATTTGGAAAGAGTAAAGTTATCAATGTGGTGGAATTAAAATAAGGACATCCCATCTCCAGTCTTGCTTATAACCATCTAATACTATAAAATAAAACATTTTCAGCATTAAAACTGAATTAGTTAAGTTTCTACTGAAAGTTGTTATTGTCCCCTGGGACGTTGTCTTCACACTCCCCATTCAAGAATGTGCTTCTGAGGTCTCCTCCTGGGTTAAAGCTGGAATCGAGGCTTTCATCCCCTCAAGGAAATATAAGGTCAAATGGCGCTCCTCCCCCTGGTTCTCCACTGCTTGCTCAGCTGCCATTGCCCATAGGAATCACTTTTTCCACCTTTATCATCGCGACATGTCTGATTGCAATAGACGTCTCTTTGTCTCTGCCTGTAACGAGTGTAAGCATGTCCTCAATGAAGCAAAGTCACTATTTGCTGCTCGAATGAAAGAACATATTGCATCTTGCAAATTCGGCTCCAAGGATTATTGGCATCTCTGCAAGAGCATACTTAACAATAGCAAACCCTCTATACCTCTTTTGTTCAACCAGTTTGAGGTTCTGACCTCTTCTGCCGACAAGGCTGAATGCCTTGCTTGGAAATTCTCATTCAATTCAATGCTCAACTCTTCCGGTGTACCCACACCTAATTTACCCCTTCGAACTGAGGCTCAATTGAGCGACTTGCACATAACCCCGTCAGCGGTTCTGTGCATCATCTCTAAATTAGACCCCCACAAGGCTAGTGGTGGAGATACCAGCCATTGTCCTGAAGAGATGTGCACTTGAACTGGCCCCTGCCTTTTACAAACTATATAACTACTGCATCAATGAATCTTGTTTTCTACCCTGTTGGAAGTCCTCATCCATTGTTCCTGTCTTTAAGAACTCTGGAGACCCTTCTAATTACCGTTCTATCAGTCTCTTACCACTCTTCAGTAAAGTTTTTGAAGCTTTAATCAACGTGGAAGTGGTTATACACCTTACATCCCGTAATCTGCTCTCCGACAAGCAATATGGTTTCTGCTTTGCCCGTTCTACAGCTGATGTGCTTACGGCCATAGCTGAAATTGTTTACCAAACACTTCATAATAACAGAGAAGCTTGTGCCATGGCTCTTGATATCTCCAAAGTGTTTGATAGGGCTTGGCATGCCAGCCTTCTTCACAAAATTCAGGGTTATGGAATTACAGGTTGATTGTTCAACTTAATACAATCATTCCTGTCGAACCGTACATTGAAGGTCGTTGTCAACAGATTCTCCTCCAGCTCCTATCCCACAAATGCAGGTGTTCCGCAAGGCTCTATCCTAGGCCTTACTCTGTTCCTTATCTTCATTAATGATCTTCCTGATGTCATAGGTTCCCAAGTAGGCATCTATGCCGACGACACTACTATTTACTCCTGCCTTAAAAACAAATCTAGTGTCACCAACAAAACTAACCTGGCTGTTTGTCTTGAAAAGGACCTCCAATCAGTTGTTTACTGGGGCAGGAATTGGCTGGTTAACTTTAATGCCTCAAAAACAAAACTACTCTCTATTACTCACCAGAGAGAACCATCCCTGCCTCCCATTAGAATGTCTGATGTTCAACTCCACAAGAGCACCTCTTTGCAACTGCTTGGTCTCACATTGTCCGCTGACCTGAGATGGAATGAATACATTGAGTCAATAGCTTCATCCACCGTTAGGAAAGTTGGCTCCCTGTGCTGCGGCAGGAAATTTTTCTCACCAGAGTCGATCCTTCAAATCTACAAATCAACCATTCACTCTTGCATGGAGTATTGCTGCCATATATGGTTTGGCACCACTTCTAATTGTTTCAAGGTCCTTGATAAAATCCAAAGACGGATATGCAATGTAATTGGTCTTGATCTGGCATATCATCTGCAGCCTCTCTCTCACAGACGTGCTGTTGCCTCCCTCTGTCTTTTTTACAAATACTTTCACAGTAACTGCTCCAATGAGCTTCTTTCACTGGTTCCCAGACTTCATGATTTTAAGCGTTCAACTAGGCTAGCACCTCGCTCTCACCCTTTCACTGTCAAAACTGTTAAATGTAGCCGTCTCTTCTATTCCAATAGCTTCATGTCTCGTACTTCTCGCCTGTGGAACGCCCTCCCCATTTCTTGTTTTTCAGATAGCTATAATCTCCAACTATTCAAATGTAACGTCAATCAACATCTCCAGATGCCCTGATCTATCCCCTAACCTTCTCTTCATCCTTTCTTCTATCACTTCTCTTTGTTCTCACTCCAACTCTGTAAACCCTTGCATGCTAGTGGCTTCCCACCTTGCTTGGGGTTGAATGCTTAAAAAAAAAAAAAATATTGCAATCATCATCAGCCTCATGACTGGGTGTGGCCATAGTGTCACTATACAAATTAAGCAGTTCTCTCTACATATGGGTTGAAAGCTGGTGAGTTATTTATATTTGTATAGTACAGCTCTGACAAGTAGAACTGTCAGAGCCAATATCTCTTCAGGTTAACTCACAGCCAGTGTCATCCATCAGGAACATTCTATCTTGGCCATTAATTTCAGTCTAGGAAGCTCTCCGCCCCACAATGCCATGACATCATCACAGTGGCTGCATACATTATTATAAAGTTCTGTTTGCCCCATTGAGCTAGATGACCATTGACTCTAGAAGGATGTTTATGTATCCTTTGACAGGTTTTGTTTTTAATACTGCTGGTTGTGTAGCCACAATCCTCACCAGGAAAGCTTGGTAAGGGAAACTTGTTTAATCCCCATTGGCCTGAACATACTGAGTTCATGGTACCAGTAACAATTCTAGACATAAAGCATGAACAAAATAATGTAAATATCAAAGCAAATTCCTATATATATTTAATCATTTCACCCCAAGCAATGCAATAATGTCACTAAGACACAAGGGGTTACTGGGAGTTAAAGAGAATGGGAAGATTTTAATTAGGAGAAAGGACAATAAAAAAACAGGTTCCAAGAAGATGGTGATGGAAATTGCATTTAAATTTTTGAAGATTGTAGGCGGAACGAAAGCAAGAAACTGGGAGAGAGTTCCACAATCTAGAAATATAAGAAAAGAAACTATTAGAATAGAACTTGTTACATCTAGCTATATCTACAGTAAAACGATGAGACCTAATTGCCAATCTAGTAGTACGCTTAAATTCATGCACTTGAGATACCAAGGAAGAGAGCTCATTAGAACAATTGCTATGGAAATATAGAAAAGACACAGGGAAGCCATGTCACAGTGGTGGGAAAAAGACTGAAGTCATGATGCCAGGTCAGGACCAATAACATTACAGACTCTTCTTTGGATTTTCTCAAGAATCTTGTGATATATAAAATAATGGATGAAATAAATTTGTTCATTTAAATGTTAAATATCTCTATTCTGAGTTTCATTGAATTATATCTACTCTTCAGAAAACTTGATGATGAACTTTTTCATTTATTATTATTATTAGAGCTCTATCTTTTGATATTGAGCACTATAATTACAAAAACTGCTTGTCTTAAATATGTAATCTTTCAGAATTACCCTGCTCGACTAATTCTGAACAGAATACTATCTTTGTTATATATAGCTAGCATCTATTACTTTGTAATGCACAAAACATATGCTGTTTTTAGCTTTCTTTATCCATATGTGATGAAAAACTGCTTAAATATCCAAGCATCTCCATGGAATAGTTGAAATATGGATGACTTAAAACAACAAAACCTGATATTAGCCACAATTGCAAAAGTATATCTCCAATATTAAAACATGGGTCATATAACAGGCAAAACTGTAGCCTTATTATAAAATACGAGGATAATATTAAAATAGAATAAATATTGATTGATGTAGATGTATTAAATCTTATAATAATGGCTACTGGGGGCCACTTAAGAGAGACAAAGGATATGTTTGGAATATTACCTTAATGGCCGCCCTTTTATGTCATAGTTAAGTAGCAGACAAGGGAATGCTTAAGCTGTGATTCATCGTAAGCTATCAGTATTCAGAGTGAACTTTTGATCCCCAGCCTCTGAGATTTCAAGCCTCTGGCCCTCAATAAGATAACCTGATCTGGTAACTGGATACAAATGACTTGTTGACAAATGCCAGTGGCCTGTATCCTCTCCTGCAAAAATATTCAATGTTATTTCAATTTCATTTTGTACTCTTATTATTCACTGTATTCCAAGTTATTCAAAAAAAAAAAAAAAAAAAAAAAAAAGACAGAAATCACTTTACTCAAGAAAAGGATGCCATCCCAATGACTAAGAACCAGTCATCAAATAATTCCTGTCACAAAAAAATAGTCTGAGGATCAAATGGTAGGCAATCCAGTCCTACAGGACAGGTAGGTGATACTAATTAATTTCACAATTTAAATCTTTTTTCTATTTATTTCTAACAATAAAACTGGTAAAAAGAAAAAATATTTTATTAAACACTTATAGAGACATGTGCTAATAATATTCTCTCATGAAAAATAAGAAATATTTTCTCTTAATTGATGTACAGATGTTATTGTATAAGTAGTCATTTATAATATGGTTCAAAGTTATTAAATGCATCAAAACAGTCATTCATTTTTATGATTATACTAGCTTAAAAGCCACCCTATCAGGTGTCATTTAAGCTAGTTTCTGCAGAGGGCTCTTGATTTGGCCTTCAGCCTGTTTAGGAGTTTGAAAGTTCTGAAGCCTTTTCATATTCTCAGCATTGGAAGCCCTCCTGGCAGCCATTTGATCTAGGTTCTCATTTGCACAGGTCTTTCTTTTCCTCACTGCAGCCTTAGCTCTTTTGATTGCAATCTGGTCCTCTGTTGGCAGAGATCTCTTTTTGCGAGGCATAGTGTTACTGTGTGCAGTAGGCAACAACAAACTACAGAAGAACTCAAAAATGTTTGCTGCATTAACATTTAAGCTTAGCTTTTAAAAGTTCACCAATAATTCTTCTGCCACCACTTAATTTAAAGACAGTTTGATGTGCATAGATCATTACTTTCTGTACAAACAATTATTTTTATTTCATGGATGACTTTCGCTGGATTTCGAAATTAATTTTGATTATTCCCAAATTTATTTCCAAATTATAAAAATTGTTATCATACAAAAAAATCACCAAAAACAATCACAGTAATGAAAACTTGGGAATTCAAAATTTCTGTAATATGAGCTATTGAAAGTTAGAGAGTTGTGTCCCTTTAATTGAAAAAATGTGACACTGAAATTCACATTTATTATATAGATATAGTGACAGTAAATTGTTAAAGCAAACAGAATAATTCAGTAGGAATTAGTTTACTATAAAAATGCATTGCAATTGATTCTTACAATGAAAATGTATATGATTTTACTTGTAGAAATGCACTGCAAATGATTTTTGCTATAAAAATGCATTGCAAATGATTTTTACTATGAAAATGTATTGCAAATGGTGTTTACTATAAAAATGCATTGTAAATGACCATGAGTAGGATTTATCAACCATATACATCAAAACTTTAATCACTCTAATAACTTCTGTTGTGACACAGCATATACTAAAACTTTTTTTTTTTTTAAGCATTTCACCCCAAGCAAGGCAGGAAGCCACTAGGACGCAAGGGGTTACAGAAAGTTTAGAGCAAGATCAGATAGGAGTGATAGAAGAAAGGATGAGAGTAGTGGATAGATCAAGGCAACTGGAGATGTCGATTGACATTACACTTGAATAGCTGGAGATTATAGCTCACAGGGAAACAGGAATAGGGAAGGGAGTTCCACAGGCGAGAGGTGTGAGACATGAAGCTATTAGAGTAGAAGAGATGGCTACATTTAGGAGTTTCAACAGTGAAGGGGTGAGAGCGGGATGCCAGCCTCATAAGGCGCTGGAACTCATAACGTCTGGGAACCAGCGAATGCAGCTCCTCAGAACAATTTCCATGAAAGTATTTGTAGAACAGACAGAGGGAGGCGACGGCGCGTCTGTGAGAAAGTGACTGTAGACAAGACGCCAGGGCAGGGCCAACTACATTGCATATTCGCCTCTGGAGCCTATCAAGAAGGGGCACCAGACCATATATGGCAGCAATACTCCATGCAAGGGTGAATTGTTGATTTGTAGATCTGGAGGATCAACTCTGGGGAGAAAATCTTCCTGGCGCGGTTCAGGGAGCCAACTTTCTTTGCGGTGGACGGGGCAATTGACTCAATGTATTTATTCCATCTCAGGTCAGCCATCAACGTGAGACCGAGAAGCCGCAGAGAGTTGCTCTTGAGAAGTTGAGCGTCAGACATTCTAATGGAGGGAAGGGAAGGATCTCTGTGGTGATTAATAGAGAGCAGTTTTGTCTTAGAAGCGTTGAAGTTGACCAGCCAATTCATACCCCAGTTCACAATCGATTGGAGGTCCTTTTCGAGACACACGACCAGGTGAGTTTTGTCAGCTAGAAAACAAATATAAAAAATATAATTCAAAAAGTTAAGACTTACATATATTGCAAAGTATTTATCTGAACTGTGCCTTTTTTTCAGCTGATTCAGTTAATTTTAGCTCAACATTATGGATGAGAGAAAATCACTTCAATAACTTAAGGGATTTAGCAAGCTTTTTCTTCAAGAATTTTGTTTTAGCAAGTCCTGGAGTAAGATTTATATATGTCGTATTAAAGAAATGGAACAAAGTGGGAGGGTAATGAGTGAGCAACAAGGAGCAGGAATTTGTGGTTAGCCTTGTCTTGTCATGGCACTAAAATAGATTTTTATTGCTAATGAGTTTTCTATAGAAAATCATTCAAAGTAGTTTTATTAGAGAAATGTGTAGAAAATATGATTGTTATTAATCAAGAGTTAACAAAAGCATTACTAAAACAATAGTTATTATTGTTGTAACCTAGGGAAGGTTACTAAATAGAATAATCACACGAAGGTTGGTAATGAATGATAATACTGAGGACAAGAACAACACACATAAGATTTGCCAGCGGCACATACAAGAAGTAGTCAACTGCTAGAAGTGAATCATGTGAATTCCACAATGAATCTCCAACTGCAGACCAACATACAGTATTTACTACTGTATTCATGTGAATGTGGATATACGCATTATTGTCTGTAGGTATGCTACAACAATTATCTATAAGTATATATTTTCTCAAGTGATATATGTGTTTTTTTGTATAAAAATGCAGAAACATTGCATCGCACACAACTACAATATAAGATGATTTTAAAGTCATATTTCAGTGTTTAGAAATATCTAGAGATATAATAACTGATATAAAATATACAACAAAGTACAAAAAAAAGGGAATATGTGAAAACCAATTGAATGTTAAATAAAATTAATTTCATTTCATTTTTTATATATGTTAATGTTTTGCTATCTTACATGAGACATGTTGAAGTAATGGATTGTGGCTTGAACTGAAGAAGTAATGGATTGTGGCTTGAACTGAGGAAGTAATGGATTGTGGCTTGAACTGAGGAAGTAATGGATTGTGGCTTGAACTGAGGAAGTAATGGATTGTGGCTTGAACTGAGGAAGTAATGGATTGTGGCTTGAACTGAGGAATTGGATAACCAAGTTTGAATTCCAGTCAAGTTCATTACATTCACTTATGTGCAAATACCCTTAGGAAATGTATGAAATCATTCATCTCTTCTCCCCAATCCCGACTATGGGTAAATAGAACAGACTGGGTTCTATAGCCTTGGGTGGCAACTGGTCTGGGAAAAGGAAAACTCTGAATCCAAACCAGCCTGGTGAGTGTTGAGTTCCATCAGGCTATCTTGCCCAAGACGCAGATCTTCTACTGTGGCTGCAGTAAATGCAGTGCCCCTATGACTCTAACAAGTTACAGGACCTGGGATTATGATTTTACATTAGCATTTTCGAAACACAAATAATAAATCATGAACATGGCACCCCTGCTACATTAAACACTGCAGTCAATTTGAAATATTTTAACAGTTAATTAAGAATTAAAAAATATATCTGTGAAAAAAAAAGCAACAAAGATTGCACATAGAAAATAGACTAAAATAAAATGCCTTCCATCAGTATGACTGATGCTAACCTCCAGAGAGTGACTACTTCTCGAGCTAACATATTCAGCTGGTATGAAGTGGAAAGACTATATTGGATCCATTGCTAGGTCAGCTGCTAAGAAAGTTGGTTCACTGTGTCATACTTGACAATTTTTGTCTGATGTAATGAATATGCATACACTTGGGTTTCTCCTCACAGTAATATGATTGGCCAGTGTCAGCCATAAATACAGACTGATATAGAGGTACATGAACTACGGCTATGGCTCACCACTACGATGAGGACCAGTTCATTACGGTTACCTGCTAGATTGTCCTACCCGGTTATAGTAGCCCAATACCACTTTGCTACTTTGAACAAATATATCCCTTTCCGGGACATATCACTATCTTATATATGTATAAGTCTATAATTCATCCTTGCTTTGAATATTGTTGCCACATATGAGCTGGTGCACCTGCTATATATTTAGAGATTCTTGATAAAATCCAAAGGAGAATCCATCCTGACTTGGTGTCTTGGCTTCAGTCACTTTCACATTGCTGTAAAGTTGACTCCCTGTGCCTTTTCTATAAATACTTTTGTGGTAGTTATTCAGATGAGCTCTTCCCTAGGGTATTATGGTGGTTGTAGTAAGAAAGGTATGTATGAATGTGGTGTTTTGGTGTAAGGAATATTGTTTCGTACGATTGGGTCAGTGCTTGCAGCTAGCTAAGTTATAGTTAAGACAGAAGAAGACCGTCCTTTCCCCAATGCCCCCTACGGCCTTGTGCCACATTTCTGTATTGTACAGAATAAATATTGCTCTTCCCTATGGTGCCTAGACTTTATGAATTTAAGCACAGTACTAGATTAGCAATAAGGTCTCATCCCTTTACACTTGAATTGGCTAGATGTAACCATAAGTTCTATGCAAACAATTTCTTTTCTTGCACTTCTTGCTTGTGGAACACTCTTCCAGCTCTATGCTTTCAAGCCAACTTTGATCTTCAAAACTTTAAATGCAATGTCACTCATTATCTACTGTCTTTTTGAAAACTCTTCTATTGTTCTCGCTCTTTAATAATGTTTCTATTTTCTGATTAGTTCACACTCAGTATACCCTTGTGTCTTCGTAGCTTTACTGTCTTACATGGGCTGAATTTGATTTTAAAAAAATCAAATAAAAAAACTGTTTCATTTTTAATTCCTACATCTTTTGCTTAAAAATATCATTTGACCTGATCATGAGGCCCAGGTTCAAATCTCGCTATGGTTGATTTGTTAAGACAGTGATTTCTTGAAAATATCAGATTTGGGAGACAATTCCATTCTGAAAACCATAGCACACAGCTTGCGAGTAAAATTGGGCAAATGGAACTGTTTGGAATCTATTGATGGTTATGCTAGCACAAAGTCACAAGTCATTGTGACTGAGTGTTTGAGTGTACTGGTCTTATTCGAAACTATTTGTCAAGGCAGATTTTGCGCTCTCTGCCAGACATTGCAATGATGGTAAATAAAGTGATGAAACAGAGGAAAATAAATATGAATTTCGTTAAGAAAAAAAGAAAATATTACCGAAGAAAGTAGTAAATACTCATAATTTAAACTGTGATTATATTTTATTTAGGTGTTAAGAAAAATATGAAATTTAATTCAAATTTATTAAGAAATTTAGCCAGTACCTATTTTAATATTGTTTTCTTCAAGTATGATCAAAACTAGAAAAGGTGATGTGTTATAATAACCTACTTCCAATTTTGATATAGCAGCCTCAATAATTCTTTGAGGTAATTTATGATGAATAAAGTTAAGCATTTTTGCAAATTTTAAAATGTTTCTACATCCAACTTATTTTCAGATATTTCATTTTTACATGTTAACCATATCAAACAATAACACTGTTTCATTCTTAATTTATACATCTTTTGCTTAAAAATATCATTCGACAGTAAATGTGTGGCCTAGTGGTTAGAACTTTAATGTTCTAATCATGAGGCTCAGATTCAAATCTCACCATGATTGATTTGTTAAGGCAGTGACTTAATGAAAATATTGGACTAGGGAGATGATCCCATCCTGTGGCACTTTTGGAAAGTGCTTGAAAACTGAAATGCAAGCTGACCCAAACTTTGTGAGTAAAATTTGTCAAACGGAATTCTTTGGAATCCATTAATGGTTATACTAGCACAAAGTCACAAGTCATTGTGACCGAGTGTTTGGATGTACTGGCCTTGCTCAAAACTGTTCAGATTATGTGCTCCCTGCCAGAAACTATAATGACAGTTCACTCAGCATAGTTGCAAAATAAATGACAAGTAGGATCCGTAAGTGTTAAAGAATGTGCCTGAGCAGGCATCTGCAACAGGGATTAGTTAGTCACCATAGCAAACAGGCATACTTGGAAATGAGCAACCAGCCATTTAATTTTAGTTGTTTTTACAGGTAAATATTTTAATGAAACCATCTTACCAACTAAAAATACTTGCAATTAATTAAGTCATACAGCCATTTAATCTTTTTTAACTGACATCTTTTTTAATTTCTCTCTCATTGCTAAATAGAAATAATTTTTTGTAAAATTAGCTAATGAAGAATCATCAAAGAGGTGTTAATTGGCAAAATTTTAAAAAATATATTTAAAAAGAAAAAAAATGGTCTTTTTTTTTTTCTATGCTGTCTAAATCTTTTATTTAATATACTAGCTTAAAAGCCACACTCTGTACTAACTTTTAAGTTACCGCCTGGAGATGGCTAATTAGGCTTCCAGCCCAAAACTAAAGGAATCTCTAGTCCACCTTAGAAAACAGTAATGATAATTTTGAAGAAATAACTTTGAATTCTTCATTTCACTCTATAGAACTTCAAAACCTCATCTGATTTCAGGTATAAGACCAATTCAAGCTAAAAGTTGGATTTGGGTCGAAATTCTAATTCAGGCCTAAAATTGAGTTCTTCAAATCACAAACTCTGTAGATGTTCAAAATCTCATACTTTAACTCTGATTCCTTGGCATTTTGAAAAATAAAATTGATTTCCTCAATTCACAAAATTTTGGAGATATTTTAAACTGAATTTAAAACAAAAGTTTTTAAATTCACAAAGTTTTTGTTTTACTTTAAACTCAATATAAATTAAAAACTTTTAAAATCATTAATTTTTTAAGTTATTTTAAAATTTGAATTTTAACAACATCTGGACACAAATCCCAATGCTGTATTTTCAGGTACTAGATGATGGGCTGATTTTCAATAGTTGGATTCAATGTAGAGTAAGTGTGGCCTGAGTTAGGGGGGTTTCCAATGCACAGATGGACAGACAGAATTTGCCATTTATTTATTTAAATATTTAATCAATAACATATTTATAATAAATTTTCATTATATTTCCTTTTAAAATAAATCAAATTGAAAAGAAAATTCTTTTAATCACTTAGTGGACATTATAATATGTATCCCAGTCATAATTTAAAATATCTTTTATATTTCTACACTTTTTCTAATATTATTTGATCTTTAAAACCAATAAATAAGCTAAGGCTTCAAGAACACCAGAAAGCTGTAACACAAGGGGAAGTGGAAAAATCAGGCGTGGCTGACCACATATGGAGAAAGAAGGGAGATTACTGCCCTCTGTAGGATCAGGTTGAGATCATCGTCAAAGAACACCATTGGAAAATTTGTAAACTTAAGGAATCAGCACATATGCTGGGCCACAAAAATCTCCTGAGCCGACCAAGCATAGAAATGAATACAATATGGGAACCAGTAATAAGGAGTGCCAGAGAAAAGCGATAATAACAACAAAAATTGCAATATGAGCTCTGGTAAAAACATGCAATGATAACAGCAAAAATTGCAATATGAGCACTGGTAAAAAATGGTTGCTGAAGACATTAGGTTTATAATGCCCAGAAATTCATACACAGATGTCCTCAAGGACACATGGCACAGTGGATAAAGGCATTAGTTAGATTCAGTGACAGGACCCAAAGAGTGTGAGAACTTTCAGAGGGAAATTAACAGGAGATAACTGACGTCCATTAAACATGACACGTGGAACTAGAACAGTCTACTCCAGTGAGCGAAATAAAGGGTTCAGTTCCAAATTCCAACCACCTGAAGGAGGCCAGAGTGTACAACAGCCGAAACGTTGTAATAAATATGGTGACAAAGATGAGGACAATTGTCTGAATAATGTAAATAGTGTACATAATACCTCATCTCAGAAATATAGACAGATACTGAAATACAGGATTCTGGTGTAGCCCAGCTTAAGCATTTTATTGTCATCCATTTACAATCTGCATGTTTTCTTTCGTTCATGCTTGCTCACTAGCTCATTTGTTCTCTCACTCACCACTTGGCTTGTCATCATTTGGATTATCAGTTTGTAGATTAATTTAGAAGCCATCAATGATGGAAAAATCTATTACATCAATTTTCAAGACCTCTATGCATAATCTTAGATGCTTACAGCCACACCATGTTGAAACACCAATTCCTGTATTCCTGTCACCAAAGATAAGCAACATTGACCATTAGATAGGTAACTGCTTAGGAATGCCCAGTGCCATAAGCTTGGATGTAGAGATGGTGTAATGGATAACAGCTAGGAATTTTGAAGATTGAAGAACCAAGTTCCAATTTCACTTGAGTTTGTTATATTCACTTACAGTGCAAATACCCTTGGAAAAGGTATGAATCCACCTCTTCTCCCTCCAGCTATGAGTTAATTAGTAAGACTTGTATCACTAAACCATTATTATCTCAAAAAAAATTCTGAAAATCTAAAAATATTTTCTGGTTTTAAATAATCTGAAAAGGGTTGACAAGCCATAAAAAAACGATCAATCTATAATCTTAGTAGGGGGTCTTTTTTAGCAATTTTTCCTACCACTCTGAGTTTATTAAGACTCCTCCCCATTTATTAATTTCTTGTTTTTTGGGTTTTTTTTTACCCTTTTAATGATTTTCCAATTCTAGCTTTTATTATCACCCACTGCCAATGAATAAGACACTTTTATTAGGTATCTAAGAATCTTTTTTTATGCAACTGATAAATCAAACCATGTAATAATTATCAGCGGGCATTTATTTATTTCCTGTTGCATCTATTGTAGAACGGGAATTAAATCAACTTAAGTTAGTAAATTTATGAGTGATTACTTCCTTAAGTCATTTTAATAATCTCTACAAATAAAATATTTACCTGCATTTAAACAAAATTAGAAAAATAAACTGTTTAATTATTCAGTTTCTTTAATCTTACATTTCTTAGAATGCAGTCTTATTTGTACAAGCCTTTCATGTGAGGCACTTAGTTACTTGTTTTTTAAGTGATCATCTTGTTTTGACTTGGTCTTGAAATAGGCTGTCATCACTGTTTTTGTTGTTCTGAAAAGAAAATAAGAATCAAGATCAGATTGACTTTAGAAGGCCTCTAAATATGGTAATCATCTGAAAAGAAAATAAGAATCAAGATCAGATTGACTTTAGCAGGCCTCTAAGTATGGTAACCAACTGCTCTTCTCTACCGGTCTCAACTAATAACTACCTTTCTTTCCACAATAAAAGAATGCTACTTTGAACTGAGGTTCTTGGTTCTTCATGGGTGAAGAAGGTAGTTCTGTGTTTCAAGTCAGGGATACAGATTTTTAACCCCCTTTGATTTATACCCTCAGCATTTCTGATGTTAGACTTGCAATATTGATTTGATCTTTGTAATTAAAACCCTGGACTTTGATTTGGGATTTGAACCTCCCTTTTGCTATATTCTCACGTCTACCTAAGAAACTTACATAAATGATTGACAGAACAGAGTGTAGGAGGTATAGTGAAAAAAAAACTTTACTAAGAGTTACAAAAGATAGGAAGTTGTGGAGAGTCATGATTACCCAGATGGTGCATAACAGAAGAATTATTGTATTATTATAGCTTTCTTTTGTTTCTGTAAAAGTAACAAGGATTTTTCATCAGAATTTTTCATTTTGGATATTGACAATGTCAGCTCTAATTTAAGTAAGATTATTATTAAAAGATTTTGATTGACTGCTAAAGATTTTGGTTTCCATTTTAAATATATTCTAAATAATATCTAATCAAAAAACTGTCCTTTTGTAGAAAACGCATAATCAACATAAAATCAATATTTTAATTATATTTCCCATCAGAAATGTAGATGTTATCTCAGCTTGCAACAGATTGAACAACTCATATGGTTCTTTTTCATTTTTTTTAAATTGGTAACACTCCATGCAAGGCAGTAAACTCACTAAGACACAAGAGGGTTACAGGGGGTGGAAGAATTAGGAATGGAATGATAATAATGAGCAGGAAGAGAAAAGACTAATCAGGAGGGCAGTAGATAGCAATTGACATTGCATTTAAATTTTTGCTGATTAAAGTTGGTTGGAAAGCTTGGAGCCAGAAGGAAGTTCAACAGTGTGAGAAAAGAAACTGTTAGAATAGAACTTATGGTTACATATGGTTACCAGCTCAACTGTAAATTGATGAGATCTTGATGCCAGTCTATTATTGCTCTTAAATTCAAAAAGTTAGGTACTGTAACAAAGAGTTCATCTGAAAAATTACCATGAAAGTATTTATAAAAAAAGGCACAGAGAGGCAACCTTATGGTGGTGAGAAAGTGACTGAAGCTGAGCCACCAGATGAAGGCCAATAACACTGCCAAGTCATCTTTGGATTTTCAAGGTAAATAGCAGGGGCACCAGACCATATGTGACCGCAATATTCTGAGTATGGATGAATGGTAGATTTATAGATATGCAAGATAGATTCTGAAGAGAAAAATTCTCTCTCTCAACACAGTGAACTGAATTTCTTAGCAGCTAACCTAGCAATGGATTCAATATAGTCTTTCCACTTCATATCAGCAGAGAACATTAGCCTTAGAAAGTGCAATGAGTCATGTTCCTGGAGGCTAACATCAGCCATGCTGATGGCAAGCAGAGATAGGTCTCTCAGATGATTAATGGATAGAAGTTTAGTTTTGGAGGTGTTAAAATTAATAAGCCATCTTTTGCTCCAGTTAATGATTGACTTTAGGTTGTTTTGAAGATTGGCTGCCATTTTGACCTAGTTGGGCTGATCAGACTTACTATTGAGGCATGAGTTAAAAATTTCAGTCCTTGTACATATTCACAGGCCAACACATCCTCACAAGTAGGCCAGGCTTGCAGTGGCATGGATGTTTTTATTGAGTCACTGTCTTTAAAAAGATTGTCACTGAAGGCTGAAGAGCTTCTATCTAATCATTAGCACACCAACTGGTTTTGAATTCAGAACTGTCTTTCTCTTAGACTGGTTGCCAACCAAGATGAGAGAATTCTGTCTTCCCAGCTTATAGTTCAGTAGAATTTAAAAGAATTGTGTCATAATGGATCCTACCTTTCTTACCCATAATTATAATGGATGGTGGAAAAACGGAATTGTGGGTAGAAAAGTGGTGGTAGGAGTCAATGAGAAAGTACTTGGTGAGAGGCTTAATCAAGTATCAAGCAACTTCTCAGACAGACAGATGAATGAATGATTGAACACAGCACAGTGAAAGAGGAAAACAAGAAGCATGGGGAAAATAAAATGAAAACAAGTTGTTTTGCCCCAAAAAACAGCAGAGAAGAGATTATTTCATACTTTTCCAAAGGGTATATGCAAAAGAGAATGTAAGAAACTCTGCTGGAATTTGATTTTGGACTGCTAGATACTTTTTCTGATTCTTGGATTGCCAAATTATCTTTCTGACTTTTGGATTGCCAAATTATCTTTCTGATTTTTGGATTGCCAAATTATCTTTGTTGTTCTTGGATTGCCAAATTCTCTTTCTGATTCTTGGATTGCCAGATTCTCTTTCTGATTCTTGGATTGCCAAATTCTCTTTCTGATTCTGGGATAGCTATATTCTCTTTCTGATTCTTGGATTGCCAGATTCTCTTTCTGATTCTTGGATTGCCAGATTCTCTTTCTGATTCTTGGATTGCCAGATTCTCTTTCTGATTCTTGGATTGCCAAATTCTCTTTCTGATTCTAGGATTGCCAAATTCTCTTTCTGATTCTAGGATTGCCAAATTCTCTTTCTGATTCTTGGATTGCCAAATTCTCTTTCTGATGTGCTAACCCTTAAACTACACACACATCCTTCCCACCAGAAGTTTTCATAAAATCCAAGCTCATTTTAACTTAAGTTGTTGAACTTTGACTTGTAATTCTTCCCAAGCTGTATCAAGTGTTGTCAAGAATGCTACATTTTTTTAAAATAAATCCCAAAGGATATTTTAAACAACACTTCTTCATGATAGGTCAAAGTTTCTCAGTTGGATTGAAGTCAGGTTTATATTTTGGCCATCTGAGAAATCTATGTTTCTGTAGAAAACCATCATGGTGCCAAAACCTGGCAAACATGATCCATTTTTTGGACAATAAACCAGCCATCAATCTCCACAAAAACAGAATGATTTTTCTAAGCACAGTTTAGATGTGGCACAAGGCAAAAAGTATGGGGCACCCAATGAGGATTGAACTCACTATTCAGTCATAAGTGATCTAGCAAAATAAGCTTACAAACCATTACACCGAGTCAAGGTGCCCAAAGTGATTTTTCAAGCATAGCTTAGATGTGGCACAAGGCTGGAAGTATGGGACACTCAGTGAGGATCAAACTCACTATTTAATTGTAAGTGATCTACCAAGATAAGCTTGATAAAACATTACACCACAGCAAATTGCCCAAAATGATTTTCTAAGCATATCTTGGATGTGGCACAAATTATGGGCACCCAATGTGGATTGAACTCACTATTCAGTCATCAGTGAAGTGCCCAAAATGATTATCTAAGTGTTATATTAGTATTCTAAATGTGGCTTAGATATGGCACAAGGCCGAAAGTATGGGGCACCAATGAGAATCAAACTCACTACTAAGTCGTAATTGATCTATCAAGACAAGCTTTCTAACCATTACAACATGGAGAGGTTTCCCATGATTTACTAATTGTAGATTAGATGTGGCACAAGGCTGAAAGTATGGGGCACCCAATGAGGATCAAACTCACTTTTCAGTCATAACAGACTTAGCAAGACAAACTTGCTAATAATAATACTACATCAATGTGAGCAGAGGCAATTACTTATGTGGTATACATGTTTCTGTTGGAATGAAACATCCAGCTACCAAAAGTTTGTTTGTTTTATTTACTGCCAATCTCAAATGGATTATGTATATTCATGCCATCACAAAAGATGCTGGAAGAATTGTCAGTCCTCTGTATCGCTCCTATGCTCTATCTTTATAGGAGTCAGATCAAATCAAGAATGAAGTATTGCTGCCATATCTGGGCTGGGGTTATCTGATCCTCACTGTCCAGCCTCAACAAAGTTCAAAAATGTTCTCCACCCTACAACCCTTATCCTACAAACATTGTCTCGTCTATTCCCTCCTCTGATCTCTCGATCCCCAGCTACCTTCCTCTCTTTAGGAAAGACTCTCTAACCCACATGCACAACCTTGGTGTCTATGTCAAGGACCATTTCCCTCTGGCCAGAGAGTTGTCTCTCGAATTGCCAGATCATTCGTACATGTGTCTCCGACTATCTCTCCTCAATGCTGTAAGCTATCTCTTCTTCCTCTATTGCTCTCCATCCTCTCAAGACTGTGGGATACTTGATAGCATATCTGACAGCATAGACAAGGCCCTCTCTCTCCACCTGTTTGCTCACATATTCGTGTTTGGTGACTTTAACGCCCATCATACCAAGTGGCTCAAGAATGCTACTACTGACCGGGCTGGCATTCAAACACATAATTTCTCAATTTCTCACGCAGATAGTTAACTTCCGCACGCGTTTTGCCCTCAACCTGGTAGGTAAGGCCTCCCTTCTCGATCTATGTTTTACCTCCATCCCCAAATCTTGTAGCGCCATGCATCTCTGCCCTCTTGGTAACTCCGATCATGCTCTAGTATCTGTTAACATTTCCTTCAACTCCACACCCCGCAAAGAACCTCCCATCACTAGAACCTTGTTCTACTATCAACGAGCGGATTGAGACTCGTTCTGTGACTTCCTCCGCAATGTCCCCTGGGATGCTGTCTTTACACTCCCTGTCCAAGAATGTGTTTCTGAGGTCTCATCCTGGGTTAAAGCTGGAATCGACACTTTCATCCCCTCAAGGAAATTTAAGGTCAAGTCGCACTCCTCCCCTTGGTTCTCCGCTGCTTGCTCAGCCGCCATTGCCCATAGGAATCACTTCTGCCACCTATTTCGTAGTGACATGTCGGACTGCAATAGATGTTTCTTTGCCTCCACCCGTAACAAGTGTAAGTGTGTCCTTAACAAAGCTAAGTCAATATTTGCTGCTCGGATGAAGGAGCGTATTGCATCTCGCAAGTTTGGCTCCAAGGATTATTGGCGGCTCTGCAAGAGTGTCCTGAAAAATAGAAAACTCTCCATACCTCCTTTATTCAACCAGTTCGAGGTCTTGACCTCCTCTACCGACAAGGCTGAATGCTTTGTTCAGAAATTCTCATTTAATTCAACGCTCGACTCCTCCGGTATACCAGACTTCCCTCTAAGAACTGAGGCCCTATTGAGCAGCTTACACATAACCCCGTCATTGGTATTGGGCATTATCTCCAATTTAGACCCCCACAAGGCTAGTGGTGGACATGGCATACCAGCCATTGTCTTGAAGAAATGCGCGCCTGAGCTAACGCCCGCCCTCTCTAAACTATATAATTACTGCCTCAAGGAATCCTGTTTTCCTGACTGCTGGAAGTCCTCATCCATTGTTCCTGTCTTTAAGAACTCTGGAGACCCCTCTGACCCCTCTAATTACTATCCTATTAGTCTCCTACCCCTCTTCGGCAAAGTCTTCGAAGCCCTAATCAATGCTGAAGTGGTTAACCACCTTACATCCCATGATCTGCTCTCAGACAAGCAATATGGTTTCCGCTACGCCCGATCTACAGCTGATGTGCTTACAGCCATCACTGAAACCGTCTACCAAGCCCTTCAAAATAACAGTGAGGCTCATAGCGTGGCTCTAGACATCTCCAAAGCGTTTGATAGGGTTTGGTATGCCGGCCTTCTTCTCAAGGTCCAGGGTTATGGCATTACGGGTCGATTGTTTGACCTAATACAATCATTCCTGTGAAACCGTGAATTGAAGGTTGTTCTCAACGGATTCTCCTCCAGTTCTTATCCCACGAACGCAGGTGTTCCCCAAGGCTCCATCCTTGGCCCCACTCTATTCCTTATTTTCATCAACGACCTTCCTGACGCCATAGATTCCCAAGTTGGCATCTATGCAGATGACACTACAATTTACTCCTGCCTCAAAAACAAATCTAGTGTCGGTGACAAAACTAACCTGGCCGTGCGTCTTGAAATGGACCTCCAATCAGTTGTTAATTGGGACAAGAATTGGCTGGTCAACTTTAATGTCTCAAAAACTAAACTACTCTCTATTAATCACCATAGAGATCCTTCCCTGCCCCCCATTAGAATGTCTGATAGTCAACTTCTTGAGAGCAATCCTCTGCATCTGCTCGGTCTCACGTTGAGTGCTGGCCTGAGATGGAACAAATACATTGAGTCAATTGTATCGTCCACTGTGAGGAAAGTTGGCTCTCTGTGCTGCGCCAGGAAATTTTTCTCCCCTGAATCGATACTTCAAATATACAAATCAACCATTCGCCCTTGCATGAAGTATTGTTCCCATATATGGTCTGGGGCACCTTCTGTTTACCTCGGAGTTCTTGACAAGATCCAGAGACGGATATGTAATATAATTGGCCCTGATCTGGCGTCTCATCTACAGTCACTCTCTCACAGACGCGCTGTCGCCTCTCTCTGTCTTTTCTACAAATACTTTCATGGTAATTGCTCTGATGAGCTGCTTTCACTGGTTCCCAGACTCCATGAATTTAAGTGCCCTACAAGGCTGGCATCCCGCTCCCACCCTTACACTGTAGAAACTTTTAAATGTAGCCGTCTCTTCTACTCCAATAGCTTCATACCTCGCACCTCTCACCTGTGGAACACCCTTCCCAATTACTGTTTCCCTGAGAGCTATAATCTCCAACTATTCAAATGTAATGTCAATCGACATCTCCAGTTACCTTGATCTATCCACTATCCCTCTCCTCATCCTTTCTTCTATCACTCCTATCTGCTCTTGCTCCAAGTCTTCTGCAACTCCCTGCATCCTAGTGGCTTCACACCTTGCTCGGGGCGTAATGCTTAAAAAAACAAAAAAACAAAAAAACATTACCAGCCTTTTACTACTATATCACAATTAGGACCAATATTCTATGTTCACAGTAGCAAACCATTGTCTTTGCTTTCCTTTGATAAAAAGTTCCACTCAGTTTATTCCTCAGAACTGGTTACTTTGTGGAACAAACTCCCAAGAGAATGCTTCCCTAACAACTAAAATCTTGGTCTCTTTAATGTCCACATGACAACCCTTATACCACAGATGAAACATTACCAGCCTTTCACTACTATATCACAATTACTATGGCAGACATTTGGACCCGTTATATTCCTTCGTATCACCAGCTTGGAACTTCACAGTTAGAACCAGCTATGCCTTGTCCATGGTGGCAAACCATTCTCATTCATTCCATGTTCCACTCAGATAGCTTCTTACCCAATACTATTACTTTGTGGAACAAACTCCCAAGAGAATACTTCCCTGACAACTACAATCTTTGTCCAGATACCTAACTGATGCCTATCATACTTTGCTCTCTTAATACTCTCTTACTTCCCTCTTCTTTAAAAATCTCACTCTGCTTTTAGTGGCTCTTGGGTCTTGTATTAGGTGAACTGTCAGTAAATTAAAAAAATATTTTTTATGATTTCTTTTGAGTTTTGAAAAACTATCATTTCCAAATTGCAAACTTTGTTTTGTTGATTGGAAAAACAGCTCATTTAAACATTGGCGTTTTTTTATGAGACCCTCTTTATTTACTGGATATATTCTTACCCATTCACTGTTTATTTTCATTTCTGTAGCATTCTCAGCAAATTGTTAACAGTGAATAGAACCACATGAAAATCAAATATTATAACGAGAAAAGAAATTAATCAAAGTCTTTGTTTTTATCATGATAGCTTATTGATTTGATGTTAATGTTTAACCTTTAGTATTCTGTAGGTGACTATTTTCACCAAGCAAAATGTTAGTCCTACCAATGCAATTTGAATTTCTTGGTTGTATAGTCATATCCTTCTATGGCAGCACCTAAAACAATTTAGACTGAAATTGAGAGCCAGGCTACTGCAATTTCAAATATATAGAACTAATATATAAAACATGTTTTGAATGGATTCTCTATACAGTAAAAGAGGAAGTAATATTTATAAATAATGCAGAATGCTAAATGTTAAGAAAAAAAAAGGTCACAGATCAATACTGTTAACAGAGACTTATTATTTACACTATTCTACCACACATAACCAATTTGGGGAGTTATCCCTTAAGTTCTAGATAGACCTTGTCAAATATGGCATACATTAAATGTTCAATAGATAAAATAATCTTAATTCTTCATCAAGATTTTCACAATATGAGTCTACTTTTAGTGCTTACTTCTTTTGTTCATTCAAATGAAACATTAACCTTTTTTTTACTGTGTAGGTGACTTTTTTGCCTAGTAAAATGTTAATCCTGCCAATACATGTTGAATTTGAATTTCCTGGTTGTGTAGTCATGTCCTCTTAGAGTAACACCTAAAACAATCTAGACTAAAATTGAGTGCCAGTCTACTGCAATTTCAAATATATAGAACTAATATATAAAACACTATATGTTGAATGGATTCTATATCCACTAAAAGGGGAAGTAATATTTATAAATAATGCAGAGTGTTAAATGTTTAACTATCAAAAGCAACATTTTATTATTATCGAGTCCATAGCAAGAAAAACTAAACCGTCAAATTTATCTTCTTTAACAGATTCTTCCATTGGAAGGTGACAATGCCACTAAGATGCAGGGGGTTACAGGAAGTGAAAAAGATTTTAGTGAGGAGGAGTGAGGAAAGGACAGTAAATTTTTAAAGATTGTAGATGGAAGGGAAGCAAGAAATCAGAAGGGATTTCCACAAGTGTGTAGTGCAAGAAAAAAAAACTGTTACAAGAGAAGTGGCAGTTGCATCTTGTTTCTTCAAAAGTAAAATGGTGAGACCTAGTTGCCAATCTAGTAGCATACATAAATGTATGTAGTCAAGGAAACAGAGAGAAAAGCTCATTAGAACAGCTGCCATGAAAATATTTGCATAAAAGACAGCAGGACGCCACATCATATCAGTGAGAAAGTGACTGAAGTCAAGATACCTGGTCAGAATTGATTTCATTACAGACCCATCCTTGAATTTTGTCAAGAATCTTTGGATATACAGCAGGAGCACCCAACCAGATATACATGGATGAATGGTAGATTTATAAATGTTCACAATGGTTTCTGGTGAGAACCAATTTTCCTAGCACTAACTAAAAATTCTTGTCAGAGATAGGCTAGTCAAAAATCTGCAAAAAGAAAAAGCGAGAACTATATGTAGATTCCTGTGTGACATTGAGATCTCCAGACGTTAATCAAACAAAAAGGGAAAGAAAGAAGAAATAGGAGAATAGGAGAGAGTCTACTAACTGGATGATAATTGTTGAAATTGCAGGTAGATGGACTGAAAAGTTGAGAAGAAAATTAAAAATGAAATGCATTGAAAAATCATGTTTTGAGATAATTCCAAAGAGAATTGAACCCAAATTTATCTCAATGAAATTCAGTAAGATTGAACAAAACCAAGACTACCTGTCTTTCCTCACCTCCCACCAATAAGAAAGAAACCATTAAGCTATCCACAAAGATTTCAGATAAAATAAAAACATATGTTGTCAATAGAGAAATCCAGGTAGTCAGCAAAATAACATTCATTATTCTCCTGAACAAGAAAAAAAAACATCCGTTTCAAATCAACAATCGAGAAGAAAAGAATCCCCATGCATTCATCATTATGATTTTGGTGACATTCATCCAGAGAAAATTTTATATCTAAACATTAATTTGGATTCCCTTGGATACAAGTGGTAAAATTAATTACTATTTTGATGTAACTATAGGCAAGAAAGGTGTGTGGTCTATTCATAAAAAAAAAAGTGCATAAGACTGAGAAAAGGTAAAATTTTTGTTTTGAGAAGAGTGGAAATAGATTTTTCTTTCTCTAACTCTTGAGTAGTCTGTTCGATCAGGAGGATCCCAGCATAAAGCAAGCTGATAGATAAGGACTAATGACTGAAAATCCCTTTTGTCTTCACTGCACTATCTTGAAGTTGAATTTATCACTACAGCCCATGATACTGAGCTGAGGTTGGCTGTTGGTAAAGTGGGAAAAAGAAAAAGAAGAGAGAGATTAGCACTACCTATATAGAGGCAAAGTGTAAAGAGAGTAAGAGTTTAGAGATAGCTTGATCCCTCTGACCACTCTCAAAAGGGGGCTGGTCAACCCCAAAGTTGAAAAAAATTAGAAAAAGTTGATATTTTGGGTAGAAGACAATCAAAACCAGACCCTAGTCAGCCCCACCTTTGCCAGACACAGGACTTCATATAGGCTGGAGATTTGGGACTCAGGGACAGTTGACACAAGAAGAAGAGCGACAGAGAGAAACACACTGGAATTTGCATCATTTACCAAGACTTCCTGACCAAAGACCTTGTGCTGGACATGAAGACAGTAATTTAAAAATTTAAGTTACTACTAAAAACAAGCTGTCTACTCTGAAGGGGATCCCAATGTCATTTGACTATAACAAGTTACAAAGGTTAAAACTGCTGTATACAACAAATCATATATAACCCAAATTGTTGTTACATTTTTAACCTGAGTTAATTCTTTATTCCAAATGATTCTTGTTTTTTTGTGTAGCCCCCAAATGGTCAAACCATCTTTACTCCAAGTTTGCTTCATCAATGATATTCTCACCCTCCAAGATCAAAAACACAATGTAGCAGAAGAATAAATGGTTGTGAACAGACAAATGTTAAGTTGGGTGGAACCGTACCACTAACACGATACCAGTGACAAAATTAGTCACATGCTAACAAGGGAAGAGTCAGCTAAATGGAAACCAAAGCATTCTGAAGGAACTTGAAGACCGATAACTGGGTGACATAATTGATTACTGCTGTCTTGGACTAATGAGTGGTATTACATTATTGGTTGCCGTTGACCAGGTTTGACTCTGGCTGTTACACCTAATCCTGCATCCTGTTATGTAAGACATTATCAAATGGTCACTTACTGTTCTCTCCTTGGTAAAATTCTATTTCTGCAGCCATACCATTCTATGACCATTCCAATGGAAATCTATTAAATCTGTTTTATTTGTGCTCTAACTCATTCCTAGTGGTTATAATATTGTCTCACTTAGATTACTCGGCATGACGTCATTAAAATTTTCCTTGACTGACTCCAATGGACTTCTCCTGACACACTTTAAGGTGTCTTGATTAGTTCATTTGTATTACAGGCAGTGTCTTATTTACTCCACAACATCCTCACTTTTAAGGGTTTTTTTTCTACTAGTAAATATTTTATTTCTTACTATTCACCCCTTCCTCTTTCTGGCAAGTTTGTCACATAGTGAACTTTGTATTTTTTTCGTAATAATCATCTCAGATTTAGGATTCTCTGACATTCATCTGATATTTTTTGAAGTGTTAGTTTTTTTTTTTATTCTTTTCAAGTTTTGTTAGAATTTTAGCATGTATTTCTGTGTTTTTTTCATCATTTAGCCTTGAACAAAAATTAACCCTTTAAAAATATCTGGAATCAGTTTATTTAATTTGAATCTTTCACACACCTTGTCTTTTCATCAAGTTCATACACTTCCAATGATTATTGAATATCAAACTTTTCTCATTAAAAATTTTAGTCAGAATATTTACTGTTTCTTCAAAGCAAATTTCTCTTGGGTTTTTTTTTTTTTTTTTTTGGTAGTACAAAATTACAGTATTTTCATGTTCTACCGGTGCTAACTTTCTCAACAAAAGTCTTATCTTTTTCTCATTTTCCCAGTTGCTGAATTCTTTTCTGAAAATTTGCTTGTATCTTTTAAAATACACAGAAAAGGTAATTTCATCATCTGAATTGCATGTGAATTCAGTTATGGAATTTGCCACTGCATCGGGAGTGAATAGAACTTGGAGAGTTTTACATTTTCTTCCGTATTATTTCAAATAAGTTTTGTTATTGTTGCTGGAGTCCCAACAACTGCTATTGTATTTTTACCACTTGAGCTAATAATTCTTTCATATTTAAAGAACACCTGTTTTTTTTTCCTTTTTTCTCCCTTTTTACATACACCAAAAAAAAATTAAACCAGCATGGATCTAATTTCTTGTCTCCACTGTTATAACACTCCTAGTGGTTATAATATCATGTCTTGACTGACTCTAATGGTCTTCACCTGAGTCACTTTGTGTTCTTTATTTAAGACATCTTGCCTAGTTCATTTGTGTTACCAGGTGTGTCTTATTTACTCCACAATAATTTGTAAATTTTTATCTTTATGCTTTTCTCTTCAGACAGAAATTGCTTTTATAATATTTCTATTCAATTTGGAACTTTTCTTTTCTCTAATTTATGATTGTATATTCAATTTAATTTTCTCCTTTTCCTTGTAAAGATTTTCTTCTTTTCTCACTTCCTTCTCTCTTTTCTCATCTTTTCCCACTCTCTCCTTTCTCAAGTTTTCCCACTCTCTCCTTTCTCAAGTTTTCTTACTCTCTCTTTTCTCATCTTTCCCACTCTCTCTTCTTTCTTATCTTTCCCTCTCTCTTTCTTCTTTCCCATCTTTTCCCACATTCTCTTGTGTTCTGTTTCATTCTCTCTGATATATCATTTCAATTAAATAATTTTTGTCTTATCTTCACCCTCAGTCATCACAATCAACAACAATTATATTTGACTGGCAAAGTCACCCAACACACTCTTTCTTTCATCCCCACCCTCTGAGCTCTTAATTTTTTTTTTTATGAATGTCATTGTCATAATAAAGGCAGTGTACTATCTGTTTTTAATTATTTTAGATTCTTTTTTCTTTTATTTGAAAAATTCAACTCAGTTTATATATTCAGATAATTTATTAGCTTTGAATCAAAGATGTCAAAAAATGAAATGCCATTTTTTCATTCAACTTAAACACACCATATTTAAAAACTTTTAAGAGAATTACTTCAGAAACACAGAAAGTAAAATGAAAAATCACTGAAACTGTCAAAAATCAGTCAGATTTTTCTATGATCTTGATATAATGAATTAACCTAACAATGGTTGACATATTATAAAAATCAACCACGCAATTAGTTACAATGTATGGCCTTTCATAGTATTTCCTAGGACAGTGTGAATTATTTTCAAGTACTCATCTATTTTTGAAGAAACATACAACAGATCTTTTTTATTTACATTATCATTTTAGCCTAGTGGATTGAAGTGTTATTTCATGAATTTAGTGAAGTAATTGTGAGTTCAACACCTGTGTCAGGTAATACAAATTTAAATTCCATGAAAACATGGCAAGCAATAACTGAGCAGTACTTAAAATAAATCCATATCCATAGACATCTACACTAATAGATTAACACAGGGCTGAAGGTTACCAAGGCCAACAGATACTAAAGATGAAGGTCAGAGGGCACAATGCTCAAAATATTGTGATAATAGCAACAAAAGTGAGAGCATTAGTCCAAATGAAAATCATGATAAGTCCTGATCCCAGAAATTTATACAGAAAATAACAATAAAGATAAAGGAGTATAGTTCAAATGCAAAGTTCTCATTCCAGAAATTCAGACAGAAATTGTGCAGTTGTTTGACTATCTTATATAAATGGAATTACCCAGTGAACAAAGTACATTATGACTGAACTATGATATTTAATCATTCATTGCATTTCTCTATGCAATGGTGTTTAATTGTCACTACCCATTTTCTTCCAAGTAATGTGACATGTTGTATCAGTTTACACGTTACATGTATCAAATTATCATAATAGCCTAGTAGATCATTGAAGTACCATTGAAGTTTTTATGGCATTTCTCAGAACAATGGGATTATCTGACTGTGCCTAACTCTACTTCAAGCAACATCTGACAGGTTAGACTATGTTACATAGTACATGCCTCAAATCAATTTCTACCATGACCTCATAGATTATTGGTTTATGATGCCGGGTCCTTCATAGCATTTTTTAGAGTAATCAGAATACTTGGTATTGGATTACATGATACATAAATCAAATTGACCAATGGTTTGGTAGATCATTGGAGTTCCATGCTGAGCCTCTAGGATATTTCTTGCACAATGGAGCCTGTCTCTAAGTACCATGCATGTGTATTATGTTACATGGTACCAGCAGCAAGAAGTTATCTTTGACTTGAACATTTTTATTATGAGGTGAAAATCTAATCTTATCAGTAGCATCAAATTACATTGGACCCAATTTCCAGTTTACTCAGTCCCTTGATTATTAACCTAAAGTGAATTTAAGAATCTTAGAGTAAAATAATTTTCTAACTTATTTTCATTAAGGATTTTGTTTTGTTTGAATTCTTTGGCTTTGTGCAAAGTGAAGCTTATGGCTCTTGGTGAAAACCATACTTCTGATTTTGTGAACTGGCACTACAGAATCACAAACAAAGAACTATACCAAATAACAGAAATTACATCACTTGTGAACTTTCAACAGCAGCAACGACTAAAATGTAACTCAATAAAACTCCATGTAACTCCAAGAGGAAATAATGACATAAGATGTTGATATTCCACACTACTTCAAACAAAAGGTTAAGAAGGTAATCACTATCTATACTGGATAAAGCAATAATACTGAACTTGAGAAACCTGTTTTCCTAAAAAATTATTTTAAGAAAAAGTGTTTTATAAATTTCAACTGATAGCAGTATTGGCAGTTCGGTCAGTGAATGATGAATGTTTCCTTTCTTTTCTTTTTTTAAAAAAAAAAAACAACATCTAATCCAAGCAAGGCAGTAATGCTGGTTGTAAAAGAGAATAAGAAGACTTTAGAGGGAAATGGAAACCCAATTCTAAACAGGCAAAAAGAGATAAACCTCTACTCCTATTTAAAGAATGTACCATATTACCATTGATGTAATCTAACAATCTCTTTTACATGCTTCAACATGCAACAACATTAATCAGCCCATTAATCTTTTAAAATATCTAGGACATTTATTTTTCAAATAAGAAAATAGAAGTAGCAGCAAAGGCAGTCAAGCATTACAGCATTTATGCAGGCAATAAAAACATTAGTTTTGAGTCTCCAAGTTCTAAGTTCAGTAGTATCCAATGGGACAATAGCCTAATGGATTAAAATGTTGGTTCATGAATTTGGTAGGACAGTAATTGCAAGTTCAATCCCTGGGCTATCTAGTGTAGATTCAGACTCAGTGGAAATAAGGTGAGCAAAATTTAGCAGTACTATAAAGAAAGAACAAGAGATGGCAGTGAAATGAGAACAATCTACCCTAATAAAGTAAACAAAGTAAATGGTGTAAAATTTCTAGACAGACACCAGAAAGCACTATAATCAAAATATTGTGATAATAACAACACATTAGTCCAAACAGAAATAATTATTTTTTCAGATTTAATAATTTGGACTTATTTAGTACATTAGTTATTTAATGTTTCTTTTTTTTTATTATGCCAATCAGTAAAGTGGGTATAACATTTATGTTATAACATTAATTTTATGCATTGTGACATTTACATTATAACATTAATTTATTTTTATAACATTAATTTTATGGATTATAACCATTACCTTATAAAATTAATTTATATTGTAACATTAATTATATGAATAAATTTCTGAAAAATTTTAATGCCTACAAAACTAAACTGCTCACCATTAATCATCTGCATGGTTGATGCTAAGCTCCAGGAAAGTGACTAATTGTGTCTTGTGGAAAGACTATATTGAATCCATTGTTAAGTCAGCTGCTAAGAAAGATGGTTTAATGTGTTATGTGAGACAATTTTTCTCTTCAGAATCTATCTTAAATATATATAAGTCTACCATTTGTCCATGCTTAGAATATTGCTGCCATATATGGTCTCCAACTATTTATCTAGAGTTCTTTGATCAAATCCAAAGAATCAGCAATATTACTGGTCCTGACCAGGCATTTCGGCTTCAGTCACTTTTCCACTGGCATAAGGTTGTCTTCCTGTTCCTGTTTCATGGTAATTGTAATTGTTCTGATGATCTTTGACTAATTGGTACCTAGACATTTTTAATTTAAGTGCAGTACTTGACTAGCATCAATTTACATTTGAATTGGCTAGATATAACTGTAAATTCTATGCTAACAGTTTCTTTTCTTGCACTTCTTGCTTGTGGAACTTCCCTTTTGACTCCATGCTTTCCAGCCTACTTTGATCTTCAAAACTGTCAGTTGTTATCTACTGTCTTCCTGATTACGCTTCCTTTGTTCCTGTGCTAAAAAGCTGAGAGAAAAAAATCGAAAGAAAGGATGAAACCTTACCAATGACAGAAGGGGAAAAGCTAAGAAAGTAGAAATAACATTTATATAGGGAAGTGCCAATGCATTGTGGATGAGTTGTGGTTGTATAAAAACCAGAAAGAATGATGGGTGGGGAGATTTTGCTTTTCCTTTGCAAACATTGTTGGCGAGTGAAGGACAGTAGAGAGGAAAGGACAAAAGAAAGAGGAACAGTTTTTTTTTTTTCCTATTGTTTCTGCATATCAGCATGACAACAGTTCCTGCTCAGAGTTTGTCTATATTTCTGAGATGAGGTATTATGTACAGTATTTACATTAGTCGGACTATTGTCCTCATCTTTGTCGCCATATTTGTCACAACGTTTTGCCGCTGTAATGGGTCCGCCTTCTTCAGGTGGTTGGAATTTCGAACTGAACCCTTTATTTCGATCGCTGGGGTAGACTGTTTCTAATTCCACGTGCCTCAAGGACACATGGCACAGTGGATAAAGGCGTTGGTTAGATCCAGTGACAGACCCAAAGAAGGTGAGTTCAATTCCTGGTTAAGGCAGTGGAGAACTTTCAGAGGGAAAATTAGCAGGAGATAACTGATAACTGACATCCATCAAACATGGCACGGGAATTAGAACAGTCTACCCCAGCGATCGAAATAAAGGGTTCAGTTCAAATTCCAACCACCTGAAGAAGGCCGGAGCGTACAACGGCCGAAACGTTGTGACAAATATGGCGACAAAGATAAGGACAATAGTCCGACTAATGTAAATACAGTTCCTGCTCATTTTTAATGTTTCTGTTTCTAATTCTTCCACAGCTCTTGTGTATTTTGTTTTTTGTTTTTTTTTTAAAGGCAATTCACCAAAACAAGGTAGGAGTGCCACTAGCATGCAAGGGGTTACAGAGATTAAGAACAAGAGTAAAGAGGCATGTTTGAGGAAAGGATACAGTGAAGGACAAGAAACAAGCTCTGGGTGTCAGATGTCGATTGACATTACACTTGAATATTTGAAGATTATAGTCATTGGGTAAGCAAGTAAGGGGGATGGGAGTTCCACAGATGGGAAGTGCAGGAGAAGAAGCTGTTTGAGTAGAAGAGATGGTTACATTTAACCATTTTGACAGTGAAAGTGTGTGACTGAGATGCCAGCCTGGTAGCTTGCTTAAATTTATGCAGTCTTGGAACCAGCGAGAGTATCTCGTTGGAACAGCTGCCATGAAAATACTTGTAGAAGAGACAGAGGGAGGTCATGGCACATCCAAGGGAGAGCGACTGTAGACTAGATGCCAGATCGTAACCTATCATCTTGCATATTCATCTCTGATTTTTGTCACAGACCTCAAGACGTACAGTGGGGACATCAGACCATATATGACAGCAATATGGTTGATTTATAGATGTGAAAGATGGACTAGTGCCTTTACTGCTTTGCATGATGGGAAATTGATTAAAAAAAATTAAACCAGTATTTAAAAACAATAGTAATAAAAACAATGGTGTTGAGAAACTGAATGAAATTGGCTGGATGGTTGTGTCTAGACATGTCAGATGTTAGAAATGATAAAATTTATTATCCATACACTATTTACATTATTCAGACTATTGTCCTCATCTTTGTTGGCATATTTATTACAACATTTCAGCCATTGTACACTCCGGCCTTCTTCAGGTGGTTGGAATGTTGAACTGAACCCTTTATTTCGCTTACTGGGATAGACTGTTCTAGTTCCACATGCCATGTTTAATGGATGTCAGTTGTCAGTTATCTCCTGTTAATTCCCCTCACCAAGTCCTCCACTGCCTTAACTGAACTCACACTCTTTGGGTCCTGTCACTGGATCTAACTAATGCCTTTATCCACTGTGCCATGTGTCCTTGAGGACATCTGTGTATGAATTTCTGGGTAGTACAATACAATAATAATTTCTGGGTAATACAATAGACCAAATAACGTAAATAGTGTACATAATACCTCATCTCAGAAATATAGACAGTTATTATCCATACATCTTCAGTGATTTTTCTCTCTGCATAATTACAACCAACCTTTCCAGATATATTTAGGGAGAAGGGTAAATATATATAAATCCATCAATAAGAACTTTAATTAGATGAAGTTCTTTTAAAGGAGAAAACATGTTACATAGAATTTTTCTATCTATCATTCATTTACCAAACATTAATTATATACATTATAACATTACTGAAATTAAGTTACTCACATACTTTTCATTTTTTAATCATTTCACCCAAAGTAAGGCATCAAAGCCACTAAAACACAGGGATTACTGAGTGTGAAAGAATATAAGAAAAAGTAAAACATTAAGGATTGAGAATAATAAAAGAACAGGAATTAAGAATATGGAACAATTGACAATGCATTTAATTTTTGAAAATCCAAGTTGACTGGAAAACAAGAAGCCAGAGGAGAGTTCTGTATGTGAGAAATGTAAGAGAAGAAACTCTTAGCATAGAACTTACAGTTACATCTAGCCATTTCACCTATAAAATAATGAAACATTGCCAGCAATCTAGTACTATGCTTAAATTCATAAACTCTGTGTATGATAGAGGAAAGCTCATCAGAACAATTACCATGAAAATATTTATAGAAAAGGCACAGGTGACTGAAGTTGAAAGATACCAGTTCAGGACCAGTGACATTGCAGATACCTCTTTGTATTTTATCAAGGATCTCTAAATATATAGCAGAAGCCCCAGACCTGTGGCAGCAATATTCAAAGTCTGGATGAATGGTAGACTTATAAATATGTAAGATAGATTCTGGTGGGAAAAATTGTTGAGCCCAACACAGTGAACCAACTTTCCTAGCAGTAGACCTAGAAATTCATTCAATATAATTTTTCCACTTCATGTTGGTGGAAAATGTTAGCCCGAGAAGGTGCAATGAGTCAGCCTTCTGAATGATAGAATTTATTAAAATTTTCCAGTTTTGTTGAATTCTGTCAATTCAAGAATTTCTCAGATTCTTGAATTCATTCTTTTATATAAGCCATTCTGTCATCTTCATCAAGTTTCTAGTCTATATGGAAAGGACTCTTTTTCTCAGTTGTGTAAACCAAAAATAATAACAAAATGTAAATATACTAACCTCCTCAATCCATTCATGTCAACACTTCTTTAATGACTGTACCAACCCAATTCTAAGCGATCCATGTAATACAAGCAGTTCTATATATTTGATATTCAAGAATACTCCCCAGTATTTCCTTTAAGTAATCCATACTAAATAAAACTGAACATTTGTCTGCAAGGTTTATATATGTTGCTTCTTTCAACTAAGAGTTGAATCATTGAAACAATTCTTGCAATGATAGTTTCTCTTCTCAAAATTAACAGCATATCAGTAATGCTACCAAGTTTGGAAAGTACTGCATTTATACCATAAGGCATGAAAAAATTATTTGTACTTGATAGTATATTGTATAATTATAGTGACTCCAGGACGATGTCAATACAAGAAGGAAACGATAATGTACTATATGCTTAATCATTTCTCCCCAAGTAAGGCTATAATGCCACTAAGACACAAGGGGTTACTGGGAGTGGAAGAAAATGAGAAGACTTTAATGAGGAGAAAAGACAATAAATAGACAGGATTTAGGAAGATAGAAGATGGTTGTTGATGCTTCATTCAAATTTTTGAAGATTGTAGATGGCAGGGGAGCAAAAAATTGAAGAGAGTTCCACAGACGAGAAGTGTGAGAAAAGAAACTATTAGAATAGAACTTATTGTTAGCTCTATCTATTTCAATGGCAAAAACAATGAGGCCTTGTTGTCAATTTAGTTGCACACTTAAATCCATATGGTCAATGTACCAAGAAGAAAAGCTCATTAGAACAATTGCCATGAAAATATTTATAAAAAAAGAGAGAGGGAAACTATGCTATGGAGGTGGGTAAGTAACTAAAGTCAAGACATCAGGTCAGGACTGTTAATATTACAGACCCTTTTGGATTTTCTCAATAATCTCATTATATACAGCAGTAACGACAGACCAGATATGGCAGCAATACTCAATGCACAGACGAATAGTAGATTTATAAATGTACGACATGGATTCTGATGAGAAAAAACTTTGGCAGTGGGAAAGTAGTCATGATTCTAGTTGAGGACTAATAACATTACATTCTTTGGATTTTGTTGAGAATCTCAAGATACATAACAGGAGAACCAGACCAGATATGGCAGCAATATTCAATGCACGGACGGATGGTAGATTTATAAATGTACAAGATGGATTCTGATGAGAAAAACTTTGTCGGTGGGAAAGTAAAGTCGTACTTCTAGGTGAGTACCAATAAAATTACATTCTTAGGATTTTGTTGAGAATCTCAAGATATATAACAGGAGCACCAGACCAGATATGGCAGCAATATTCAATGCACAGATAAATGGTAGATTTATAAATGTGCAAGATGGATTCAGGCAAGAAAACTTGTCTGGCATGACACAATAAACCAACTTTCCTAGCAGTAGACCTAGCAATTGATTCAATATAATCACTCCACTTTATATCAGTGGAAAATGTGACACCAAGAAGGCACAATGAGTCAATCTCCTGGAGGTTAGCACAAGCTGTACTGATGGAAGGCAAGGAAAGTTCTCTATGGTAATTATAAGTTAGCAGTTTTGTTTTGGGAGCATTAAAATTTACAAGCCATTCTTTGTCCCAGTCAAAAAACTGACTGGAGGTCATTTTGTATAGAAGTTGTTATAATGTAGATGAATTACGTAACACAATGATAATGTCCTGATATTTAACTTTTTATTTTATACCATGGAGACTTAAAGCGGAAAGACAGGTCCTGATATCGCCAGTTTGTGTTACATTTAAAAGCCCAACAACATTAACTTTCTTTTAATTTTCTTTAATATTTTACTTCTAATGCTAAGTCCCTTCAAGACATAAGCAATCGTGTCTCTCCACAGATTCCTTTCCTTTATTATCTCTCAATTGCAATGATTTCTAGGGAAAGATAGTGAAATGTTTTCCTGATACCTTCTTCATGGTTTGAAACTTGGTGTTTTTCTTCTCTTAGACTAGTTGCCAAACAAGGACAGAGTGATCAGTCTACTCTGCTATTTAATCCATATCTGGGTTGGTGATAGGAGAGATGAATCTGTACTTTTTTTATTGGCATTAGTGGAATAAAGCCAGGATTTGAACTCAGACTCTTTGATTTCATTTTCGATGAAATTGTCCATTATACAACTTGCAGATCCCTCTTAATTTATAGCACAAATTAGCCCAGTTTAATTTAAAAGTAGCCAGTAATTACAAGATGTGAAATTCATATTTAGTTAGTTGTAATGGTCTTTCAAAATAAATTTAATCTGATAACCTTGTCACAAGATATTATAAAAACCTGTAATCAAATACAGTTTGCATTTAGTCAAATTTACAGACATAAATAAAATAAACATTATCCCAGTTGAGTTCATATAACTAATAGAGTGCTCATAAAGTGAGAAAAATATCTTATCCATCCTCCAAATCCACTATAGGCATTAGTAATCAGAAAGAGCATCACAATGTAGAAAGTTGTTTAATTATGTTTTATAGATTATGCAAAGGGTTCAATGCATTATACTACAAAGATCTGTTAGAACTGCTCAGCAACTTTGACATATTTGGGAAGCATATTAGAATAATCAAGAATCTATACTGACAACAAACCTGTATACAGATAGAAATTGAGTTCAGCAGATATACAAAAATCAAAGGTGGTGTTAGACAAGGATATGTCTTCTCACCAGAAAGTTTGACTTATACAGTGAGATAATTCTGGGGTAATTAGAAGTTCAACTATGATTCATTATTGGCGGCCACAATCTTAGCAACATAAGATATGCAGATGACAAAGTGTTGATAGCAGACACAAAGAAAACTACAAAAGCTCCTCTCCTACAGAAGGTAGTGATGGAAAGTGGGAAGAAAGAAATATAAACTGCAAGAAGACCAAATGCATGGTAGTTAATGTAGTAAACAAAAAAAAGAAAGTGATGAGGCGGGGTCAGAAAGTGCAGTGCGTCGTTCGCTGGCAGACCAGCTGTTCTTCCTTTGTCGTCGGTCACCTCAAGGAAATGGATTGCAAAACTCTCTTTCTTGGCTGTTACACTGGGCAGTCGTGAAATAGACACCAACTCAGCCACGCCTACTTCGACTTTCTCTTTGTCCGTCAGTTAATTCGTACGTCCAACTCTATTGCATGAAGTCCGCCGAATGACTCGAACCTTCTGTCCGTGCTGCTGGCATCTTGCTTTTTATGCCAGTCTGATACGACTGAAATTTGCATGTGTGCGAATATCGTCTGGCGTGCATAAATTGCGTCTTCGATAGTGGCCATATTTCTTTTCCTCATTGCTTTGCAGGCAAGACAAGTTTGCACTCGTTTTGAACTTCGAGGTAAGTCATGTCTTTCGTCACAGTTAAGAAAAGAATGAGCCCAAGATGCAAATTACAAATCAGAAATACCAAAATCAAACAAGTACAAAAATTTAAATATCTGGGAAGTGTTCTAACAGAAGATGGAAAGTGTGACACTGAAATCCAAAGTTGATAGCGAAAAATGCATTCCAAAAGCTAAGCAGTGTATTAAGAAACCAAAAACAATTTGTTAAAAACAAACAAGAGTACTGAATGGTTATGTGATATCTGTCCTCCTATATGGCAGTGAATGTTGGACAATCTTCTAAAAGATGAAGAAGAGACTTGAAGCAACAGAAATGTTCTACAGAAGGATGCTGAGAATACCACTGACCAAACAGATGAGCATCAACAAAATTTTAGAGAAAATGGAAACAAAAAGGGAACTTATATTTAACATCAGGAAGAAACAGCGGAGATTGCTAGGGCACATGATGAGGAAAGAGAGATTAGAAAATCTGTTACTCACAGGACAGATTGAGGGCAAGAAGGACAGAAGAAAACAATGCATAACATATTTGTGAGCTTGAGTAAATGGTTGGCAGAACAGTGACTAGCAGAAATAATGAAAAGACAAAATTTATTAAAAGCTATGAAGAATAGCAAATTGTGAAGAGTCATAATAGCCTACATCCTGAGGAGACATAGCACATGAAGAAGAGTATATTGAAGACATTATGTCTTCAATATACTAAGAACTTAACGTAATGGAAAGAAAGACGAGAAGAAACCAAAGAAATTAATTCCAAAAATGATTAATACATGGAAACATTTTATATACAACATGGAAGTATACAAATGCATCATACAAACCTTTAATATATAAATATATATACATACAAACATGTAATACATACATACATACATACATACATATATATATATATATATATATATATATATATATATATATTGGGCTTTTAAATGTAACACAAACTGGCAATATCAGGACTTGTCTTTCCACTTTAAGTCTCGATGATATAAAATATAAAGTTAAATATCATAATTATGACTATAGGGACATTAACGATTAGCACAGAATCGTTTTATTAAGATCTTAAATCATAATTGCCATGTGTCAGAACAATCTTCATTTTGATAAAAACTTACAAAAGAATCATTCTTTCTTTGACCAGGACTATCATCAGAAAACTCATCTTACTTATTATAAAACGCAGATTGTGTGTGTGTGTGTGTGTGTCTACGTTTATATATTGGATCGGATTTCCTACATTTTTCAACCGATTTCAACAAAACTTCACAAGACTGCGTAAAATTATCTTGCGGTGGTTCTGACAGCGCCAAAAATGGGAAAAACACAATTGTTTTTGCACGAAATCAATTTGAAAACACAATAAAACACGATTCTGTCACCAGAATGAAAGGGGGACAACTCATATCGAGTTATTATAAAAACCCAGGTTGGTTGTTTGTTTGTTTGTGTGTGTGTGTGTGTGTGTGTGTGTGTGTGTGTGTGTGTGTGTGTGTTCATTTATATATGGGATCGGATTTCCTACATTTTTCAACCGATTTCAACAAAACTTCACTTTTTTTTTTTTGGCAGGTAGTTTTCTTATTGTCTTGCACACTTTTTTCTTTATTTTTACATTCAGAATACTTTAAAAATTCCATTTACAAGACAATTGTTTATAATAAAATTCTATTCAATCGGGAGACTCATAACGATTGAAAACAATGTTTTAGTTTGGGTTTGACAAATTCGTAAAAAAAAAAAAAAAAAATAACTAATTAAGACATGCGTGTCCGTCAACCTTAAACAATAATCTTTGTCAATTTTATTTTTCAGTCTTTATGATGGTCGATACTTGATCTATCTCTTACTGTTACATCCCCGGGCAACGCCGGGCTCTACTGCTAGTTACTAATATCGTTGTGTTATGTAATTCATCTACATTGTAACAACTTCTATACAAAATGACCTGCAGTCATTTTTTGACCGGGACAAAGAATGGCTTGTAAATTTTAATATGTCACAATTTGTTGCAAACAGAAATTAAAACACACAAATAAAGCAAGCAGTATGTGAAAGAATGAATAAAAATGTATTGTAAGATCCCCAAAAAGGACATAGTACAGCCTTGTTAATATATTTTATGTACCTACTATAGGACACATGATATTCTCTCATTTGACAAATTGCAACTGGCTACTGCATCTACTACCATTGTGAGCTAAATTACAACTAATTATTCTTACCAATGAGTTGTCACATGACCCAGAAGGACCCGTTAGGATGACATCAAGCTTGTCCTGTAAAAAAGGAGATAATTGCTTTCTATATCCTTAGATAACTTAATTTTATCATACTTTTTTATCTTAGCAAAAGAAAAAAAAAAGGTATTCTTTGATTGTGACAGTGAGGCCATGAAATGGTTAGATGTTGATTCTGAGCATGAAAGGATTAAGCCCAAAATGGAATGTAAGCTGAAAGATAGAGTGTGAAGACATTTTCCTTGGTGAAAATGGGACTATCTGGATTTCTTCTCTCCTAAAGTTTATTTTTTTATCTATCAAGATTTTGGCATGTGAATAAAAACAGGTTTGAAGAAATGGATCATCCTCTTTTAGGAATATCTACAAGTATTTTCACAGCAACTGTTCCAATGAGTTACTTTCACTGGTTCCCTAGCTGCATGAATTTAAGCATGCTACTAGATTGGCATCTCATTCCCACCCTTTCTCTGTTGAAATGGTTAAACATAGTTGTCTCTTCTATTCCAACAGCTTCTCATCTCGTACTTCCCATCTGTGGAACTACCTCCCTCTTACTTGCTTCCCTGATAGCTATAATCTTCAAATATTCAAATGTACTGTCAATTGACATCTTCTGATGCCTTGATCTAGTTCCCTGTCCTTTCCTCAACACGCCTCTTTACTCTTGCTCTCACGCTCTGTAACCCCTTGCATGCTAGTGGCACCCCAGTCTTGCTTGCGGTGAAATGCTTTAAAAAAATGTCATTAACTTTAGTATCAACTGGGAATTAAAACCTAAACATTGAGAAACCTCATAGGCCAACTATCATTCTAATTTAAAAAATTTATTTTAGCAAAAGAAGAAATTCTAAAATATTACTTCATTTTTGTTTCATTAACTTTTCATCAAAATAATAGAGCTATAAAAATACATCCTGAAATATTTTCTTTTTCTGATAACAAATGCTTTTTCAAAACTATACTGAGAGATCCTAACTAAGAGATATTTAGTTTAATCTCATAGCAGAATGCAGCAATAACCAGGTATTTGAACAATCTAAGCTTAGGAAATCTCTTTCCAACATCAATGAATGATGCCTGCCAGTGAGTAATGGTCAACAAGTTAGACTTCAATTACATGGCTAATATTTAAAGTTTGATCCTTACTAAGAGATATTTACATGATATAGTTTGGTTTCATAGCAGAAGGTTGCAGTAACCAGGTATTTGAACAATCTTCTCACAGATAAATTAGAGACTTGAAGCAACAGAAATGTGGTTCTACAGAAGGATGCCGAGAATACCATGGAATGAACATGTGAACAACATAGAAGGTTTAGAGAAAATGGAAACAAAAAGAACAATTATACTTCACATCAGGAAGAGATAGTTAAAATTTATAGGGTACATAATGAGGAAAGAAGACTTGGAAAATTTGATACTCACAGGACAGATTGAAGGCAATAGGAACAGAGAAAAATAATCTATTCAAACAGCTTGAGTAAATGGATGGTAGAGCAAGGTTTAGGAGAGATATAAAAAAGAACAAAATTTATTAAAAGCTACAAAAGAAAAGAAATTGTGGAGAGCCATGATCACCTATATGGATACAGTATGTTGTAGAAGAATGAGCTTGAGTAAATGGATAGTGAAACAAGGTTTAGGAAAGGTGTTTTTTTTTTTGTTTTTTTTTAAGCATTCCACCCCAAGCAAGGCGGGAATGCAAGGGGTGACAGAGGATTTGGAGCAAGAGCAGATAGGAGTGATAGAGGAGAGGATGAGGAGAAGGATAATGGATAGATCAAGGCAACTGGAAATGTCGATTGACATTACATTTGAATAGTTGGAGATTAAAGCTATCAGGAAAACAGGAGTAGGGAAAGGAGTTCCACAGGCGAGAGGTGCGAGGCATGATGGTATTGGAGTAGAAGAGACAGCTACATTTAACAGTTTCAACAGTGAAAGGGTGAGAGCGGGATGCCAGCCACGTAGGGCGCTTGAACTCATGAAGTCTGGCAACCAGCGAATGCAGCTCCTCGGAGCAATTACCATGAAAGTAATTGTAAAAAAGACAGAGAGTGCAAAAAGATAAAATTTATTAAGGGCTACAAATGACAGGAAATTGTGGAGAGCCATGATCACCTATATCCTATCACATAAAAGATATTTGGAAAATCTTTTTCTAACATCAATGAATGATTTCTGCAAGAGAGTAATTGTTAACAAGGTGAGAGTTTGATTCTTACAAAGAGATCTGTTGGGCGTTGGGATCATCATCTCTCACCCTTGGTGATGGTAGTGGAGATGGTTGTGAATCAAAGAGGGTTAGACGAGGCCATTCACATGAATTTGATTTTTGGTGTACAATGATAGAGAAGACCACAAACTTGGCCAGAAATGCCTCCCTTGCAGTTCAAAGTATATTGAAATAGGCAAGATCTGGCAAAAACCTGGTTGCATTGGGCTGTCAAATGCTTGGTCTGTCAAGGTCTGCCTTGGTTATACCAGCCTGACTGGTGCTGCCCTCTTCCGCCTGTTTGGTCATTGTCCCAGAGCCTAAACTGTTATATAGGAATAAAGTGTCATTGCCAACACTGTATTTTGAACATAGATCGCCAGAGAGCAAACACAGGCAATCCCATTTTGAATTAATTAGATCATGTGACCATAGAGGAAATGTATATATGGGAATTAGCATGGCATCTAATTGGTCACCATTTCTACTCTATCTTTTATTACTATATGGATCACTATTCACTATACTCTTTCTCTATACTGATAATTATACGGATCGCTATTTGGTTGTTACTTTTCGAGCAAGTATTATCGAGCAACTACTATTAGTGTGAGTGTTATTTGAAGGTGTCTGACACCAGTGTTGTTCAATGACGTTACTATAGTTGTATCTGTGATTACAAAGTCTCTACTACAACGAGCATTACAAAAGTGACAACGATTATTCATTGACCTCACAAAATAAACCAAGAGCAAAGCCATCTGGACTTACAACTCCTTTTAGGTCACAGATGACAGTAAAGTTGAAGAGGAAGGACCAGACAGAACATGACCAACCCCAACGACACTAATGACATGATAGGCAAAGATCTACATAAAGAGATAATTCTCATTCTGTATGAAGAAAAAATGAGATTGATGCTGCACAACCCAATTCTTCATGCAAATTAGATATTTGGACAATAGAGGTAAGCTTTATTATGTATAAAGGAGTAGTTATGTGGTAAGACCACAAAAATTGTATTCTTATTTGGATAAACAAAACTCAGGTGTAAAATGCAGGTAAAACACCCACCTTTTACATGCTTGGAAAATTAAGCCAGTAACAATATACTTGGAAAAAGATAATTTGTTTTTTTTTATTTGGAGATAATTGCATGTATATTGCATAGAAAGATTGTGAAGATGACCCTCAAAGAATATAGAATGTACTTATCGAATGGGGTCAAGATTTATGGGAACTTATAAAATGTTTCCACTACTTATCCGTATGCTTTTAAGAAAGGTATGAAACCTTAAGTATTTTATTGACTTTCAGCAATGGGATTTAAACCTGAGAGCACTGATAAAGGTACAATTTAAAATACAGAAGCCGATGGTTAAATTTGAAAACCTTATCAAAGTTCATTGAATGATCATTTTCAGCAAGGATCATTGCATCTGGAGAAACAAACAATTGCATATCAAATGTAAGTAAACAATTTCTAATAATCAAAATAACAAAATTGATCAGATTAGTTGAAGGCACATTTTATATACATTAAATGATATTTTTTTAACTAGTTTATTTCATGTTAATTTTGTTGCTCAAGTAATAGTAGATATAATAGTCTTCAATTGTCTACATTTTTAAATTAAACATCATTGTTATTGATTCTTGACTGTTTTATCTTTAATCTTAATTTTTTTATCTGAATATTATCAGCCATAATAGACTTAAGTTGATGGATAATTATTATAATATCTTTAATCTTAATGTTCTTGTTCAAGCTGTAATAATCACAAGTCTTATTTTTTAGCTGAAGCATTAGCATTGTTATTAATTTTTAACTATTTTTAATCTTAATTTTTTTCATCTGAATAATAATAGAACAGTCTTAAGTTGTTGGAATTTCTCAGATGTAGTATTGTAATTATTATTAATTTTTTAATAGTTTTTCTCCTTAATAATGTTTTTCTTTTTCTCATATTCTTTCCCCCTCAGTAACTCCTTGAGTCTTAGTGACTTTATTGCCTTGCTTTAAGTTTTATCTTAATTTTCTTTTCATAATACTCAGCTTCTTTTATATTTTATAGCTATCGTGTAAGCAGCCTGAATTGGAAATAAGAGTAGTTTTTTTTCACATTTCATAACCTTGGGAATATATTTAACATGGACAAGATTTTGAATGCCTTCTGCCATGTTTTATCTTCATAAGTGTCAGATTAGACTCAAAATATAGTATTGCTGCCATATCTGGGCTGGAATTGTACAAACCTCAATTTCTTGCCTTGATAGGGTTTTAAATCATTTGTTGAATCTTATGGGGAAGAATTATTTTCCACATTGCAAACTCTTTTTTACAGATTCATCAACAGAAGCCTGTCACTATTTCCATGGCAAATGTTCAGCTGTGCTCCATTCTTTAGTTCCCTAGTTCAGATCTTTATGACTAGGACACCCCCATGATACTTTCACAGAATAAAATCATTCCTCTGTGTTCCAAATATAAAAAGAAAATTCAAACAGGTTTTCTCAATATATGTAGAAGAGAAGATGACTTACCTTGTGTGGCAAAGCAAACACGTATATGCCTGGAGTGCAAAACGAGTGAAGGAAAGAAAAAAGAAATATGGCTGCTCTGACACTAGGAGAATTTGAAAGAGTGGATGAATGTATGCAAATTTTTTTTGCGAGATCAGCTGGGCATAAAAATCTCAAAGCAAGGGAGTAGAGTTGAGCTCATTTTTTGAATGCAGTACTGTTTGTACATAAAGACTTTGTCAGTCAGAAAGAGATTACTTGGATCAGTCACACAATATATACTAATTGTTTATGCATCAAAGTGAATTTTTGTTCAATAAGAATCTTTCAAATAAAACTAGCTATTTTTAAAAGTTTTACCTTGAAAATAACAGTGAATTGTGTGTTCCAAAAAATACTTCAGTAACATATTGCATTAAAAAGCTGTTAATCCTTCTTGGCCTCACATTTCCAACTGAATTGAAGTGAAACAACTACATTGAATCAATAGCTGCATCTACTGCAAGGAAAGTTAGGTCACTGTGTTGATCCAGGAAATTTTTCTCATTAGAGTCCATCTTGCACATTTACAAATCTACCATTCAGCTGTGCATTGAATATTGTTGCCATATATGGTCTAGTACTCCTGCTATTCATCTCTTGACAACATCACAAGAAGGATCTGTAATCTAATTGACATCTCGACTTTAGTCACTTTCTCACCAACTCGGTCCAACTTCTCTCTGTTTTTTCTACAAATATTTTCATGGCAGTTGCTCTGAAGAGCTTTCTCTGTGGAGCCCTAACTACATGAATTTAAGCATGCTACTAGATTGGCATCTAGGTCCCACCCTTTTACTGCTGAAATAGTTAAATAAATGCAACTGCCACTTCCTTTCTAACAGTTTCTTTTCTTGCACTGACCATCTGTGAAATTCCCTTCCACTTACTTGCTTCCCTGATAACAACAAAAATTCAAAAATTTAAATGCAACATTAATTGCTATTAAATCCTACTTTTATATGAAATTCCTGACTTGCATTTTTGATGTCATCCATGAAAAATTAAAGGCGGTTAATAGTATAATGGATAATAGTGCAGAAATTGAATTAGGTGTTGTGAGTTCAATTCCTCCTTGAATCTGTTTTGTTCACTTCATGCTAATGCCATTGGAAATGGCATGAACCTTCCTCCAGCTATGAGTGAAATAGCCAAGCAGACTGTGATCTCTTGCCTTGAGGTGGAAGAAGGAAAACTCAGTGTTCAAAACCAGCTGGAAGACAGATGAGCTCCAACAGGTTATCTTGCCATAGACACGCTATTACTGATATGGTGGCAGTAAATCTGCTGCCTCTATGACTCTAATGGATTATGGGACATGTACATGCACAATTTTAATAAAGGATACTTTTACATAGAATATCTACTTGAATTTCTAATGTCACCCATGAAAGCACTTGCAGTGTTTAGTGTTGCTTAACTTGATTTATTAAGCAAGCAGAATATTAAGACAAAATCAATGAGTTATCAGATATTTATCTTTTGAAGCATGTTCAAAAGACATTAACCGAAAAGATCTCGGTTCTGCTCTGAATTGATTTGATCTTGATTGGGGAATGATTAATGATAGGTTAATAAAATATTATTTGCTGAATTGATTATTTTATTTGATAACATTTCACTTGCAACAGCCTGTGAACTCATAAAAGCTTTATAGCCATAGCCAAAGATTTCCGAAATTAGAAACGGTTGCCAATTTATCTTTGGTATCTTTATTTTCAGTTCACCTTTGTGTATTCTTCAAAGGTTACATTTTATCGACTTTAACTGTGGAATTTTATTCAAACAACTGTGCTTAAAAGATTTTAATAGGTTTTTATGCAGAAATATTTAAACTGAGTTGACAAAGTTTAAATGAAATGTGGTTTACCCTGAAGGTAATATCACCTATTTTTATTATTTTTAGCCCATTATGTCAGATGTTGATATCAGTAGTCTGTCAGAAGTTGAACCTTCCCACCAATAGCCCATAATGTTTCTTTCCTTCTTACAAATAGCAATATGGCATCCAATATGAAAACTTCCAAGCCCTCTTTCCTCATTATGTGCCCAAGAAATTTCAACTCTCTCTTTCTGATGTTAAGTATAAGTGTCTTTTTTGTTTCTATTTTCTTTAAAACTTTGTCATTTCTTACATTTCCAGTACATGGTATTCTCAGTATCCTTCTGTTGAACCAGATTTCTGTTGCTTCTGATTGTCCAGCATTCACTGCCATAGAGGAGTATTGATATTACATAACAGTCCAGTACTCTTTTCTTTGTTTCTAATGAAAACTTCTTATGCAAAAGAAATTGATCTGAATGCATACTCATGAATGTTTTCTGTAATATGTGAGAATAATCACACAGTTGAGTTTAGATGCATGTCACATAAAGTTTTTATACCTTATTATAAATAGCAATCTGGTCAGTACCCAGATGGGTGACCCCTTGGGAATACCAGGTTCTGTAAGTGTGGATATGATGGTGGTGAAATGGATAATGATTTAGAATTGTTAATCAGAGTGCTGTTTCAATTCCAGTTGGGTTCATTGTTCACTTACACACAAATACCCTTGGCAAAGCTATGAATCCATCTCTTCTCCTCCCAGCTATGAGTTAATTAATAAAACTTGTATTGCTAAATCATTATCATCTCCAAAACAATAAAAAATTCTTACGAATATTTTCTGACTATAATCTGCAAAGATTGATAAGCCATAGAAAATGAATGAATGAATGAATCAATCAATCAATGAAATACTAATTATCCAAACAGGCATGACTTTTAGATTTATTTACATTTTCTGGAATATATATGTATAGAAACTACAGCGGTCACAAAGTGAGGGATCAGTTTATATGTTAATTGTAATATAGAATTGAACCCCCACTTTTTATTCACATTATAATATTTTTGTTTATCTAATTCTGATTAGGTATGAATCCACCTCTTCTCCCCACCCCCAGCTATGCGTTAATTAGGAAGACTTGTATCACTAAAACAATTATTATCTAAAAACAAAAAAAATTGTGTACAAAATGTTTACATTTTGGCATTAGATAACCTACAAAGGTTGATATGCTGCTAAACAAATACAACCAGATAGCAATTTAGCAAAATTGGCATCTAATATGAAAGAGCATACAAAGTAGAGGTATATCATTGAAAACTGACATTAATGAACACTTGCTGAATGTTTATAGAAACCAAACAGTGGATATGAGCACAGTTAGTTGCTGGGTAATGGATTTTAGTGGTGACATGTGTGACAAGTCATATTCTAACAGCTCTGCACACTTATCAAACCCTGAATTGATGAGTGCCTTAGAAATTCAGGAACAATAGTCATGACTATATATATAAATGTTTTGTAGCTGAAAATTGATTTTATCTAATAGTGCTTATGTGCTTACTTTATATGTTGTAGTTTATGTGTTAAAAAATAAGGTATTATTTTCAGAACGTCTCTTCAGATAAAATAGAAAAGTATCTGACATTTATACAAATATATGCTTGTAAAAGAATAGGACTGTAACAAGCCACAATGATAGGCAATGTATTAATATACATTTTGTGTACTCTTGATTGATTTCCAACTTTGAACTTATTTTATGAGCCTAAAACAAAACTTAAATGGACATTGAAAATGTTGCCATTTAATTTTCTATCATACCCCAATGCAAGAATTCAGCAGGGCTCTCTATCCTTTGCTACATTGTTCCTAATTTTCATCAAAATTACTGATGTCATCAGTTGTCAACTCATTATTTATGCTGATGACACAACTATTTATTCCTATCTTACTAGTCTGATAAGTTCAAATTGGCAGCTGATCTCAAAAATGATCTACAATCTGTTATGAACTGGGGCAAGGAATAGCTTGTTAATTTTAACACCTCCAAAATTAAACTGCTGTCAATTGTCTGAGAGAGCCCGTTCTGCCTTCCATCAGCAAGGCTGAGGCTAACCTCTGGGAGAGTGACTCACTGTGTCTTCGCAGGCAAACATTTTTCACTGACATGAAGTGGACAGATTATATTGAATCAATTACTATGTCTTCTGCTAGGAAAGTTAGTTCACTGTGTTGTGCAAGACAATTTTCCTTACCAGAATCTATCTTACATATTTATAAGTCTACTATTCAACCATGCTTTGAATATTGATTTTTAAGAAGTCTCTTATTCTACAGCTGTTACTAAACAGCATGGATGGGAAATAACACTCTTTTGGTAAAAAGCAAATTCTTTTATTTTTCAGGAAGTTTATCTGAATCCTCTGGCTGCTTTACACCTTGAGCTACAAAATCCAATGACTACAGAAGCTTTAATCAACCACATGGTTTTATCTTTTTTTTCTTTTTTTTTATCTTCAACTGAAATTAAAATAAAATAAATATTAATAAAAAAATTATTAATGGTTTAAAATGACACCTCTCATCATAAAATTCAAAAGTATATACCATTAATATCTGTAAAATTTTACTACTATAGATATAAATAGTTTAAATAAACTAATGTTTTCTGTGGACATGATGTGGAAAGATTATATTGATTCAATTGCTAGGTCTGCTGATAGGAAGGTTGGTTCACTTTGTTGTGCTTGACAATTTTTCTCACCAGATAATATCTTGTATATTTATAAATCTATCATTCATCTATGCAATGAATATTGCTGCCATATCTAGTCTGGTGCTTTTGCTATGTATTTAGCAAGTCTTGATAAAAAACCAAAAAAGAATCTGCAATGTTATTGGTCTTGCCCTGGCATCTCACTTTCACTCTCTTTCCCACTACTGTAATGTAGCTTCCCTGTGCCTTACTTTCACGCTAATTGTTCTGATAAATTTTCTTCTATGGTACCTAGAATTTATGAATATAAGCAAAGTGCTAGATTCTTGGCATGGTCTCCTCTTTTTACAGTTGAATTGGCTAAATGTAACTGTAAGTTCTATGCTAACAATTTCTTCTCTTGAACTTTTTGTATGTGGAACTCTCTTTTAGCTTCTTGCTTTCCAGTCAACTTTGACATTTCATTTAAATTTTTGAAGATCAATCGTTATCTTTTGTCTTCTTAATTCCTGTTCTTTTATTGTTCTCTCTTCTTCATAATGTTTCTTTCTTTTTCTCTTATTATTTCACACTCAATATCCCCTTTCATTTTAGTGGTTTCATTGCCTTTTTTGGGAGCTGAAATGATTAAAAAGAAAAATATCTTGCAGGTCATATTGAGTAGGACATACATCATCAGTGTATCAACAAAATATATCTAAATAATTTTATACGTAAGAATAATACTAAAGGAAAAGTAAAATAAGCAGAGTAATTTAAATTTGCATCTGCTTGGTTGAATGAAATATTATGACAGGCTGAAGCATTCCAAAAGCTAAGCAGGATAATAAGAAATTGGAAAAATTTCATTAGAAACAAAGAAAAGAGTACTAAACTATATGTTATCTTCCCTACTCTATGACAGTGCTGAACAAAGATGAAGAGGAGACTTGAAGCAACAGAAATGCTGTTCTACAGAAGGATGATGAGGATACCATGGACCAAACATGTGAGCAACAACAAAGCTTTGGAGAAAATGGAAACAGAAAGGAAACTAATACTTAACATCAGGAACAGACAGTTGAGGTTTCTGGGGCATATAATGTGGAAGGAGGGCTTGGAAAATCTGATACTCATTGGGCAGATAGAGGATAAGAGGGACAAAGGAAAGCAATGCATAACATATTTAATGAGCTTGAGTAAATTGATGGTTGAACAGGGCTTAAGAGAAATAACAGAAAGACAAAGTTTATTAAGAGCTACAAAGGACAGGAAGTTGTGGAGAGCCGTGATTGCCTATATCCTGAGAGAACATGTCATATAAAGAAGAAATTTTCAAATTTACAGAATGTCTCTTCCAAAAGGATTGTGCACCTGAAAGCCATAGATTGGTTTAGCTTAAACATTATGATAAAAACAAAAAACGATGAAATCAATCATCCAAATATCTCTTGGAGTTATGTCTGAAAAAAAGCCGTGTAGGTAAACTTTGTGGGGAAAATGTATTAGTCTAGCTAGTAGAAACTTCTTTGTTAAATAAGCAGTGATGTGAACACCTAATCTCAGAATTAAAGAATAGGTCAAAGATAATTAACCTGGCTCCTGGAGTATAACTTTTGTTCTTCTAATACCTTACTGTTATGGCAGTCGACCATTGGTAAGACTAAATGCCAAGAGAAACCAAAAGGTGTCAGTAGGGGATAAATAAGGTACCAATGGGAAATCTTATTTGGCTAGAGCTTAGGTTAATTGCCAAGAAGATAAATTTGCTGAGGGGAGCTTCCTTAGGCTTCTGTCTGTTACTTTTTTAATACACTCACTACCCAAAAACCACTGTTTGGTGGAACAGACTCCCACCTGGATGCTTTCCTTTTAACCACTTCAAATCAAAGGTCAATCATTATCTATCCTCCATATCTTCATATCACACATC